>OY019130.1:36870473-37470473 GCA_955652365.1 Eristalinus aeneus
CTTTCTAGTCTTGTTTGGTGGTAAAGGCTAAGACATCTGTCGTCCTTCTCATAAGACTTTTATTTTCATGTTTTAAATGACCAACTAGTAAGACAAGCACCAATGAATCGGGGTAAAGAACCTAATAAAACTTGCAGGTCGATGAATTAATGGAGATTGTGCGGAATTAATAAAAAATGTCCGAATGTGAACATACACACTTTATAAATGTATCAACATTAGATGATTTTATTTAACCCTAGAAAGGTAACCTTCGTCGACTCGACGAACATCATTTTTTCTTTTTAAAATTTCTATTTACTCTTTTTCGCGATCGCTTTTGTTGTGTAACTCTAGTCATCCATGAGTTCTTGTTGTGTGCAGATGTTCATTGGCATATGTTCAAAGGTAACTGTAACTTTCAAACTGTCAAAACGACGAAGATTACCTTTAGTGTAACTTTCAGTGTTCGATTACAATTTTAAACGTGTGAGTTTTTTTACGTATCAACTTCAGTTACAGAATGGCTTCGCGATTGTTTTTTTCGACTGAGGAAATAGAGAACACGATAGGAGCATGCGACTTTTTGTGAAGACGAGAATTCCGGTGATAGCGAAGAAGAAAATGATGCGGATGACAATGTGGAGGCTGAAGAAGACTCGGATTGGAAAGATGACAATGAATCAGAAACGCAAGAAGATGCCGAAGAGAATATACCTCTTAGTTTATTTAGAGAATATGAAAGGACAACATTAATTTCATTCCCTAAAAACATTTTGCGAGTTAAGAACAGACATATATGGACGACTAAAAAGAAAAAAAGCTGCAAGTATGGTGCAAACATTGTGAATCAAGCGAGAGGTCCCACAAGAAGAACAAAAGGAATTATTAATTATTACTGATCCATTATTGTGCTTTCAAAGTTTTATAACAGAAGAATTCTTAGAAGAAGTTGTGAAGTGGACAAATGTTGAAATTCAGAACAAAAAACCCAATTTTGAAATTCAAAATGCCACTGTGAAATTTACAAACAGTACTGACATTAATGCTTTAATTGGTATTTTGGTTCTGACAGCCGCATTAAAGGACAATCATCTGACATGTGAAGAACTTTTCGACTGCTCATACTCGGGGAATAGGTATAGTTCCACAATGAGCCAGGCTCGATTTAAATTTCTTATAAAATGTTTGCGGTTCGATGATAAAACAATAAGACAAAATATTATTTCTGACAAATTCTCACCAATAAGAAATCTGTGGGTTTATTCAAAAATGCACTTAATGTGCAAAATAATTTAGTTTTTTCTTATTGTTACTTTTTATTGTTTCAAATGAATTTATCTTTAACTTTTTCCTTTTTAATGAATTTTGTTAATGTTTTTTAGTTATTTATTAAAAAAAATAAAAAGTGCTGTTAAAAAACTGTGTTCATAAACTTTTAAGAAGAATAAAAAGGCACACACCTAAAAAAATAAAATAAAAAGTGTGTTTTTTTTAAAGAAAGATTTGATAAAAAATAAATTATTAACATCTATAAACAAATGTTAATAACTTTTCTAAAAAAATGCATTTAAATTTTACTTCGTCGATTCGACGAATGATCACCTTTAATTAATTACCTTTCTAGAGTTAATGAGTGATTCTTCACGCCTTTTAAAAATGATTTTTATTTGCAGTATATATATACTCATTAAATAGCGTTTTTTAAGATTATTTTTTTTATGAGAAAATTTTCTTACCAGTTTTTTTATCAACCTTTTCTTTATATCGGATTATCGGTGTTATTTTGTTCGAATTAATAGTGGAAAACATATGGTGATTTGTTTTTGTTAAATTCTGAAAACCAGCGTTAAAATTTATAATTCTAATCTCGTTTACTTTGCGTAAAAACACATACTCATTTTTATGTTTGTTGATTTGCAAGAACTGTTTTGAAATCCCTAAAATTGAAACAACAGAAACCGAAGTGATTGCGTTCAAATTACATTCGAATATAATTCACACATGCCTTGTGTAGATATTTTTCTAAAGGGTAAATAGTCGCATCCCGACTAGTGAGAAACGATCACAGTTTTAACTTCGTAGTCTATTGCCATTTGCCATCTGAAATGGGCTTATTTGTTTGTTTTTTTTTATAAAACCGTATAATACTTTAATGCGTACCGTCAAACTATCCATTGACAGTGAAATATCTGGAGGAAGGGTGTTAAATAATGTTTTAAATAAAAGTCACTTGTAAAAAATATTTGAATTAAATAGCAAGAAAGCAACCTACAATAATAACTACATTGTGATTGGTTGTTTAAATGGGTTACATAGTAGGAGTTTTTGACAAAGCCATGGTAACAACTGAGTATAAATACACGATTTCTTCTCAAGTTCATCATAGTATCGTCGACAACGTCTGCAAGCCGGTTAAGGCTCCGGCACATAGAATACGTTAGCTGCGTCAGCGTCAGCGATACTTTGACAGATACATTAAATACATACGTTTATATGGAAAGTGGTACATAGACCAACGCTAACGCTGACGCAACGGAAGGAGTTGCTCAACTTTTAACTTTTCTCTCTCCTTCAGCGTTGATAACCAAATTTTGACATGTAATGTTTTTTTTTTCACATTCAAATCGTCCGTTGGAGTTGCAGAAGAAAAAAGTTGTGAAATTAAAATAAAACAAACAAGGGTTTGTATGTGAATATTTTTTAAAACAATATATATTTCACTATGTATTTTCTATAATAGATGACAGAGGCAAAATTAATTGAAGCGATTAAGTCCCATATTTCTCTCTACGACAAGAAAAATCCATTATATGGAACAAAATTGTAAAGCAGAAGGATTGTGAGAGGGTGGCGGCTGTTGTTGGCATAGATAGTAAACTATTTGTTAGAATTCTATTCTATTTTTATTACTTATACATGATTTTCTTACATGTTAGTTGAACATTGTCAGCAAAGGTGGAGATCGCTCAGGGATCGGTACGTTCGGGAAAGGACGAAAAAGCCGGCTTCTGGAAGCGCTGCATCAGCAGAATTCATATGGATTCATTACGATGCCATAGACTTCCTTAAAGGACATGTAGCACCCGAAGGTATGTATGTTATCAAAACTTTAATGTACTGTATACATATCTTTTCTATTTCCTTTAGGAGTTTCTCCAACTTGTCGTGGGAAGCTGAAGGCAGCAGCTCAACGGACGCCTATAATGAGGAACCTGGCATTTCCTGGATCGACAGCGAGTGTTCGTACACTTACGACCCAGTACCAGTTACCAGTCCCAGCCCCGTGTCATCATTTACGCCACCGCCAAAGCGTGCAAAAAAGACGGACACTGGCGAAAGAATTGATGGGCTGGTGGATTGTGTGGAGAAAATAATTGTCGCACGAACACAACCGACTGAGAGCGCAGGCTTTTTTTCTAATATAGAAAAAATGTTTGAGAAGGTTCCAGATGAAAAAAAGAACAAGTGAAATTTCAATTATACAACCTGATGTATAAACGTATCGCGAAATGAATGTATGTTTCTTTTTTGAATGTTTTGTTTGAAAGTTTTGTTTTGTTCCTTTTTTGTGCAATTTTTTTTCCTGTGAATGTTGTTTTTTTTGTTTAAATTGAAGTGCAAATTTTATGTTATAGCAAACAAAGATTTTATTTATTTATTTTATTTATTACAATAAACACTACACAACTGAATTGAAAACATAGTCTTTTGATTCATCCCTTAATTTGAATGCATTTCTGGATTGTTAGAAAATATCCGTTTTGTTTTAGATAATGGAGTAGTACCTTTTCGCCACAGACCTGGAACCACGTTGTCATTCTCAACACGATCTACGTAATCTAATGGTATATATACCGGAACGTGGAACTTTACGAAGTTGTGGAGCAATACCGCAGCTTTCACAATTCTTTCGGCAGATTGTGGGCTCATATTCAACGGAGCCAGCAATATCCTCCACTTCGCCACTAAGATTCCAAAGGCATTTTCAATAACCCGTCTAGCTCGTGAAAGACGTTTATTGAAGTTTTCCTTATCTACCGTCAGATTTTGCCCTATACAATATTGTGATAAGATATGTAAAACATGTATAATACATACATCACCTGGGTAAGGCCGCATTAAGTTTTTTTTTAATAGAAATGCTGCATCACCAACGATATAATGCGGAAATTTAACGTTCGTATTTGGCAAATAATCATCCTCCGGCAGTCCTAATTTCTCTTGAAAAAGACATTTACCGAAATCGGAATGCCAGAGAACGCCTCCATCACTTTGGGATCCGTATGCACCTATATCTATTCCTGTAAAAGTGTAGTTTGCATCACAGACTCTCAATAAAATGATGTAAATAGTGGCCCTTATAATTATAAAACATAGTAAATAGTAAACATTAAGTAAAGATATATATGGTGTATATATATGTATGTGTATATGTTCGCAACTTACCTGAGTTATTTGGACATGTGATATTTATATGTTTCCCATCAATAGCGCCAACACAGTTTGGAAGATTCCACATTGTGTTGAAGTCTTCTGCTATTCTCCTCCATTCTGCGGAATTTGGAGCTGACAAGTTCCAAAGAACATCACACGTCTCCTTAACAATTTGTTTTACTGTTGTCAAGCCTATCTTAAAATCCAAAGAAAGCAACTGTTTGGTACCTCCATGTGCTAAATAGCTAAAAAGAAGCGATTATCAATATTTGCATACAGAAAAGTACTACATACTTTACTTACACCAGGGTTAGGAAGATATTGGCGGTCTGTTCGAATGTTTTGTAAGATCTGGATATACTAAATTGTATAGTAAATCAAAAATTTCCTTTCTCATCCTTACAGCCGCCAAAAACTGTTCGGGATCGTCATTATAAAGCTTATCAAAATTCAATGCAAAAAAACCGTGGTCATTTCGATCTAGGTATAAGGGCCGGACCCAAAATCGACGTCTGTTTCCATTGTTGATGTATTCTTTAAGTTCTAGCAGTATTATTAAACACATTAGTAAATCCAATAAGTCCTCCGGAGACATTTTTTCAGACTACTTTAACACTGTTCTGCACTACAAACCAAAATAAATTCAATTGGAAGCTACTGTCAAATGAAATCAGCTGTGCGTTGAAGTATTCATTGTGTCACACCTTCCGTTGGGTACTTCAGTGTCAAGGGATACGCTGACTTTAACGCAGCTGACGTATTCTATGTGCCGGAGCCTTTAAGCTGCCAGAAGGTATGAACATATAAACTCATTGTATTTAATTATATAATTGAAAATTTCAGAAAATAAACATTCAATTCCAAAATCTATAGGGAATTGTTCTATTTCTGGCATAAGGCGAATCCTCACCGCTGTCAGCAGTGCACTTCCTCCCAGTCAACAAATCCACGCCGCAGTCAGCGGTGACCACGTCGCAGCCAGCGGTAAGTTTCCTCGCAGTCAGCGAGTTTTTCCGCAGCCAGCGGTGACTCGCAGCACACCAAATATTCATCAATATGTTCAATAGTCCTCACAGGCAAATAGTAAAGCGAAGCACCTTCAAACAACTTGGGAACTCACAAATTCCAGATTCACAGCGATCGCATATCCAACCCTTAGATGAAACTACATCCCATATCTAGTTCTTTGATGAAACATCGTCTAACATGGAGATCTTTTCGCAAATACGGGAGTTACGAGCCGAGTTAGAAGCAACGAAAGCAGCAGCAGCCATTGAGAAAAACGAGCGTCAACGATTGGAGGAACTAATTAAAATGCAAAATGGGCAAGGAAGCACTGAGATCATGTCAACAATGCCAAAACAGGTAACCAATGTTTCTATTAGTAGTTTCACAACCACACCCACGATCGCATCCGTTACAATATCAACAACCAATACTTCAACTGCAACAGATCCTTTTGATCATTTTGTAACTGCTCAATTTCCATCTCCATCGATAGCATCTTTACCAATAGCTAGTAACCAGCAAGCTTGCCACACATATTCATGGGCAAATTCATGTCGTTCTCAACGGCCTTAATTTTGAATCCACTAGAATACAGAATTATTCAAAGGTAAACAATATGTTCCGACTTGATAAGAGCATAAAGGGAGAAGCAAGGGAAGTTTTTGAATCACTTCTAATACACCCTAACAACGTTGATCAAGTGATGGCTACTCTGGAGTTTCGCTACGGCCGTCCAGAATGTTTGATTGAGAGTCAATTGAAAAAAATAAGAATGATTCGCCAAATTCCTGTAGACAAATTAGACCAAATAATACCATACGCAACGAAAATACAAAACTTTTCAAATTTTTTAGAATCTAGCGGAATGTTTCGTTGTATGACCAATAATATGCTATTAGAAGAACACGTCAATAAATTACCAGTAAGTAAGAAGTTGGACTGGACACAACACAGTTTGTCTATTCAATGCAACCATTAAATCATTTAATGAATGGTTGACTCGCTTAGCTAGACTTATTAGCGTTGCAACAACAACTACCTCACATCACAGTTCAGCGGAAGTGTAATATGAAAAAAAAAAATTGTAGAGGAAATATTCTGCATGTAACTGAAGATTTAAGGTCCGCCGCCATAATAAAGAAGAAATGTCCTTGTTGTAAAGAAAGCCTCCACAAAGTTAATGAATACAAGCAATATGCCGAATTAAGCTTTCCTGCCAAATGGGAGTTCCTTAAGACAAGTTGTGGTTTGGTTGTTTAAAACTGGGACATGCGCTACGTGCATGCAAAACTCGACATCTATGTGGAATAAATGGTTGCAACAGAAATCATCACACATATTTGCATGAAGAAAACCATAAGACATGTGACAGAGGTCACTGTTCCAAAACCTTTTCTTAATTGCACTGAAAGACATCCAGAGGTTATATAGTTCCAGTTAGAGTTTATAATGGAGACAAAGAAATAAGAACTCATGCCTTATTTGATGAGAGATCGTCAATAACTATTATGAGCCAAGAACTTGCTGAGCGCCTTCGGTTAAAAAGACGACACAATACATTGAATGTCAAATGGTTCGGCAGTGTGACTATACAAAAGAACTCATATATTGTCCAAACTGAGATTAGTGGAGACCAAGATAGAGGAGAAAGATACAAATTAAGTAATGTTCAAACTGTTGATGACCTGAATTTGCCTATTCAGACAGTTGAGTATGCAAATATGTGTTTAAAGTATCATCCTGTCTGTTCATTGATAAGTAATAAAGATGCAAAACCGGAAATTCCCATCGGATTAGATAATAGCGATTTAGGATTTCCAATTGAGGTAGTTCAATGTTCAAACAGACCAATTATAGCACACACTAAACTCGGGTGGATAACATATGCAAAAACAACGTCGAAACCGTCAACTGAGATAGATTCTTCCACAATTTTATGTATCAGACGAGAACAAGATATATATTTCAATCGCCTAATAAATGAATACTTTAATATTGAAAATTTAGGTGTAGTGAAACCGATAAAAAATATAATTTGCGAGAAAGATAAGCGTACACTACATTTATTATCACCAACTACGGTATGAATAGGCAATCGATACCACTGGGTTATAATGGAAAGAAGACAATGTACAACTTCCAGACAGTTATTCAATTGCCAAGAAAAGATTGTTAAGCTCAATATAAAAATGTTGTGGCAAGCTATTTCCAAAATTGGTATGCCAGGAAGTTAATAAAAACAGAAAAAGAAATACATACATCTCGCACGTGGTATCTTCCTCACTTCCTATCTTTAGCGTTACCAACGCTAATAAGCCTGGAAAAGTTCGTTTGGCTTGGTAGCTCTCTTAATTCATTCTTACTAAAGGGAGTAGGATTATGTGCCGCTGTTAAAGGTACTCTACAATTTTCGAATGGGAAATATAGCAGTGGCAGGAGACATAAAACAAATGTTTCACCAGATACTACTACAGCCTGAAGATCAAGATTCACAGCGGTTCTTATGGCGCGAAAGCGAAGATCAACCAATTCAAGTATGTATTATGAAGGCTATGATATTTGGTGCCAGCTGTTCTCCCTGTTCTGCTTATTATGAAAAGAATATTAATGCTCTAAGATTCAACAAAGAACATCCTTGAAAAGATATCTAGATCCAATGCGTCGGACATCGTTCCCAAAATAATTGACATAAGCGGTGGAACAGAAATAATGAGCGATAAGATACTAGGGATGCATTGGAACAGTACCGAAGATGTATTTATATTTCGCTTATGCTTCGCACACGTGGAGCCAGACCTAATTGCTCTTGAGTTAGTTAGTTTGTAAGTTAGTTTGACTTTTATGTTCAATAAATGTTTTACAATGTAAAGTTTAACCTAAGTCATTTATGGTTTGGCCTATGGCCGTCTACCAGATTGACGAAATACATACATACGTTTTACATTTAAAATCTCCATCTATGACACGTTTTCTATAACAAAGTGCTGCTACTGAATAATCGTATAAGGCCTTCCATCCCTTAAGATGCACGTTACTTCATATTCGTCTAACACAGGTTTTTCGAAAATTGTTAGTCGAAATTCTTTTAGAATCGGACAAACACCAATAAAATGTAAGATGTCTTCTCTCTTCCTCATGTTACATAGGTTACAAAGAATTGGTAAATCTGGTCTGTGGGGGATAAAGTTTAACTGAACGAGTTCTCCTCTCAGTTTAAAAATTGTGCTTATTTTTTCGATTGAGTGACTGTCAAGGAAGTATGTTTTTTCATTTAAAAAATGGTTTAGTTTGCTGCAGTAGTTCCTAAATGGTGAATATTCAACTTCTTCGACATATTTGTCATATGTGTGTCTACCAAAATTCTCCAAAACTGAGTTAAATTTTTTTCTTAGAAGATGAGGAGGCTCGTCCGCCTCAATTGACAGATTTAGACCGCATTCAGAAGCTGTTTTTTTTTCCATTCCTCGCAAATGTATCCGTTTGTTCTAATTATACTTCTTAAAACTACGTTTGGTAATCTGCATTCGCTCATCTGTAGTATTTTTAAAATATAGTTGAAGTGCATTTTGATGGTATACAAGAGCAACGGAGGAGTTTCCGTTTCAATATGTAGCATATAGTTGGGGGTATTTTTTGGTAACCGAAAGATCTTCTTCAAAAAGTAGCGAAGGAATTTTTCCACACCATCATAGCCTTTGTAACCCCATACCTGAGCTCCGTACAGCAGTATAGAAGATGCGGTTGAGTGGAATAAAGTTTGTTTTGCACTTTTCGATACATATTTATTTTTGAAGCAACGTTCCCAAATCGAACAGATAGCTCTTTTAGCAACAGCTAATTTTTCCTCAAAGTGTGGTTTCAAATTTAAAGAGGACGATATTAGGATACCTAGGTATTTGTATCTGGATACTACCTCAATCTCTTCCCCGTCCAACTTCCACTTTTCCAAAGATGAGACGCGTCCCCCTGCGTTTCTGAATATCATCATTTTCGATTTACCAAGGTTTATAGTCAGATTCCAATTTTTACAGAAATCGTTAATCCTGTCTATTATTAATTGCATACCTTGGATAGTGTCACACAGAAAGACGATATCATCAGCATACATCAGCGCGGGAATGGATACATCGGTGAATCTTATTCCACCTTTGACATCATCTGTTATATCATTGATGCATAGTATAAAAAGTAGTGCACTTAGAGTACAGCCTTGTTTAACACCCAATGAAGTTTCAAACTCGTCGGAAATTAAGTCTCCATCCCATACATGTGCAGTATTGTTCTCATACAAGGCTCTCAGAATTCTTATACTTTTGCTTGATACGCCGATTTTCGAAAGCTTGAAAAAGAGTGCTTCACGTGGTATTGAATCAAACTCTGCTTGAAAATCTACGAAAAAGGCGAACAACTTTTTTTTCTTTCTCTTAAATGTTTCGGCAATGTTTGTTAAGCAGAATATCTGGTCGATTGTAGAATAACTTTTCCTAAATCCAGCTTGAAATTCTTTAAGGATGTTATGTTCTTGAACCCAATCATGCAATCTTTTGTAAATTAATGAGGCAAACAGCTTCGCAGAAGTGTTTAAAAATGTGATTCCTCTGTAGTTCTTCGGGTCTATGTAATCACCTTTTTTGTGTAGAGAAAAATTAGAGTCAAATATTCGGTTTAATTCAATTGTGAGAAAATTCATAAATTCATAAGTGCAACTTTTATAGAGCTCAAACGGGATGCGATCAATACCAGGTGCTTTAGTTGTTTTTGAGTTGCTTATTACTTCTTTGATTTCTTCTAGGGTAAATGCAGAAACCAAATTTTCGTCTAAGAGCATAGGGGCTGCATATTGAAATAGCGGAGAGGTTAATGGAGCATTAAGAAGTTTATTAAAATAATTCCTGAGTTGCGCGGCTTTAAGAGTTACAGAGATGTAAGACGTGTAACCATTAAGGTATTTGACAGCTTTCCAGAACTGAGCAGGAGATTTAGAGGGGTTTATGAGCGCAATGTTTTGTTGCTCAAAGTTTTAAGTAACAAATGCGCTTATATTCCATGTTGGCATCTTGATAGAGAGCTTTAAAAATATTGGAGTTGTTCGATCTAAGAAGTTTGAGGAATTTAAAGGACTTGTTTCTTGCTTTCGCGCAATCAGAATCATACCATTTTTGCTTATATATTGTATGTGTTTCTGTTGCGGTATGGATTTCTTTATTATTTCCGTTAGAGTTTCTATATTTGGTGTATAACGCAGTTTGCACAGTTCCATAAGCTTCGAGTTCATGTTTCGCTGATACGAATCCAGTATTCGATCATTCCAGATAAATTCCTCTTGATAAATGCCCAACAAAAAGACAATTTCTAAGTATTGCCTTGTCAATTTTCTATCCATTTCGAATGATCGCAAATTTTGTTCTTCCCATAAAGTTGCTATTAAGCTTAATTTATCGTTTGTAGAATGGGACGAACCTATACCAGATGAATATTTTGTTCAATGAAAGCAATGGAGAATGGAGCTTCCAAAATTGACACAGCTGAAGATTCTAAGATGCCACGGTAACTATTTAACTAAGGCGAAAAGAGTGGAACTCCACACTTTCGTTGACGCCAGTGCAGAAGCTTTTAGTGCCGTGACCTATCTTAGTTTTAAATATGAGGGACAAGTATATGTTTCGTTTGTGTGTGGAAAAACAAGAGGTAGCCCAAAAAAGCTTTTATCTATACCACTATTAGAACTTTCAGCTGCTGGTTTGGGAATTCATGTACATAATTCCGTCGTTTAAGACCACAGAATTTTTTGGAGTGACTCTAAAACGGTTCTACATTGGCTTAGATCTGATCCACGGCGCCATAAAGAATTCGTAGCTAGAGATAATAGAGAGTAGTCGGATTAAGCAATGGCGATGGGTACCTCCTAAACTCAACCCGGCAGATGAAGCAACGAGGCCTCGATATCCTTCCCATTTTCAAACAAACAATAAATGGTTGTATGGACCAGACTTCCTCAAGCTCAATGAAATTGAATGACCCAAAATGCCGTCAGATTTTGTTGTTGTTGGCGCTGCAGTCCAAAGGGGGACCGGGGCCTAGCTTGCTCATCAACTACTCGTGTTGTGCGCGCTACTGTTCCCTCAAGAGTAGAAGGGACCTACAGTTTTTTGCCGACTCCGAACGGCGAAATTTGAGAAGCTTTCTTAGACAGTTATTACTCTTTGAGTGTTGTCAGCAGCTCGAAAGAGGTAGTGCCGTGAAAAATTTGAAAAATTGGTGTTGAGCTGGGAGTCGAACCTACACCCTTCGGCGTGTGAGTGTCTCACTCTACCCACTACGCCACGGCGACAAGATTTTACTGATTATAAAATACAAGAAGAACTTCATACAAAATGTTTACTAACATTAAGAAAGGTTACTGAGCACCTGTTCGATAACTCACAGTTTGGTAACTTTTTTAAAGTTATGCAGGACCATAGCCTGGATACAGCGTTTCATTAACAAATGTAAACGCAATTGTGTACACAAGGACGAATTGTCAGTACTTGAGATCAATAATGCTGAACAAAAAATTTGTAAACAAGTACAAAGTGATGAATTTGCCGATGATATCGAAAGGCTTCAGCTTAAATTGCCAATTAATAAAGATAGTAAAATCCGCAGATTAACGCCTTACATTGATGAACATGGGCTGTAACGTGTAAAAGGGCGAATAGATGCTGCAACGACAGTACCATTTAATGCCAAAAGACTGATTATTTTGCCAAAAAACCATAACATTACGAATTTAATTGTGGAACATTTTCATCGACGCCTTCGACATCAGATTGATGATTTAGTATTGTGAATATCGATCGCAATCGATATTTGTCGATTTGATAGCTATTTTTTAGCGTTTGCAAATTTGTGGTCGCTATTAGTGTGGGTATATTTAGAGAATAAATTTTGGTTTACCGAACATAAATGTGATCTTAGGTCGCGCTTAGGTCGCTTGACAAATAAAAAGCAAATGTCGACTTTAGTCGATTACTTGAAGGAAAATATTGACATCGCTAAAGGAGTTTGGGGAAGAACGCAAGCTAAACACAGTTCAGAAAAATTAACTGAAGTATTAAACAGCCATGGACCTTCTATGCGTAATTGGCAAAAATGGATCAAGGTAAGAAAACATTATGTAATATAAGTCAATTAATAACTTTTAACTCATTCTGAGGTTTGGTTCGACTTAAAATTCAAAATAAAAATGAAAAAATCTGGAAACAAGGAAGAGTTGAAGTTCTCGGGAGGTGGTCCAAACAAGATGCATGTTTTTACGGCGTTAGAAGAAAATATTATAAGCTTCCTAGAGATGGAAATCGTTGTGGATCCACCTGGCGATGAGTTTTTGTCAGGAGAAATCAATCAAACTGAGAACAACCCAACTGATGAAAATAAGGATAACAATAATAATTTTGAATTTGAAACACCGAAATCCAGGAAGCGGAGTGTGTCATCTTTACAATTACAAGACAATAAATTGAATTTGTTAAAAGATCAAACAAAAAATCAGGAAGATTGTCATAATTGCATCAGAGACACTATGGTACAATTAAAAGAGTTCGGCAGATCAATAGAGGAATATGCAAGGAAAAGCTTAAACTTTACAAAAATGAAATAGAATCAAAGCAAAGAGACAAAATACAGTTAAAACAAGAAATTTTAAATCTGCAAAAGCAAACTCTTAATGGCAGTTATGTTTAAAGTGTTTACTTATCAAAAATATTATATTATATATTATTCAAGAATATTATTATAATATTAATGCATTATTTTTGTTATGTTGTTAATTGCTTCCAGACTGAAACAAAAGACTGTTAATACAAATAAAAATGAATTTAATATATTTTATTAGAAGTGATGTACCAGGTAAACCGGTATGAAATGAGTGTTTCTTTTTTTAAAAATTAAACACTAATTATTAATGGAAAAGTAAATAACATTTTATTCAAAGTATTGGCCATTATTTTCTACACATTTTGATCACCTTTCTGGCAGTTTGTGAATACCACACCAATAAAATTGTTCGTCTTTTAAAGCAAACCAATCAGACACCCAATTTTCTACCTACTCGTAGGAATCAAAGTACTGCTCAGCCAATGCGTGTCCCATCTATGAAAACAAATGGTAGTCAGAAGGAGCCAAGTCTGGTGAATACGGCGGGTAAAGTAGCTGCTCCCAGCCAAGTGTTTTGATTGTATCCTGAATCGGTTTTGCTTTGTGTGCAGGTGCATTGTCATGGAGCAAAATTACCTTGCCGTGTCTTCTGGCCCATTCTGGTCGTTTCTCGATCAATGCATGGTTCAAATTGATCATTTGTTGTCGGTAGGGATCAGTATTAACGGTTTCACCAGGTCCAGATTCACCAAACACACAGCATTCTTGCCGAATCGATCTGGTTTTACAGTCGATGTTGATGGTCCCAGATTAACCCATGATTTTTTCCGTTTAGGATTCTTAAAATGAATCCATTTTTCATCGCCAGTAACAATCCGATGCAAAACCGGTTTTCTTTTGTGCCTTTGAAGCAAAAATTCACAAGTGTTTTTTCGGTTTTCCACCTGTTCATGTGGCACCCATTTTCCACACTTTTGGATCTTTCCCATAGCTTTTAAACCGTCAGAAATTGTTTGTTGTGCAACATTTAACATTGCTGCCATTTGCTTTTGAGTCAAAGTGTCATCTCCTTCCAATATCGTTTGCAATTCGGCGTCTTCAAACTTTTTTGCTGGTCTTCCACGTTCTTCATTTCTCACATCAAAATCATTATTTTTGAACCGTTGAAACCATCTTTGCCATGCTTCTGATAGAGCATGATCACCATATTCTTCGACAAGCATTCGATGCGACTCTGCAGCACTTTTCTTCAATTGAAAACAAAAAATTAATGCTTTCCGCAAATCATCACTTCCTGGTACAAAATTCGACATTTTTAACACGATGAAAAAATATGATGTCTGTTCAATGACTTGATGTATGCTAAATATTTTTCACAGATGTCATAGCAAAAAAAAAAAAAAAAGAAAATAAGGGCTCGTTCACAACAAATGTTCCCTATCGAGACATTTGTATCTTGACGCTCACTTTATACGGACCTAATTCCCTAGCTCTTAATAAACAACGAAATCTGTTTTTTAAAACTCCAATTGTACGCCCAACAATGTTTCTTGCTTTCGCATGTCTTTTATTGAACTCTCTTTCTGGAAAACGTTCCGCAGGGTAGCGAAAAGGAGTTATTAAGTACCTTTTAAGAGGATAACCGATAATAAATTATAAGCGCCAAATTAAAATGACAATTGAATTTTCCTGTCAAATCGTAATATTCACAATATGACTTTTTCATTCACGGTGATAGAATAACATATCGATTGAGTTACACAACACCGAATGGGAAATTTATCGACTAACGATTCAATCGACAATCGACACTCGCAATAGAGGCCTATGCCACCAATAATGAGAAAATTACCGGAAGACCGTCTTACACCATTTATAGAGCCATTTACTTACACTGGTCTCGACTATTTTGGTCCTGTCATAATAACAATTACCCTTTGCCTCGCTCTCTTCACCTGCCTTACAATTGGAGCAGTACATATCGAAATGCAACTGATTTATCGTCAGACGCCTGCTTACATGGTATACGCAACTTTGTAAACAGACGAGGAGCCCCGCTATGAATAAGAAGTGATAACGGAAGCAATTTCATCGGCAAGAGAAAGGTATTATGTGACAACACTATTTTTAAGAAGCATTGAAGGCTGAGCTCTCTTTGAGAGCTATTCAATGGGTATTTCTGCTCAATTTAATCATAGTATCGTCGAAAACGTTTGCAAGCCGGTTAAGCTGCCAAAAGGTATAAACATATAAACTTATTGTATTTAATTATATAATTGAAAATTTCAGTAAATAAACATCCAATTCCAAAACCTATAAGGAATTGTTATTCTATTTCTGGCATAAGGCGAACTTTTCAACATAAGGGATGACACATTGAATACTTGAACACACAGCTGATTTAGTTTGACAGTCTCAAATTAGTCTTATACTGTAGAGCGGTCTTATATTTATTTTGTAAAAAGCTTCCAGATGAGTTACTGGATTTATTAATGTGCTTAGTGACCGTAAAAGGTGGGTCCGGAGTTTATGCATAGATCAAGATCTGCACGGTTTTTTTGCGTCAAACTTTGAAAAACCATACAACAACGGTGTGGAACAATTTTTCACGGATGTGAGAATGAAAAAAGAAGTCCTTGATTTACAATTCAATTTAGTACATCAAGATCTTACAAAACATTCAAACAGGTCGCCAATATCACCAAAATGCAGGCTATTTCTAACGTTAGTATAAATATAATATTTGGTACTTTACAGGATTGATAAATATTTCTTTTCAGCTTTTAGCACACGGAGGTGGCAAACAATTACTTTCAGTTGAGTTTAAAGTCAGGTTGACAACAGTCAAAAAAATTATTAATGAAACGAGTTATGTTCATTGGGATGCACTTGGGCCTATTTACTTGTCAGCTCCGAATCCCACAGAATGGAAGAGAATAACAGAATATTGATAAAATGTGGAATCTTCCAAATTGTGTTGGTGCTATTGATGGGAAACCTATACTAGTAAATATCATATTCCAAAGAATTTAGTTGAGTTGCACAAATATAAATACCTAGTTGAACCATATCTCATATTGGTTTTAACGTTTACAGGCTCCCAATTTTATAATTAAAAGGAACACCATTATAATTATAAATGGTGTTTAGTTTTATTGGGAGTCTGTGATGCTACAGGAATATATATAGGTGCATACGGGTCTCAATGTGATCGAGGTGTACTGTGGAATTCGGATTTCGGAATCCGGTAAATGTCTTTTTCAAGAAAAATCGGGAGTGCCTGAGGATGATTACTTCCCCAACACGAACGTTAAATTTTCGCATTATTTCGTTGGTGAAGCAGCATTTCAATTAAAAAGAAATATTGTCAAATATCCGACTTTGTCTTTCCGACTATGTACAAATGGCTACAGAGCTTAAATGGCAATACTATACATCATTTGAAAGGTCTTGACATAACCTACGAAACGACGATATGCATGATTAGTTTAGATATTGCGTTCAATAGTTATAGACGTGTAAACATGGAGTTCACTAACGCCGAAATTCGCGCTATTTTAAAGTTTTCTTTCGTTAAAGGCAAATCAGCTAGAGAAACGTTCCGTGAGATTAATGGTGTTTTGGGGTTTCACTTCAAACCGCGGAGGAATGGTTTCGACGATTCGATTTCGAGCCGGTGAAAACGACACCAACCGGCGGAAGACCTGTGACGACGAATACCGATCGAATCATGGAAATCATCGAGTTAGACCGGCATGTGGCATTTCGTGACATCGCCCAGGAGATGGGAATTAGTCACCAAACCATTTTAAATCATCTGCAGAAGTCTGGATACAAAAAAAAGCTTGATGTTTGGGTGTCGCATTAATTGACGCAAAAAAACTTTCTGGACCGAATCAACGCCTGCGATATGCTACTGAAACGGAAAGAACTCGACCCATTTTTGAAGCGGATGGTGACTGGCGACGAATGAATCACATACGACAATATCAAGCGAAAACGGTAGAGGTTGAAGGCCGGTTAATCGTCTCAAACAGAGGCCAAGCCGGGATTGACGGCCAGGAAGGTTTTGCTGTGTGTTTGGAGGGATTGGAAGGGAATGGCCCATATGGCCAGACGCTTAATTCTACTATCTACTGCGAACAACTGCACCCGTTGAAGCAGGCGATCGACCAGAAGCGTCCAGAATTGGCCAACAGGAAGGGTGAGTGCTCCACCAACACAACGCCAGATCAAATACTTCGTTGATGACTCGTCAGAAGCTACGGGAGCTCGGATGGGAGGTTTTATCGCATCCACCATATAGCCCGGACAGAGTGCCAAGTGAGTACCACCTGTTCCTATCCATGGCGAACGCCCTTGATGGTGTAAAGTTGAACTCCGCAAATAAGAAGGGAGGCTTTTACGAGGGGGTATTATGAAGTTACCGTCTAGATGGAAATAGATTATCGAACATATTTGAAATAAATACGGTCATAGTTTTTATGAAGCATTGAATGAAGAGAAAAAAAAGCGGAAGGGAGATATTTGGCAACCTTATGTTTATGCTGTGTATTTATTTTATTTAACGTTTCTAATGAACAAAAAGAGCAGGGCAACACTTGACGCCAGATAACGAGCATTTCAATAAACGTCTTTCACGAGATAGACGGGTCATTGAGAATGCTTTTGGTATATTAAAGGCAAAATGGAGATTATTGCTGACTCCGTTCAACATGAGTCCACAATCTGGCGAAAGAATTGTGAAAGCTGCGGTATTGCTCCACAACTTAAAGTTCCACGTAAAAAGTCCATGCGCTCTACATAGCCTAGCCACCTTAAGCGTTGTATCCGTAGACGCTCGACTAGACTCATGCCGCCGTACAGCCCATACAGTTCGTGATTGGATCTTTTCCTCCAGATGCCATCAACGCAAACAGGACCAAAAATCGCACGCAGAACTTTTCTCTCGAAGAGATCAATGGCTTCCTCATCCGCTTTTAGTAGCGTCCAGGTTTCTGCGCCTGACTGGGATGATCAAGGTGTTGTACAAAGTCACTTTGGTCGTTCGGGAGAGAGCTTTATTACTCAATTGCCCCTTGAGCCCAAAGAAACAGCGATTGGCAAGAGTGATTCTGCACTTGATTTCGGTACTGGTGTTGTTATCCCTATTCAGCCGAGATAGACGAAGTCCTTCACTACCTCGAAGTGTCTGCTGCCCATAGTGACGCTCTGTCCGAGACGTCGATGTTCTGCGTCCTTCTTCGATGACAGCATATACTTCGTTTTGCCCTCGTTTACCACCAGTCCCACTTTAGCCGCTTCCGCTTCAATGCTAGCAAACGCCTCATTGACGGCTCGCTGAGTTCGGCCGATCACGTCAATGTCATCCGCATAAGCTAGCAATTGAACGGACTTGTGGAAGATATTGCCTCTGGTGCTGACGTGTGAGTTCCGCACGATCCCCTCAAGGATGATGTTAAAGAAGTCGCATGACAGCGCGTCGCCTTGTCTAAATCCTTTTTCGACATCGAATGTCTCGGTGAGTTCGCTACCGACCTTGACGGAGCAGCGAGAGTTCTCCATCGTCATCCTACACAATCTGACGAGTTTGGTAGGGATGCCAAAACTAGACATAGCATTGTATAGCTTATCTCTATGCACGCTGTCATACGCGGCCTTGAAATCGACAAATAGATGGTGGGTGTCGATTTGTATTTCTTGGGACTTCTCCAGGATCTGCCGCAGTGTGAAGATCTGGTCGATTGTGGACTTCCCTGGCCTGAAACCACACTGATAAGGACCTATCAGGTTGTTGACGAACGGTTTCAGGCGCTCACACAGTACGGCAGAGAAAATCTTATATGCGATGTTAAGAAGACTGATCCCTCGGTAGTTGGCGCAGTCGAAGGGGTCTCCTTTCTTGTGGACCGGACAAACGATGCTGAGATTCCGCTCGTCGGGCATGCTTTCCTCCGACCATATCTCACAGATGAGCTGGTGCATGCACCCAACCAGCTCATCCCCAGCCGCTTTGAATAGCTCTGCGGATAGTCCTATGTCATTCCTGACATAGCACCTCTCCATTTCCTCGACCGCGCGCTTCTCGTGCTCTTTCTTTTTTCTTCTGAGAAGCCGGTTCTCTTCTCTTCTTCTCTGTTTGTAGAGTTCACAAACAGCTCTCGTCGTTCGATGCAGTGTTGCCTTGTATGCTTCTTATTTGGCTGCATGCGCCTGCCTACACTCGTCGTCACATGGGTTCCTCTTAGGTCGTTCCGTAAAACCCAGCACATCAGTGGCTGTTTGTGCAGGCAGCGTCGAACTTTGAGATAGTTTCAGGGAGAATCGATCGGCTGCGATTGTAGCTTTCCGACATCAAACCGTCTTAGCTTGTCTCGACTCCGTTGCTATCTCGATATCCGGATTCTTACCTTGGCTACAACAAGATGATGATCCGAGTCGATGTTTGCACCTCGGAAAATTCGGACATCGAGAATATTGGAGGAGTGTCTGACGTCGATCGCAACGTGATTAATCTGGTTGACGGTTGATTGATCAGGTGATCGCCAGGTACCTTTATGAATGTTGATTGAGATTTCGTCCCGAGGCGAAGTCAACTAGCACGACTCCTTTATCAAGAACTAAGCTCATATTTTCAAACAACGAACCAAGAAATGCAAATTATTTTATTTATTACATAGTAAACATAAAAAAAAAAACTTTATTTCAAAAAAACAGTAAGATTTACATATTACAAGTATAAAATGACGAACACGGCTAGGCCGTCCAAGGACTGTATCATCCGAGGACTCGATTGCCTTTTGTAGGATGCTGTTCGGAGTAATTTACCTCGGTATTCTTAATCTAATGTGTTTTGGATGGGGGTTGAAATGTGAAACGATGCACATTTTTGAAAATCATTCCGATTCTCAACTGATTTCTTGGACTTAGGGATCGCTTGGGTCATAAACCATAATGTTTATGAGTTCCAGATTGTATTGTTTGCCCAGTGTTATTTACGATTTGATCGAAGTGTTAACTTCCCAATGGTTAAAAAAAGATTGTCCCAATCTTTCAAAAGTGTACGCGTCTCATCATTTCTGCAACTTGAAGTTGCAATATAATACTGTTTCTTATTAATTCTGTTTTTTCTCTTAACTTAATACAATTTATTTTCTTATCATTAAGTAAGTTATATAAAGAAGTATAGTATATAAAGTATATAAAGTTATTGTGGTAATAATATTTTGAAACTCTATAAGGAGTTTGCTTTTTTCTGAAATTCTTTCATCATATACAGTGAGTAAAATAAGTATTTGCACACATAGTTTTTTTACGATTTTAGCGTAATCTGAAAAGTTTCAGCTGAATAGAATATACATTATGAAACTGTAGTACAAGGGTTAATATTAACTACAAAAATGATTCAAATCAATAAAAAATTACTCAATTTATTTAAAAAAAAAAAACAGTAAAAATAAGGTCAAAAAAGTATTTGCACACGCACTTTTCCCTGAATGTACACACCATTTGCGTCAAAAATCTAACGGTTTTTGAGGTGTTTGTTGTTTCTTTATTCATCTGGCGTGAAGAATTTTGCTGTATAGATCGGAAAGATATATAAATCAATAAAATGTCTCCAAAACAAAGTGAAATACCTTTGAATGTCCGGGAGAAAATTATATCTTTGAGCGAAAGTGGTCAGATCTATCGATAGATAGCGGATTCGGTTGGATTTAGTTTCTCTGCAGTTCGTTACGTCCTGAAAAGGTTTCGAGACTCTGGAACAACGGCAAACAAACATCGTGCTGGACGACTGAAGAAGCTGAGTGCTAGAGATATTCGAGCAATTATAAATGAGGCTCGAAAAAAGCCATTTATAAGTGCACAAAATTTAGCCCAACATGCGTCAACAATATCCGGGCAAACAGTACATCCACAAACTATTCGGAATGTTCTACATTCCGCAAACATTTATGGCAGGTCAGCTAGGAAGAAGCCATTCATTTCTGAAATCAATAGAAAAAAAAGGCTAGAGTTTGCAAAAACTTATCTTGAGAAGCTGTTGGAATTTTGGAGAAGTGTTTTGTTTTCGGATGAAAGCAAGTTTCATCTCTTCGTATCAGACGGAAAGAGATTTTTGTGGAGGAAGCCAAACACAGAACTCCAAACTAACCATTTGAAGCCCACGGTAAAATATGTTGGTGGACTTGTTATGGTATGGGGCTGTGTGGCTTACAACGGAGTTGGTAACATCGCCTTCATCGATGGAATTTTGACGGCTTTTGGGTATATTGACATTTTGCGCAATAATTTACTTCAAAGCGCCGTCAAATTGGATATGGAGGGAATATTCCTTTTCCAACAGGTCAATGATCCCAAACACTGTGCAAGGGTTACAAAGGAATGGTTGTTATATAATACTCCCCACCAACTTGTGACGGCCCCTCAATCACCAGACATAAACCCAATAGAAAATATATGGAGTATATTCGATACTGAAATAAGAAAAAGAAAAATTTCAAGTAAAAGTGACATGAAGACTTTTTGAGGAATGGCTTAAGATAAATCCGGAAACCATTCATAATCTCATCGATTCAATGCCGAGGAGATTACAAGCCATCATTGCAGCAAACGGGATGCACACAAAATATTAATTAAAGTTCAATAAATTTTTTACAATATTTTTCATTCACAAACTGTAGTGTGCAAATACTTTTTTGAAATTATTTTTACTGTTTTTGTGTTTAAATAAATGGAGTAATTTTATATTGATTTGAAACTTTTCAGATTACGCTAAAATCGTAAAATACTAGGTGTGCAAATATTTATTTTGCTCACTGTACATTGTATTTCAAGTTATTTATTACATCAAATATCTTAGAGTTTGTTTTAAATTGCTTATTATTATTAATTATTAAATCATTTATTTTATTTCCAACCATTGCTGTCTTCATGATCTGGTGGTCCAACAATCCTTTTCCAGATTGTTCTAATAATTTCTAGTCCTTTTGGATTAAGTTGACGTAAATTGATCAGTCAAAATTTGAATCTATGCACGTAAGGAGTTTTTCACTTTTAGTGAACATTACATCAATGTGAATTAATTTTCCCTCTATTTTTGGAATTGGTGCCTCACCAATGGACTTCAGGTAAGAATGTCTATTATATTTATTAATATTACGTATCTCGCAATGTTTGTTGTATTGCAAGAATTCAGATTGCATTTTAGGCCGAAAATATTCATCTAGCATCTGTTTAACATTCTCTCTATTTGAGCGTCCTTTTTCGTTAGGTCAATGTCATTATGGATACTTGTAATTTTTTCCATCGTTGCAGCCCTCAATTGTTCTGCGTTTGAATACCTACAGGCAGAGTAATGGAATCACTCAAAGTACCTGGTTGGCAGTACTTGCTACTGGCTACGGTATCTATCAGAATTTTTATTTTTTTGTTATTCATTATTCGTCGTGTAGTCCCACTCTTATTTTAAAAAAATCTTCATTTTCATTGAGGTTACAGGTTACGTATTTTAATGTTATATTATAACAATGGTTAATAATATAATAATAATAAATTGTTGGTTTTTTCTCTATAATAAAATCAATAATTCTTACTCTTCTCTTTACTGTGTCGTTCTCCTGATGCTGGATACTTGATGATATCTTTTCTCCTGATGCTGGATAATAGATTAAATTTTTTTTAGTTTTCTCCGTTCGATTTATAAATTGATCCGGATACTTTTTTCGCACTTTCTCTTGTCTTGCAAGATATTTAGCTTGTTAATGTTTTGGCTGAATCTCACTACACTGAGTTAACTTGTTATTTTTAACTATTTTTTAATGTGTGAACATCAAAGGAAGCGATTATCCACTGGATCGTGACTGGAAATGAAATGAATGTACTACGATAGCCGCAAGAAGAGAATATGCTGCGCAAAACCAATCGACTTCAAGGAAGAAAAAAAAAATATTTACAGTTTAAAGGTCATGCTCTGTATATGGAGCGACTACACTTGTGTGGCGTACTTTGAGCTGTTTAAACCAGGCGAAACTATTAGTGAAGATTACTATTAACTTTAAATTATGCTTTTAAGCCGTGCATTGCGTGAAAAACTACCTGAAACGATCTTAGGGCATGTAGCACAGAAAAACATATTGGAAACGCTGAGATGGCACCCACCTGCAGTATTTTCCAGAACGATTTGGAGAATTACCGGTTATAGTTTTTTAAAGAAATAGTAGAATGTCCCAATGAATGGATCGGTGCTTGAGAGGTCTCATTTTTAAAGATGTATTCAAAAATTACCAGAGAGATGGGAAAAAGTAGTCGCATACGAAGGACAAAACCCGTTGTGGCACATACGACACTAAATTTTCGTTATCGTACTCATTACTTCTTTTTCAAAGTTTTGTAAAAGTATGGGTTCAAGAGTTCAAATCAATGCGTTACATTCCAGTTGCGGAAAACATAGTTCAGAATCATCTTTAATAATGAATAATTATTAATTATTGCTTAAGATTGTTCCCTTTATTGTGACCATAACAGTTATGCCAAAGAATTGTTTTAACTTGGCTGGTGATTTTTGCCAGTGGGAACCATTTCCAAAATTTCTTTGTGAGTTATCAACAACTTGAAAGAGGTGGTGCCAAATACTTAATACAGTGTGAAGTAATGTATTCGTCACAACACTTAAAGCATTATTTGCCAGCTTTAGCGGTGGGAAACATAGTACAGAACTTTGTTCCCAGATATGTTGCATTGCCTTTCGATTAAATAGACAGAAAATATAGTTCCAAATATTTTAAATTCAAATGGTTACTTTTCTGGCGAGCAAATAGTTAAATGCATTGAGTCCCCTCGTGGATTCCAATGTTAATGAACATCAAATATATGTATGTCACTATTCCGTTTTACAAAAAAATCTTACCACTAGCTTGCAGACATGTTCTGTACAGTTAAAAACGAAGTTGCATTTAAGTTTTGAATTTTACTCGTATGCAGGCGACAACTTGATGTAAATAAAAACCATGCGATATAAGTCCTCTTTTTCTATCCAAGAAAAAATATGAAGTTCCTTCATCCATTCTTCATGTTCGATATTAGTGATGGGGTTGAAACAAACTAATAAGTTAAAAATGGTTTATAATTTACTTGAAGTAAAACACAAATTCTCACTTAAAAACATGTATAACAACTATGAATCCATAGTTTTTCTGTGGTCATAGCTGTATGCGCATACGTTCTAATACTGGTAGCAGCATCTTTTAAGCTAGAACTCGGTATAAGTTTAAAATTCTGCAATCATCGCGAATATAAAAGCAATGGAGTTTCGAGTAAAGTTAATGATTGGCGAGGACTCTGCGACCATAATATAGGAGTGCCGCTTAAAACAAGTACAATGTTGTAATGTTTGCTCGTAAATAAAAAATCATTCAGTTGACATAAGCTATTTGAATAATATTTATGAATCTTCTAAAGATTTTTTTGTTTTTCTTTCGTACAAAACATTCTAAAATAATAAATGTATTGTACGAAAAAAAATTAAAATACACCTTGCATTTACAGACGAAAGAAGCGGACATCAAATCAGCAAAAGTAAACACTATTCGGAGTTGATTTTAGCGAAAAAGTTGCGTCGCCACTTTGACCTATATTTTCAATTAATGAAAATCCTGGTTTGCTACTGAGGTGAAGACTCATGCGACATATAAGAATTTGGAATGAGTGTCAGTGATAAAATTAGGCTTATAAGACCTGATTGAACAGATGTACTCCGAAGATGACATACACCCAATGATTGAGATAGCCGTTTGAAAAACATTCATGCAGACGTATAAAAACAAATGTATGTGATCTTGTTGAAACATTAACATGTTCTTATCAGCTTTATAATTAAACTTTGGAGCAACAAACTGAAAACTATTAAATTGCAGTGTGTCATTAAAGGAGTCTTAAAAGTTCTACAAAAATATTTAGTATCAGTATATAGAGATTTTCACACCATCTCTTAACATTCCAAAGGAAACTTTTTAATGTTCATTAATTGCTGTTAAAATAATTTTTGAACACTTATGTAAAATTTTAATGCAAATGACGCTATTATTATGCATACATTCGTCTCATTTGGATAACATATTCTCTGAAAGTTTAATTTTAGTAAAATTAACGTCTGTTTCCATCATAAACAATTAAATGTATTTAGTTGTTGTCCACTTGTCACTACTTTGAATAGGGCTTCTTGTGGGTGTGTGTTATTTTCAATTTTCCTATTAACATTCATTTGTATTTTTGTTCAACTTTGTCTTCCTCCGAAAACAGCGGAAATGGATACAAGTTCAATAAGTGCACAAGAAATAATTGCGTTGGCTTTTATTATAAATAATTTTCAAGAAACACTTCACAATGATGGTTTATGTGGCCGTCCAATTCTAAAACGAAGTTCCGCAACTGACTTCTGAATTTGCTTCGGTTTTTATACTATTTAGGGGGTCTGATCACTTTTAAACTTTTGATCCAAGTGTTGCAACATTTGTGTTAGTGTTGCCAACGTTGTATTGCAATGATAAAATGGGTGAATCTTTTTATACATGATGACAAATTTACGAATGATACAACACAAACCTTTATACAAAAGTGTTATTATTTGAATCCCACTGAACGTTGTGAGGAACTTCAGAGTTGTTGGACGTTGTAATAAGATGAAATGTTTTGTACATTCATATAGTCATATAAGATATGATAAGAAAACTTTCAAAGGCAGTCCTATATGCGCTCTCGCTTTCTAATTCTTGGTATAAATTCACAGCAAATATTTTCAATAGTTTACTCCGGATACCTCTTACGCAAAGATCGGCGCTGTAATAAATTGTTTAAGAGAGGCAGGCAGCACTAGAGACAGTTCGGGAAAATAACTTGTTCGTATCATCACTGGTAGAAATTTAAAAAGCGTTTGCACCGGAGGGAACTCAACATGGTGCACAATACGTGCCAGACTCTCCCTGGATCAGACGATTTCAGAGGTCCTGGAGAGACGTATATCTGCTATATTGCGTGGTTGCCTAAGCAACGAAATAAAAATAATAAATAGTTGAAAAATTTAAAAATTTAAAAATCAAAATATAAATAAAAATTAACTTTTATTCCAAGAAAAACTTACAAAATATGAAATCAATTGTGGATAACAAGGTGGACGAAGAGCTGCTTCCGAGCGACAAATCGGATAATAGGAGCAACGAGACGCAGACGAATTCAATAAAATGGCAGATGACGATGCAAAGCAATACAGCGGAAGGGGCAACCTATATGCGGAGTTAGCTTCATTTGAAACAGCGGGCCAGGCTGACGATGAAAAAGAATTGGTCGAAAAAATTAAGGAGAAGAAAAAGTTGGAGGCTTTTATCAATGAAGGTTGCATATGAGCAAGAAAGAAACCGAAAGATCCCGGGAAAGGACGAAGTGCCACAAAATAAAAACCAGTGCGTTGAAGAATAGCGACAAATAATTCTACAGGAACATCACCATAAACAACGGCAACAGCAGCAGAAACCAAGTCAGCGGAAGCAACAAAATCAAAAACAGTAACAAAAGCAAAAACATCCGCAACAGAAAAGAATGAAACCAATAAGTATGAGTTTTTCATTGTTGAGGATGCCCAAAAGATGGTAGAAGCAGTTTTCCAGTAAATGTATATGGTCAACGAATCTCGTAGGCTGAATCACAATGTCGTTCTGAGAATCATGGTTTCGTCAGAGATTTTTTGAAGAAAAATACGTTGACAGGAATAAATGGAATACCGAATTGTGAATTGTGTTGCGCCAGGCGAGGCGGTGGAGAAAAACAAAATCCTGTTCAACAATGCTTTCAGTAATGCACATTACCCACAGCAGTGGAAGACAGCGGTAGTACAACCCATTCCCAAATGGGACAAAAATTACTCGATTCCGAAAAATCTTTGTTCCGAATAACCAATTTGGATTTTGGGCTGGGAATTATACTGTACATGCTGCGTCAAAATTTGTTTCGGACATTCAGTGGAACAAGGCCGAAGCCCAGTACATCGGGTCTATCTTGCTGACATATATGAAAAAAGTACATATATGACACAGTCTGGCTAGAAGACCTTCTTTAAGTTAGTGAGACTAGATATGAGCAAAGTACTGCTTTACACGATCTACAACATGATAATAGGTTGACAATTTTTTGTCAAAAGTGGCAACAATGTATCTACCCAAGTACTCAATATAAATAAAAGGCTCCAACAGGGTGCGGTAACGTCACCAATTCTATTCACAGAACAGTGACAGAGATTAAGGTTATTAATACACTCCTGCAACCTAACTTCAAAACAATCCGGCGTGATTCGACGACTGAAAGTTGGAAGTGTGAAACCATCCTCTTCAGGACTCCGTTATGCAAAGCCTCTAGAGATATGAAAAAAAAATATGACGTAAGTTCAGCATCTTTGACCCACAAAGACAGTCAATAGCTGTAAAGATGTTTTGTCATTTTGTTGGACCAGTTTCTGTATGCTAACACCCATTCAGCTTCAGTTTCAATGGCAATAGGTTGTTTTATAACAGCAAACTTAACCCCAAAGCAAAAGTGATCTGCTACACGGCCCTGATCCGGCCAGTCATTGTGTATGTCTGGTCAATGTAGTTCAGTATGAGTCCTTCCCAGATGAAAAAGATACGGATGTTCGAGAGGATTCTTTGAAACTAGTTTTGACTCCTCATGGCTTACTCTGCTTGGAATTGCACATGAGGCATTGTGCGTAACCAAGGGAACATAATCTCCTTCATTCGTTTGCCCTTAGTTCTGTTTTTTAATTCTGAAGGGTGGCGTGCCGCAATTCTGACATTGAAAAGCATAAGTTTGGACTGTACTCAGACAGATATCTGTGAACACCTCTTGAATCCTAATCGATTACGTATGCAGTCCTCAGCAAAAGAATAAATTTATGAACGTCTTTTCTCCCCCAAGTGATTGACGCCAAAGTCCATAGCTCTGAGCATATTTTGGAATATTCTTCGGCAAAATTCAATCATCTCAATCTCTCTTGCTGCCCGCCGTAGCCAATACGTATGGGTGGGGAAGAAAGGCGTTATGTACTCAGCTTTCGTGCGTATGGTATTTGTTAACGGGTACGCCTGTTTACATGCAACGTTTTTTCAGATGTAGACCTGATCCTGGAGAATATAAAGTGGTTGGAGGAAAGCATGCGCGATGAGTGGAATCTCAGCGTCGCACAGTGTGACGAATCACTGATTTAGCGGGATTGAATTAATAGTCCTCACAAATAAATGTTTTTGTTCATGGTTGTTGGTTTTTTTATTGAAATTGTTCACAGAATACAATGCAATAAATTATTTGAACACACGAGCTCAAATTTCGACACAAAATAGCTCACAAA
Organism: Eristalinus aeneus; assembly: GCA_955652365.1. NCBI lineage: Eukaryota > Metazoa > Arthropoda > Insecta > Diptera > Syrphidae > Eristalinus > Eristalinus aeneus. Next base: position 36,898,927 of record OY019130.1, read on the forward strand.
CACACGAAATGTTCAGCTTTCTTGATCTTTTGGTATAACCAAAAGTTGCAAGACTTTATGTTTAAGAACTCTTTTTTTCTTTTGGGAAGTCATCTTAATAATAATTAATAATTGTTGGCGCCACATTCCAAAGGGGGAACAGGGCCTAGCTTGCTCATCAACTACTCGTGTTGTGCGCGCTACTGTTCTCTCACGAGTAGAAGGGACCTACAGTTTTTTTTGCCGATTCCGAACGGCGAAATTTGAGAAGCTTTCTTAGACAGTTATTACTCTTTGAGTGTTGTCATCAGCTCGAAAGAGGTGATGCCGTGAAAAATTCGAAAAATTGGTGTTGAGCTGGGAGTCGAACGTAGACCCTTCGGCGTGTGAGCGTCGCATTCTACCCACTACGCCACGGCGACCACAGGGGAGGAAGTCATCTTAAACTTGCTAAAAATGGATAAGAGGCCAAAAGCAATCTGCTTAGAAGGTCAGTGTTCATATCTATACGCGAAATTTTCCTGGTAAATAGTTCACTAAACTTCCTTCTTTCCTTGTTTCTTGCTTCTTGAGCTTCTTCTGAAAGTTGTCCGATTGAAAGTATATATATATAATATACAAGAAGAAATTATTTGTTTTCCATGGAACAAGACTTTATGTTCACTCACTGGCATATAATACCAGGCATAATTTTTAAGGTAAAGTTCCCTTGTTTTCCCATGCATAGCTTTCAAAGCAGTTGTATCAATTGGGAACCCAGACCCAAGAGCTTCTAAGATGACATGAAACTTTGTGATCATTTCCCTATCAATTCCTGTAATTTGTGCAGTTTTTTCTTCATCTCTAAACAATCGTCTAGCCGTTTTTCCATTAGTATTGCCAGACTATTGAGTTGGCATACCAACTAATAACCCAGTTTCACTTTTAAACCTTTCTTCAATTAATTTTTTTCGGGCTTGGACTTTTTCTTTACTTTCTTGGTCTCTAACCTGTCATACTTTTACATCTAGTCTATGCGCAATATGAAGGATACATTCCATAAATCGTACCCATTAGTAAAGGGGGCTTAATCCAAAGGACATTGCTTCTTGGTTCACATGCTTTCTTGAAAGATTTACTGAATTGTTTATTTCAGATGGTTTGGCAGCGCTTTTTCTCGGTCTTCGTTCTCTAGTAGAGTTAGATGAAAAAGGTATTTCATCTAAAACATGTTGTGGTAGTATCAGTGTTTCAATTAGACATGCACAATTTGTATTTTCGAAGCGTCTCTATGCCGACCACTTTTGACCCATCATTCGTCAAATATCATACATAAAGTTTATAAGGTTTTTTTAATTGACTTCATTGCTGCCTCGGAAAGTGATATATTACTAAAAGAAACTATAATAAAAGAAAAAACAGCATATAAGCGCTTAATTTGGACTTTAGAAATCCATGCATCAAAAACTTGTTTTTTCGTAATTTCGGGTTCCATCCTAAAAAGATGAAAAATTTAGCATGGGTTTCGCACCTGTGCGCGAAAAGTGAAAACGAAGTTTTGTTAATAACAATCACAGCTTTACAGCAAATGTAACCTCCAATTTGAACAATAGTGAACAATTATACTTTTCGTTCAATGAACACAAAAAACACATATTTTATCTCTAATTTTTTATTTCATTCCCCCCCTTTTATGGACAAAAAACACTTTATATACTGAAACAACATATTTTTATATTCAGTAAGAATCTACTTACTCCAAAAGAAAAAAATAATTAAGAATCGAAATAAACACGTGCTCCTCAAATTAATTTTCTTATCAAAGAATTACATACGATTTAGATTTTGCGATAGTTTTTTTTGTTGTTACACTAGCTGTACCAACAAAAAATTGCAACGTCATTACGTGGGAGGCTTAACCTGTGAAAAAAGTGGGTTTTGTTTACTTTTGAGCATGTCATTTTTCGAAGTCCCGTTAAATCAGCGATTCGCCACTGTCCACAAGAAAAGAGACCCTTTTGACTGTGCCAATTATCAAGGGATTGGTCTTCTTAACATCGAATACAAGATCCTCTCTCTGAGCGTCTAAAACCGTCTGCAAATAACCTGATAGGTTCCTATCAGTGTGGTTTCAAGCCAGGGAAGTCTACAATAGACCAGATCTTCACTTTACGACAGATCCTGTGAAAAGACTCAAGAAGTGCGGATACAACGCTTAAGATGGCTAGGCAATGTAAAGAGTATGGACACCACTGCTCCGGCCTGAAAAGTCTTTGATTCCGAGCCATAGCGACAACGCAACAGAGGACGGCCTAGACTAAGGTGGCGCACACAAGTGGAGAAGGACCTCAACCAACTTGGAGTCCGCAACTGGAGGCAGCTGACGAAATATCGTGCTGGCTGGAGGGGCATGTTTTTTGAGAACCAGATCCAATTGAAACCTGGCGTAGCTAAGGGCGTGCAATTATATACCCAATAAAGTTAATCGTTGGACTTTTTTCTCTTTATGCCGTCATCGCAAACAGGACCAAAAATCGTAAATAGAACTTTCTTTTCAATTACATTTAAATTTCTGCGTTCGAGATTAAAGAATCCACCATTCTCCTCTGTTAGACCATTGGCAACTATTCGGTTTATGTTCCCCAGATAGGCTTAAACGCGAAATATCACAAAGTGTTTGCTTATGGAATTTTAGCATACAACACTTTACTCTTACGCTGAGTGGGAGATAACCTTCCGCATAAAGAACAACTGGTAGGCTGTTATGTATACTCTCGCTGCCTGAATTAGTTCACCATATAGTGGTTATGTTGATAGTAATACAGGGAGCTACATGAGTAGGCAATATTCCTAGACCTGTGCAATAACAAGGATAGTGTCATCATCTCGCCCGCTTAAGTGCCAAATGTGACTTTGCACGCAAGCCAATATACCTTTGTCTGAGGTTCTACGAAATTAATTTTTCTGCATGAGCTGTGGCGATAAAATATAAATGAACAACAACAAATAGAAATAAAACTTGCTTGTTATGATAACTTTCATAAATTAAATCTGAAATGAAAACGTACTTGAGACTTGTACTTATTTCGTGTTCATTTGATACGGAAGATACAAATAGATTTTAAGACCATTGCTATTCCCCTAAATTCAAGAAAATATTTTGCATTACAATGAATGTACGGCCGTCTTAAGAGATCTGGGTGAACGAAGATGCTCCACTTCATTTATTTCTTCTGCATCGCAAAAACTTCTGAAAAAACTGCTGAAAGGATATGTTGCTGCGCCACTGATGGCTTGCTTCTGGCATAAACATCTGAGTGTTGAATCCTTTTGAATTGATAACATTGCCAAAAGATTCTGATCTTTTCTTTTGTCTACTCATTTCTATTAATGACATAATATCGTCGATAGATTCAATGCGAGGAGATATAAAGATTTTTAGAGCTGCTGGATTATGGTTCGAAAATAAAATTTCCTGTCTTGGGGCTCATTAGCAAAGACCATTAGGGAGACAGTCAACTTCCTCGTCTTCCGCCCTTAAATTCATTTTGACAGCGTTTTTTATAACATTTCCCCTCCTGAACAGCTGATTCACAGACAGGTTTTTTTTGTTTTTAAATGAGAATACGTGTGACCTGCCTATACGGTGGATCTCCTAACTCTTAAAACTGTTAGAAGGAGAGGGCATATTAAACAAAATATTGAAAGAGAGAAGGTATAGTTTTTTCAACACAATGTAATGGTTGCCGATAGCCGCGTTCAAAAATTATGTTTGTAAGGCAATAGTTGCCTCAGAAAAACAATATTCTCAAAACTTTATGATTAATTCAAGAACAAAATGAGGATATAAACTTAGTTTAAACGCTAAAATTTACTAAATCGTATTTATGAATTAATAAACATTACAAAACAACTGAACAACAGCTATTTATTTTAAATTCTATAACTCGGTTTTAATAAATGTATTAATGTTATAACTGTTGTTAATAAATATTATGTCTGATGTTATTTTCATTCTTATTGAAATAGTACTCAAAAGGTATCTTAAAACGTTCTCATTGCGAACCAACTTAATTGTTTTAAGTATATTTAATGTATTACAAATGTCATAAATCTTCGTTCTGAGTTAAATTAGACAAAAATGTTTCACAAAATATATTCGTTTTATTATTATTGTTTTTATTTTGATTGCACGAAACATGTTTATTATTTGTTTTGTGGATTAGGTTTCATTATTTTTTATTAATAACAACACCTTTCATATTGAATTGATGTCATTTGGACAATAAAAATAATATTTGTAATAATAATATGTAACACCAAATATTTATTTTAATTATAATACGCATAACTCGGAATATCAATTGATAATAAGTCTTTTCCAAATGTCCGACTTTTCAGCACGCGTTACTCTCCTGTTTTTCTACATATTTCATAAGTTATTATAAATATAAATGCTATCAAATTATCCATTTATTAGAAATAAATCCTATTTAAAGTTTTGGTTACACTTACTTCCATTAACAATTTGCTGTAGATTTTCCGAACGCGTTGTGTTGAATGTATACAAAATGGCTGACGAATTCACGAACAGTTGACAATTTACGAGTGTTTGACACTATTGAAGGCAAAAATTAACATATTAGCCGCCATCTTTCCAATTTTAGAGGGGAAACGTATAGATGTGTGAGTAAAATGAGACAATGTTTGATGTTACGTAAATAACTTTCAGAAATTGGGGTTTTTGCTACAAGAACACGTAAATAACAGTCAAACGGCCGATAGACAAAGGGAAAATCAGCTGTTTGATCAGTTGTGCAGTTGACCATCTCCTGCCCTAATGGTTTCTGCTCATTAGTTTCTAAACCATCTCCTGCCCTAATGGTTTCTGCTCATTAGTTTCTAAATTCGCATGGTGTTCGCGTCACTTCAGAATTTTTTTCCAAAGACACTGAAGCATTCAATTAGTCGCAAAAATTTAAAATTTCTTCTTTTTTTCTGTTTTTACCTAGCAGTGAAAAAAAAAATACATATGGTTTATGGCCTATCCAAATGATTCCTGTCTGATTTAATGAGTGGGCCTTCCTTCATTTCTTTTCTTATCCTTCTTGCGAATCAAAAATTCAGCTTGAATGTCTTAAATTTTCTGCCAGTTGTGGATTTCCTTGAAATCTGTTCTAACTGATTTAAATGCTTCAATAAAATCAAGATACGTTCTGGGTTATGCTATGGCGTTAGCCGCCATTCCGCAACGATGACTTTGTAAAATAAAGGGGAATAGTGTGATTGCACGTGTCCTTCTTTTTGGAATCGAACTTTATTCTGAAGAATTGAACATTGCTGATTGGGCTCTTGCTAGGTCGATCTTAACTGCTTTAATTGATTCGCAAGTATGCCCAAAGATAAAGATGCGAAGAAGGCGAAATAGGGGAAAGGTTTGTATTTATGTCAGACACAATACATGTAAGCCAACCCCATCTCTACTAGTCAAAACAGGAAGAACTCCCAATACAAAATCTGTTGGAACATTCCAACTGAAAGCCATTTAGTAGAATGTGAAAAGTAATATTGTTAACTCGATGTTCCGTAATAAGAAACTAACGCATGTGACCTTTAGCACAATAGCTACGTTATAAAAGACCGAACAACATTTGTATGGTTAATCGGCATATTTTTCTTTTCTGTATGTGCTCTTAACGACATTAATTATATGAAAGCTGAAGCATGAAATCAAGAAAATCTACCATTCTCAAATAATTTGTGGAAAAGTACTTGCTCCTCATATTCTGCAAATAGCTTAGTTGCAGAAAATACTTTCAAAAAAGGCAATACCTACTTGAGTAAGAATGTATAACAAAATTAAAGCATAAAGACCGATTCTTGCAGAGCGCAAGCATTGGGGATTTATACCGTAACTTATGATAAGGGTCCTGGGTCTGGTTCCTGTTTTAAGTGATTAAAAGTTTTAAATTTAAATTGCACATAAAACTGCAAAAACCAATGGTGGATGAAATATAAAATGTTGTCTTTTAGAACATATTCATAATAATCATAAGCCTTCCTCATCGCTTTCTCATTACTCTTCGATTTCATGACACACACCATTTCTAACCTTAGTAATTTTCTGAAACAGTTTACCTCCACAATACCTGATTAAATTTAGCATTCAAAGCGCGCAGTTTTTGAAAATATGCCAAGACTATAAATCTATTTTCTGCAGCTTATTCTTGTTTTTTGAAACTGAAATTTATTCTAGCAGCCATTGGAGCCAAATGCAAAATAAGAATGTGCGGGACGAAGGTGTTTTGCAACACTGTTAAAAAGACGACTTTTGTTTTCACCTTAAACCGCTGTTTAAGCTGTTTTGCCTGAATACAATATACCTATATTACCTATACAACCACTTTTCTGATTTCAAATAACACATTTAACTATTATGCATTATTATATATTGAATTATCAATCAAGATAAAATTGTATTCAAAATGCCATTTATCCATTTTTAGCTATGACGTTGGACGACTTTCGGCTTGTCCTTGCATTCAAAGGTTACTTGATAACCATCTTTCTTCAACCATGGTTGTGACCAAATAGACACAAGGCATCGACTCTTTTCACCAGTGTTGCCTTCAATTAAATCAGCATCTAATTTCACCAGACTACCAGCGACAACTTGAGAAGTTCCAGAATAAACCTTGTCAACTCTGCAAATGGTATTGAAAAGTGAGTCATAACGTTTGTGTTTGATATAATAAATATTTACGTATAATTTGGCCCATCACCGGCTGCAAGTTTAGTTAAGGACTTAGCAAGTTTTTCCTTTTCGCTTGCAAGTTCTTTCTCATTCAGTTCCCTAACGCCGCCTGAAATCGGTAGAGGCATTTTCTAAAAAAAAATAACAAACGACTAAGGTAAAGTTTCTCTAGGTTATAAATGCATGATCAATATTGTAACACTTGTATAAAACAAAGCGTATTTAGCCTTATTATCTTATTGAAATTACTTCTCTCTGTAAAAAGTTATTTACATTTAAAATTTGATGAAAACTCAGAACATAATTGCCACATTGTAACAAGGCCAAAAACACTGATTAAACGGGTGTTTCTAGAAGTATAGAAATTTAGGGCGGAAACGTTATTTTAACTGGTAGCTATTTTGCCAGCTGTCGAATGATTTAATTTCAGTTTGCTTAAGCATATTATTTTAAATAGACTGACTAACGAATAACGTTTCCAAAATATACAAATTAAATTTTTGAATTTTATAAAGCGATATTTGCTTAGTGATGAAGCTCATTTTTGTTTGCACGAATACGTAAATAAATAAGAAAAATAATACAAAACAAACCAGAGATTTCACTCGTTCGAATTTCGTTCACATTTGAAAGAAACTGTATGTAGTTTGAAATCGGATTACAATTTTAATCCAATTTAAAACACTGAATATGTTTGTGTATTATAAAAGGGTTCTCTTAAGATCTTTAAGGCCCGTTCCAAAACATGGTTTTAATTTAAATTAAAACCTGTCATAAATAATGAAAATTATCAAATCTCACCCGCCGTGATACAAAGAAACTGCATTTTTAAAACCCATTTTTTTTTTAAAATAACAAGCAAATTTAAAATAACCCAAGTCCATAAAATTTTCGGATTTCGAAGTGTGTTAATTTTCTTTATACAAAATGCTGAACTAAGCATTTTTTGGGACGGATACCAGTATCACCGTTATTATTGAACCTTCAGTCGGTTGCAATGACTAATGGGAATATTTCGATCACTTTATTAACCATATGTCTGTTTAACAGGCTTTGTGAAAGGTAGAAGTCAAACAATATCTATACAAAATATATTGAAGTTACAAACTTTGATGATTTAATGAATATGCCCATATTTTCTTCTTGGACAAAGATAATTTGAAGTGAGTGTAGTTAATGTTCTTATTATTTTGAGTGCACATTATTTATAGCCTAAACTACGACGAGCTTATTTAAACTTCAAAAACTGTTCGTATATAATTAGCATCATTGAAACCAAATCAAAATTGGCACAAAATGCGTATTGACGTATTTCAGTTTCAAATTAGAATCTAGTTAAGACCCACGCCGCCTCTTCTCATGCGATGGAAAACGAACAAGAAGGGTGATCTTTTGTAGATTTATAACTTACATATGTATAAAAAGCTGTATATTTGACAGTTTTGAAACATTTGTTTAGCCTCCTTCAAGCAAACACAATACGATTCAATTCATGTTATAAATGTAGATATCTAAATGCAAATGTTCAATTCGGAAAAAGTTCATAACTTACTGCATTTTCAACAGATCTGCTATGGCGGCTGACAACCTTTTCCTTGTCCTTACATTCAAAGGTAAGTTCATAACCGTCTTGCCTCAGCCATGGTCGTGACCACATAGACACAAGACAACGGCTCTTTTCGCCAGATTTTCCTTCAATTAAATCAGCATCCAATTTCACCAGAGTGCCAGCCGTAACTTGAGAAGTTCCGGAATAAACTTTATCAACTCTGTAAATGTTATTAAAACGTGAATCGTAGCATATTTATATAATGTGATAGAAAATTACGTAAAAGCTGGTCCATCACCGGCTGAGAGTTTAGTTAAGGAGTTAGCAAGTTTCTCCTTTTCGCGTGCAAGTTCTTCATCGTTAAGTTTTCTTACACCGCCAGGTATTTGCCTTCCAATTTTCTGAAATTATAATATTGTAATTTAATGTAATAATTGAAACAAAATTCTCCACTGTTATATGAAGCAATGACTGACAAGCTTACACAAATGTTGAAAAACTCTTTTTTAAGGCAATTTATTAAAATGTTTAAAAGCAAAATAAAAAACCATTGGCTTCTTCTTCAATCTGCAAGGGGGATTTTAGATTAAAAATTAACTTCTTTGGATGCAAATGGGGCAAAAATTTGTTAATCGTTTTCAATTGGTTGGAAGAGGGAACGACTTGCTTATCGGTTTGTGGCCGCCTCGACGAAGTGGGCAGAGTACGACGCTCACACGCAGAAGGTCTAGGTTCGATTCCTGAACGCCTCGAATATTTTACGGCACCACCTCTTTCAAACTGCTGATAACACTCAAAGAGTAACAACCGTCTAAGAAAGCTTATCAAACTTTGCCTATCAAAGTCGGCGAAAAACTGAAGGTCCCTTCTACTCGTGAGTTCTCTCACGTAGCGCGCACAACACGGGTAGTTGAAGAACAAGCTAGGCCCTTGTGAACTGTAGCGCCATACAATTATTATTTACTTATCGGTTTGTATAAATTAAATGGTATTCAAATAAAAGAATTCCGTTTCCCAACTTTTGAGAAACTTTCACGTAGACACTTATTACTTTTATCAGCAGAAGTTCCAGAGAGCAAATTGCTGTGACCCTCTCAGTCAGGTCACATACAATGCAATTGTTCTTTAAACGACAATTTAATTTCTAAGCACCAATTCATCAGCTCCAAATGAAACGCTTTAAATTTAACTTCAAACGATAGCAGAATTTATAACTACTGCTCTATTGCTTTATATATATATATATATTTATTATTATATATATATATTTAATTTACATGGGGAATTCATCATTTTTAACGCCACTGTTTAACCGTTAAACTTTGTTTGCTTGCGTATCGTTTTCTACGCGATATATGCATGTTTATTTTTTACAAGGTCGTTTCTATGAAACAACTTAATGAATATGTCACACACCTTGATGTACCACATCGAGTTTGGTTATACTTGTAAATGCAGATTTTAAGAAGCCTTCTGCTTATTTAATTGTCATGTTGACAAAATCAAGGCCCGGTAGTGCTTTGGGACACTTATTGGAAAACTTGAGGAATCATTAAACCTTTCTATAATAACAAACTATTCCCATGGTGCGTACGTATATGTTTCCAGGTAATAGAAACTATTTAAAAGTAAGGTTATCAAATTAACTGTTTCTATTATTTACAACACTATGCAATCTGGTTTGAGAATATCTTCCGGAGTGACTAAAATATCTGTATAAACATACTTTACGCGTAAACAAAGCTTAATAGAGCTAATTAAACAGTTGATTTTACTCGGATATATTTGGTTTAGGCTGGTGACTTGCTTTAAAAAATTATACCGACTCTTAACACATGAACAACGTGTTAATTTAGTGTCGTGAAAAAGGCTCGAAGATTCTTTAAGTTCGAGGGACGGGTTATTTGAAATCGTGTAGTTAAATTACAGTCCTACTCTAGGCCATTTATACTTAAAACTTGTGAACTACCAAAAAAGACGATAGTGAACACTATGCTGTGAACGATAGATTCTGCGATTGCTGACGATACTTAACTTCTTGTCTAAATTTATTGAAATGTACTTCAAGTTAATACTTAACCAGAATTTAGTTCATTATACGCTTTGTGGTAGTCAACCTTTTTTCTGATAAAAGATTCATGCTTCCAAGAATTTCTTTGAATTGGATGTGCATGGGGATTTACTTAGTTGTTGAATAATCAATTTGTAGCTTTGCCATTGCAATCACCAATAAGAAAATCACAATTGTATGAGCCAGCGTTTGAGCTGCATTAATAATAACTAGATCGATTATAGAAGTTAAAAATTCGGTCACTTTCGATGAACCCAAAAAAAAACCCAGAGCTGTAAGACACATAGAATGCGCCAGCAGCTTAAAATTGAATACTCGTAACGATTATCTGACCAGAAGAGTATAGTGTCAAGTTTAGAAAGCTCCTTGTATCAAGGCGATATAAATCATTAATTATAGCTTAAAGGTATTTAGAATCGCAGGGGATATTTTTAGTTGTTTATCTCTTTAGGTTTTTATGCAGCCGTCTGTGTGCATTTTGACGTAGTCGCAGTTGGGTTTCGATAATTGGCACGATCTCCATGACAGTGTTGAAAATTGTACGATTACTTACAAACGTTTCCATATAGCGATAGGAATGTAAGAGTGTAGTTATTTGAATTGTGCAAACCATCACCGATATGTCATAATTAAATACCAGGGAACACAGAAATCACGAAATGTTTTCTTTTTTTCTGAAGTGACGAAACCTCAATTAACAGATAAGAGGCGTCGGTTTAAGAAAGTGTGACATCTTCTTCTGAACACTGTTTGTAAAGAATACATTCTTAGTTCTTCTTCCAAATTAAATGTTCGGCTTGTTTTTTTTAGACACATTCGAAAAATTGGCCAAAATTCATTACATAAACTAATTAAGCTGGGTGAAGCCCTGCTTTTCACTTTGGTAACCCCAAAACTCTGTGATGCCAAATCAAATTTATATGAAAAGCATCAAAAAGTAATCTGAAACAAAAAAAATCTAATGAACGCAGAATATATGCACTAGTATGCAGACTTGCTTTCTATTTGGTCGATGGCTCTTATTTAAGAATTTCTTAATATCAAAAAAGCAAAAACAGGTGGCTTCAAATGATGTCGAGTTATTAGGAACATATACAATACATAGCACGGAACATATACTTTGGTGAAAGAAATCTCCAGTTTACTAAAATGCGGTCTTCGATTAAAGTAAAGTGAAACACTAAAGTAGCAAATATGTTAGAAAAACGGTTGGGTCTTATCCATAAGATGCCGCATTTGCTCATTCTAGATAATAAATGCAGCGTTAAGGTTACTACGGAGTAAGTAAGTAAGTAAGTAGGTGCTTAAGCGAAATTATTTGAACCCAAATCGAGCTGTAGCAGTTGACTTAATTTGGGGACTTCCTCTTAAGAGAGCAGAGACTGTGCTTTCGGTAGTCAAAGTTGTAGTCACCGGTCTTAATTGCATAAAACTGCCTATTTGGAAAAAAAATCGTGTAATTTTTTTATTTTTAAAAATCGGTATTTTGAGTTGAATATGGGGTATTTCATGAAATGGAATTTTCACAGTTTATTTTTCTTTTCTGGTAACACGTTGTCAAACAACCTACATCAGAATTAAATAGAGGGAACAGAACTATAGTTTCGTACAAAATTGCGCAAGTCTTTAGGTAATTGAGCTTTCCTTCAGACTTTTCTTGGGTGAACAGCGACATTATTCTACCGAAGTTCAAGTTTGAATATCGGACTTGAAACACTTGGCAGTTTTCACGGCATCACCACATTCGAGCTGATGACAACACTTAAAGAGGAATACGTGTCTATGAAAAGCGCTTCTGAAACTTCGCGTTCGGAGATCGCAAATAGTAGAGGCGCCTTCTATTTGTGAGAGAACAGAAGTGCGAACAACACGAGAAGTTGCTGAAGAAGCACAGCCTTGGTCCCCTTGTGAACTGTCGCGCCTCCCAAAAAATGGCATAAAAAATGTTTGTCCTTGTTATGGAACATGTTATTCAATCAATTGGAACTTTAAATTTAAGCTCTGAACAAATAAAATAGTGAAATTCTCATAAAAATACTTATTAACTTATTTAAATTGTAAGTAACCCTCGATGACACTCTTATGAAACATTTTTAAGTTTGAGATACCAAAACGATAAAATTCTGCAAATGTGGAGAAACATGACTTTGCTTATGGAATATGGAATATGCTTATTTCACAATTAACACATGATTGACATAGGATTGCTGAAATCACCAGCACAGAAATATTTGTTAGCGTCTGCCCCGTCGTGTTTCTGTGTCCCCACAACTTTACTCACGAAAATAATTTTTAATTGAATAGAAATATATTACTATTTTTTATCTACTTTATTTACTTTTTTCAAAACAGACATCGCACTTCTGGACACGATTATAAATTTTTTCAAATTCCTATTTAGGTCGCAAACTGAAAGAATTTCAAACTTACCCTTGCTTCTGCAACATTGCATATCAGTGCAAAAAATGCACAGAAAACAATCACAGCGATTTTCATTTTAGAAGCAGTTCTCAAAGTACAAAACAAATAACTGACACGATCAACGAATTCAAACAACTCTCCGCAACTGACAACTGATTCAACTGATTGGGGGGATTTTATAGTAATCGAAGAGCTTCAAACTTTGTTTGTTTTTTATTCGATTAGACTTTTGTTGTTTTCACACACTTTGTTGGTATTGCCAACATTTGTTGTTATGTACGTCATCACACGAGCATGTAGCACTAGTGAATCTATTAGTAGATGGTCTCAGAAACGGTGGGCTATGTGTTGACAGTTTATTATTTTGTTCTTTATGGAAAGGTTTTTTGTTTTGCAACTTATGTTATAAACCGTTTGTACAGATGATTTGCTATTATGTGCACTAGGAATTGTTTTCTTTCAGATCACATTTGTAAAATCCATCACTGTTAACAAATAAAAATGCACATGTGTATATGTAGAAGTAAATTACTAAAGATTGTTACAAGACAGGTTCAGAATATATATGTATATAAATCAATATTTAGTTGTGCGCTGTTTCAAAAGATGCTTTAATTATGTAACACACCGCTTCAAGACAAAAACGTCCAAAAAATGGAATACCCATCTAATAATTCACAATTTTCACAAAATACGACTATCACGATCAATTTTCGAAATGAAACATTTCAAAGGGGAAATGAACAAAAATTTTTGTCCGACGATTTAGACAAAGCCAGGAGTGAAGTAGAATTAAACTGCCGAAGCGGAAGGACTGTTCTGAGGTTAGAATCTCAGCGTCGTCTTTCAGTGCCTGACAATAAAGAATACCATCTATAGAGGATCGCTTACAAGATCCACTTTGCCGTTTTGTGCAAACACTTGAAGCCGTTCATCAATAATCTGATCAGGTCGGTTTCAGTCCAAGGGAAGTGCGCAGTTGTCCAAATCTTCACACTGCGTCAGATAATGTATGGGAATACAGATCGATACTCACGACCTACTGAATTCCTGTAGAGCTGCAGTTTTGTATTCCTTCCATACTCGTTAGTTTATGGAGTGGTTAAGGAGTATATTTACGGAAAAGTGAAAAAAAAGTCGGAAAACGAGATCTTTCATTTAAGGAGAAATCCTTGCGATACTTAAATGCCAACAGGAGAGGCACGAATTTCCAAAAGTCCATTCAAGTTCGAAAAGCTATTGAATAACAAAGAAATTTTTGGAAATTCCAACGTGACTTTATATTACAGGTCCTGATCTATGACGCAGAGCCCGTTACTGAAAGCGAGTAAGGCAGTTCTTTGGCGTTGCAAGAAAAAAGTTACGTAAATTGCTACTAGAGGAGAAGATTTAAAGATGAACTATTCGGGCTGAACTGCGGCATGTACCTAGTAAAGCGTTTTTGAATATAAAGCTTAAGACGGGTTGTATATTGAAAGAACACCACAGCACACCACGGCCCGAAGAATATTCGATCTCGACTTTTGGACTTTGGATTTCTATAGTGTTAACAGTAGTATAACATTCTCACACGAAATGGCACGGAAGGGTATAAACCAATTTGGTGTGCGCAGGGTAGCTGGCGAAAATCGCGCAGGCGGCAGAGGCTTGACTTGGCTTTCGGTTAGTAGAATTTGTTTTAGTAGGAATTGTGAAAAATGCTAAATTCCACCCTATATTATTTATTTTATTCTTTATAGTCACAAAATTCAGATTGCACAAAAAACAGATTGCGTATACTCGTGAACCGCCTACTTGTTTTCCATTTTTTTTAATGCTTCAATGTATGTATGCCTCTGAAATACAATGAATGGCTTTAATAAAGTTGCATCCAGTTTTACTACAGATTCTGTGAAATCCTATATCTACAATTACAATTTGTTAAAAGATAGTAATACATTTTTTAAAATTTTTCGGTGTAAGATATTGCTTTTCTATTATTAATAAGGTTCTTGTCGTACGTGATCAACCGTAGTGAGTCGAATTATTAGTAGCTGGCAGTCATAACTTTTATTGAAACCTTCAGTGCCTAAGGCTGTAATATTGCTTTAAGAAATGTGCTTTTAATTTTTTAATTAAAATACAATACAATACAATCCAATACTGTAAAAGCGAGGCATATCGCAATAGAAATAAATATATAATAAGGAACAACATTTTTCACGATTCCCTTTGGACTCGCATGTTTCAAAACAAATCTTCTAATCACAGAATATTTCCTGAAGTCTCAGCCGATATACTTAAAAACTTTATATGTGGTTAAAAACTATATCGGCTTGTTAGGATCATCCTAGCAAAGCGTGGAATTAAGTGCTCAACAGAAAGATTCCCGAAGGAGTCCATTGTTTCACGTGCTGTATGGCTTCTAGCGTTGTCCTTTTTAAACAGGGCTCACCGATACCATGTGCCCGAATCACAGGAAGCCCTACCTCATAATACTGTTATGTTCAACGGATGAAGTGGTAGCTCCTTTTGCTCTGTGGGTAGTTCAGAATTCAAAATAAAGTAATTTTTTTTATTGCGTGAAAATTTGATGCAAATTCAAGTCGCCTAGGGTAAATTCTTACAAGTACTACATGTGATATAACCTGTCGAGTATCATCTGAACTTGCACTCAACCTTGCGAATGAAAACGGCAATAAAAGTTTCTGTAGCAAATGAAAAACATTTTTCACAGAGCAATGATTTCGGTAATATATAGAAGCTGAACAATTTAAAGACGTCGTAGTGTGAGTCTACCGCGATGACTTGTTTAATTACACAAAATAAAAACTCGATAGGAGTGGTGCGTAATCTGTCTAAAATAACCTGATGCTCAATGTAGATTAAGGTATGAGTCATTTTTTAAATGCGATCTTTATACTAAATATTATATTTTAAAATAATTTAAAAAAATTAGTAATTCTAAACTATTGGCGGTTCCTCGTAATAATGGAGATTTTGAAACTTTGAAATAAATTAAAAAAGTAAATGAATTAAAAAAAATTATATTTTTAATATTATTTGGTATATTTTTGCAAACGGAACACTGTTTTCGTTAGATTAATCATATAGGTATATTGAATGATATAAAATGGAAACTGTAATAAATTGTCGATGTTCATACGAATATAAATCGTTAACCGTACGACCGACCACTTGTATGAAGACTTAAGTTCTTTAATTTGAAGGCCCTACAATGAATGCATTGCCTTATATGAATCAGCGCCAATTTAACTTAAAAACGAGATCAAATTTATTGGTGCATTCGAGTCACGCACAATACGAACTTAGGCACTAATATTGCAATTCACAAAATAACACAATATGCTTGACATTATTTTTACAAAAAAGCTTATTTCCCCTCCTTAACGGCATAGAATGTAACTGATCTGCAGCTCCATTCATGAAGCCACATAGGAAATTTTTCTTATTCACTATAGTTTCAAGAGATGAACACTTTTACTAATTGCAAAGAGTTTCTTACATAAAAACTTACTTTTTAGTCATTATTCAAAAAAATTCAAAAAATGCAACTAAAAACTGTAAATTATCAAGTAAAAACGCAGTTCAAGTTAAACTCTTCCTAACACTCGTATGTATGTATGTATAGTAACTACAACTGGTTTAACTCATAACCTATAAGGTCTTTTGAATTTGGGTAGAGCGAATGTTCAAATTGAAACTGTACTTCGATATGAGCTGCATGTCAACACCCTCTTCGGCACATGAAATCAACAAGTGGACGCTCCTCACTGCGCAAGTTTTCTCTTAACATGTAACTCTATGACAACGAAGTGGTGCAAACAAACAAAATTCAATTTTGTTCGTTACCCGGAATTGCATTTTCCATTCAGGGCTCCTTGTAAGAACAATAAAATGTTGCATCAGGGGATAATCCTTCGGGAGGGTCATGTCACAAGAACAATCTACAATTTGGTAAGTTACATTCGTATAATCAAAATTATCACATTCTGCAGCTTCTTTTGCTAGATAAAAGACAAGCGTTTCGAAGACGTAATTGAATGTATAGTAAACTTTGGGGAAGCGGCAACCACAAGAGCTGGTCTGGCAACTCTTGGATACTGTTATTATCACTCCCAAAAATATGAAGAAGCAGCAACTTGCTATGAACAACTGTGTGCCCTTGTTCCTAAGGAACCCAAATACAAGTAAGGGATGTCTTCAAAGACTCAATTGATATCACTATAGTTCTCGTTCATATAAGGTTCTACTGCGCTCAGTCACTATATCAAGCCGGCATATTTCCTGATGCGCTGAAGGTGCTGAAACAGATTCTCGATAACGACGACCTTAAGGAACAAATTCTGCAACTTCAGAGTGCAATTTTATACTCCAGTGAAGATTTCGCGGGTGCCCAGGGTGTCCTAAACCAACGTTTGAGTGGCAACGCGGAAACACTCAACGACGAAGGATGCCTGCTCTACCAAGCGGATCAATACGAGAACGGAATCCAAAGGTTCAACTCTGCTCTTCAAGTTGGAGGGTTCAATCCACTGGTGGCATACAACTTGGCACTTTGTCACTTCCGCAAGAAGGAGAAGGTTCAAGCTATGGACTACACCGGTAACAGTGCGAAGATTAACTAGTTCATTAACATCGTTTTTGCCTTTTTCCCACAGCTGAAATCGTAGAACGCGGTATCCGCAACCACCCTGAGCTGGGAATCGGAGCGCAGATGGACACAGAAGGTAATGCTCGCAGCGTCGGAAATCCAGTCACAATGGCTCTCTCAGGCATAACTCAAGCACTCAATCTGAAGGCCGCCATTGAGTACCAAGATGGAAACATTGAAGCAGCTCGGGAGGCACTTCTCGATCTACCGCCGAGAGCTGAGAGTGAATTGGATCCTGTGACTTTGCACAACATGGCGCTTACAGACCCCAGTGGCCCAGTTGCCGGCCTGCGAAAATTGGCATTCCTCCTAGAACTTGGGCCACCTGCATGTCCCAAGGAAACATTTGCCAACATTCTTCTTTTGTGCTGCAAGCACGAGATGTACGACACGGCAGCTGACATTCTGGCAGAGCACACACACCTTACGTATAAATATCTCTCCCAGGTAACATTCTTACATCCAAGTCGACGACTTTATTTAATCATGCAAATTTTAGTACCTTTACGAACTTCTCGATGCACTTATCACAGCACAAACTTCGTCGGAGCTTGCTGAGAAAAAACTTGCCACACTGGCATCCAGCCTAGCTGGAAAACTACGTGGACTTGCTGCGAAAGTTCAGGAGATTCGAACAACGACTGATCCAAATGCCCTTCGCCAGGCGCTAAAGGACTACGAAAATGCCTTGGAATAGTAAGAAGATACTATTCTCTCCTGTACTTTCTTATTTCAGCCGTGTTATTATCTCTACAGCTATCTCCCCGTAGTGATGTCCAGAGCTTGGCTGTCATGGCGTGATGACGACTTTATTGGAGCAGAGCGGGAGTTTCGCTCCAGCGCAGAGTTTTGTTCCGAGAATCCAGTGTGGAGACTGAACGCAGGACATGTGCTGTTTATGCAGGGCGATAAGTACAAGGAAGCCGCAGCCTTCTACGAGCCTATTGTGAGACAGCACTCCGACGATGTAAGCAGATGTATGGCGTCACACTTTCTTTTCATTTCTGACATTGTTTTATTTCAGATTATGTCCGTATCAGCTGCTGTCCTCGCCAATTTGTGCGCATCCTACATCATGACATTTCAGAACGACGAGGCTGAGGAACTGATGAGAAAAGTAGAGAAGGCCGAAGAGCTGAAGGAGAACATGGGGAAGCAATATCATCATCTTTGCATTGTAAATTTGGTCGTGGGGTAAGCAGTAAAAAGACAAACTCTTGAAAAACGACTTGAAAAATCTTTATATTTCCAGCACTCTTTATTGTGCCAAGTCCAACTATGAATTCGGCCTTTCTCGAATCGCGCATGCTCTCGAAGGTGGGTCTGGGTTAAGACTGTATGCGGACACATGGTTGCATGTAAAACGTTGTGTCCTGGGACTTCTTACAGGTATGGCTAAGCAGAATATCATCTTGAAGTACCCAGCTGTGCAGGAAGTTCTTAATTTTCTAAAGTCCTGTGAAGGTAGGCATAAGTTCTTGTTATTACAATGCTTGACGTCTATCTACTTTCAGTATATGGGCTTTTGACGCCTGCAAACATTTATGGCCCAGGAGAAGAAGTGCCTGAAAAACCCCTAACCATCGGCTTAGAGGCACGCAAGTTGCGTGTTCTTTTGATTAAATTAAGTGAATATGAAAATTAGGATTAAAGCTCTGCGTGGTTTCTAAAGCTTTCTTCATATTTTGTTTGTATTGCTTTTTATTTGGTTTTTGTTGGAGATAATAAGTTCCCCCTTAAAACGTATACATTTGTCAAAAATTATCCAGAATTGTTCTAATAACACAAATAACAGTTATTATACGTCCAAGAGCAAATAAGGTGTGTTTCATTATTACTAATTGCCAAACACTGTAGTGAATTTAAAAATTAAACGTTGTAGATAAATCTTTTCAGGTGACAATGCATAAAAGATACATAAATTCTTTAAATGACCTTTCTTAAATACATTTTTTATTTGAGGTAGTCTTTGGTATAAATAATCTAGCTACGCAGAAAGCATCTGATGTATTAATCTATACTTATATAAAGAAAATTAAGTGCTGAGTGATGAATAACAAGAACAAATAAAATAATACACGGATTTCTTAAAACAATTAACTTTGATTTTGCTTAAGTTAACAAATATTTGTTTAACACATATTTCGCATCACTTGAATTATTAAGGAAAGTGTTACTTTCATTTTGAAAAACGAATCAGATTTTTTTAGGACTATTTAGGGCATTTTATTTTTTTAAATGTTTTTTTTTCTTTTCAATGTGGCGTTCAAACAACACAGGGATGATCAAGCTGTTATATAGAGTTTGCTTGGTCTTTGGAGAAGAGCTGTACTTCTGAATTGCCTCTTGGGGCTAAATATGAAATATGAATATTCTACATTTAATCGTTTCTTTGTTTGTTTTAGTTGGAGGTTGAGAAAAAAAACTTAACTGTGGCGTTCAGATTTAAAAACTGGTACTATCAGACAGTAACCTACATTTAAAATAGGCGCGCAGCAAGCTCTTCTGTGATAAAGAGCCTACGTTTACAGCTCCCACCACATCAGCGCCAAACAGCCGTCACCTGATCATTGACAGAGGAAGTGCTGTGGTATGTATTCACCTTCTCTTTAGGCGTCGCAAAGGGTACCGTCGTTAAGCCCATGCACGTTTATGTTAAGTGCTTAGCGAAGTTGAAGTGCCACGTTTATATGCCGACAAGTCGTCTGCAGTTTTTTCTAATTAGAGACAAAAGAAAATCGTGGATTTCTTGCTGATGTTCGGGTGCTTGCACTTGGTCAGCCTGCACCCTGGAAAACCATGCCATGTCTGTCGGGGCCCTTACCGTCGACGGACGAACAAATCTTAGCGAATTTAGTCGGCCGATCAAATTAAGGGAAGATTTGCATACCTGTACTATCTTGGAAGTGTCTAGAGGGTTAAGGCCTTAAGCACGCTACAGACGCAGGTACTTCGTTCCTTTCCATTAGGATCGTATACGTTTCCGCCTGAAAGATCGAAGTCAAATTTCCTAAAGAGGTGTGAAGTCTAATGTTGTTGTTTTCTACGAATGCCCGAGTTCCAGATCCCTCCATCCTCTTGGAGCCATCCGTGAAAATCTATGATGCAAATGTCAAGGGGAGTGACTTTTACCACTGCATCAACTGCATCCATATCAGAGTGCAGCGTACTAGAGATAGTCTCTGGGCAGCCAAGGCAGACTGTTTTTAAAAACTTGGTGAAAGCAGCAGTTATGTACTCGCGCGAAAGCATCTTCCGCCAAATGATTGCTGCATAGGAAATGGCAATGATCTTTTATCATTGCCGTATAGTTCCATACAGATCTTTTTGGTGATAGACCCTTGGTATTACCGACCACTACCCTACACTGTTAGAAGACTAACAGCGCCTTGAAAGTTTTCGTTTCATTTTTTTTAAGAAGTTTTCAAGGATAACACCAAAATATATAGCTTCATTAGAAAAGGGAATGATGACACCTTTAAGTACTGGTGAGTCAGAGAAGTCAGATTCCTCCTCCTAGTGAAGAAAACAACCTCGGTCTTAAGAACATTGGCTGAAAGCCCATCAAGTGGGAGCCGCCTGCCCACTTGCACACACAGCCGCAACATATGGTTCGGTAACAAAAACAGAATATTGTCCGCATAAGCCTGGGCGCAGTTATTAGGTCTCTGGTACTGATTTTGTTCGTACTGTTTATGTTGGATCCGAGGTAGAATTAGTTCATCACTAACTAACTAGTATATATATATATATATACTAAACTATATATATATATATATATATATATATATATATATATAGCTGTAGCTACTTTTAGAGGGTTCATCAGGAAAATGTTTGAAGGTCAAATTTTGGGCAACTCGTTCTCACGGAGTAGCGACTGATAAATCGCGGATAACACAAATAGTGTTGGTTTCTTAAGTGTCAAAACCCAGGGATTCACATATCTCCAGAGAAAAATGTATGATGTGTCACTGTCTATTTGCGGCCATTTTACCGTAGGTCTGGTTAGAAAAAATAACGTTCGTGCATTTTGCGACCGTGATTTCAATTTATTCAGATTTCTTTATTATAAATCTTATAAATCTTTACTTTACTATTCCTTCCAAGAATATGAGCGCTTACGAATTCAATTTCGTAAATTTATAAAAAGACTGATTTATTTACTAAAGATATATTACTGTGATCAGTTCACTTTGGGTATTATCACTAAATACTGAACTTTGAACCTTGGAAGAAAGAGAAATTTCCACACACACAAGCAATCGACGGACTTGGTTTGTAGAACTTCCATTTCCGGGTTCAAGTATCGCGTACCTGGAAATTTTGTAATTACTTTCGTAACAGGTGTGCGATACAAATGTATATGATCTGATGGGGATATCACAAAAAAGACATCCTTAAATAACTAAATAAATAATTTAAAAACACGAAAGCTAGTATTACTTACAAAAGTCCTTGTATGTACCATACACATATTTAGAGATGCGAACCGAAAACAATGTAATACACATTTACTAAGAAATTATTATATGCATCTTAAAGAGATTCTATATGTTCGTGTGCAAATACGATTTAATTTATTATATGTGCGCATATAAACGTATTACGTATGCGCATATGAACGTATAACGTATATTGTATCATAAAGGAAGGTTTGGGTTTTATCATTTTCTTAATTTGAGTATATCGCGACGATAGACTAACTGCAGCCGAATCCACGCCTTTTTCTGTAGCACTGCCCCTACTTAAGTTGAACAGTGCATCATCGAAGGACATATTTTATCTTTATAAATAGTGACGCAGCATAATAGCCTCAGTTTCTGTCAGACTGGCTGAGCGATTCAATCTGTCTGAGTCGGTTTGTAGATCATTAAGAAATTTCTACCTTTTATGTGTACTTACACTTCAGTATATATATATATATATATATATATATATATATATATATATATATATATAAACCACATTTGATAGCGATTCACTTGCTAATTCCTTTCTTCGCTTCTCTCCTCTCCCTTAACACCCTTTGCTGTCTCTACAGCTCTAAGAGATTGCATATGTAGGTAAGACTGGGTATTGAATTAATAAACGGACATTGTATGTTCGGAGAGTACACTGACAAACTTCGTGCTCCCTCGACCGAAATTCTTAAAATGAAACGCTATATGTCCATTCTACATCCGCTCTGCACTTGTCCGATACTTTTGAATCTCAGACATAAAGATTTACTAAACTCATTCACACATTCACAAAATTCTTACCATCGGTTGGTTGAATTACTTTTCGAATTAGTTCGTCATGCCTACCTACGTAAAGATGGTAGATAATTTATCAGTTGCCTATTGACTAACTTAAAATGTAACAGGTTTCAAAACCTTCAAAAGCCTTAACCAGTTATTTGATTTTAAAAAGCATAATTAGTTCGGCCATGTATTTAAAGCATAAATATACAAAATGAACAACTATATACGCTTCCCGAGAAAAGCATCTAAATTTTACTACATATTTTTTAATGTTCTTAGAACTCAATTAATATGTTCAAACCTATGCCAATTTATTTTTCGTCTTAAAAAGATTAACATTGCACACAAAGCATACCCTCAACACAGGTATAATTTTATTCCCTATAATAAGAATTTAAATTACCTTATAACACACGGGTTCTTTGACGTCATTCCATTTTTATAAAAATCAATTATAACCATTTTTGGTTAACGGATTCCCTTAGTAAAATCTTTTGACGTAAAATATTCGGCAGAAAATTTGATGATACAAAACTATTGTCAGCATTAGTGGTGCTAGTTAGTTATTCAGAGAAATTTCAAGGTTATATAAAACCAAACGTTTTGTGTAGCGATTGGTTCTTAGCGAAGTGGTGATTAGGAAATAAATAATATATTCAAATTCAGCATTTTGGAAACAATTAAACCAAATAAAATCCGTTGCTTAAGGTGATTTTCTTTCGAAAATGGGGTTATTGTTTGATGTACATTGCCTACAGGGCTTCCTTTTGGTTAACAAAAGAAGCAAGATAAAGAAAATTTACCCTCTTTAATTTTGGCGAAAGGAATATATACCACCTAAAACGTTCGTTTCTTTAAAATCGTCGTAGTGCAATTTTTTACTTGGTATTTTAACGTTCCTGAATAAAGTACACAAAAGATGGTAGTTTTAATTAGCGTACAACGATAATCAGTTTTATTTAAATAAATACATCTCAAAATGACTTATAAATTCTCCTATATGCCTAAACGGTATATTAAAGTTTAAATGACGATTTCATGTGAAACAATCTATTGCATTTCACACTGATTACATGAATAGATAAATATGTACTCGTACTTGCACTTTATTTTAATTTCTCAAGAATACAATGTTTTTGCGCGCAGGTAGGAGGTGTGTCCTGGGGGATTTCGATTTTGGTATGTTTCCTTTGTATTGTATGTATTGTATTTCAATTTATAAATATGAAAAAGTGTTTCTCTTAGTCTGCTCATCGTCTACAGATACATATCGTTAATTCAATTAATTTGTCAAGTATTAGTTAATATTTGATTTAATGGTTACGAATCAGAAGCTTCTAGGTTGCTATTTGTTTGTTGTGCGAAGGGCTATCACCTGGTGCTTACCAGAAGCCTGATGATTTACCACCTGGTGGATTTCGGACTTTGATGCATGATCGATTGCCGCTCTTGTCCAGTTCCTCTGTAACAGAAAATTTTGTTGAGTGTTTTGATTGCCATGAGCAAGATATATCTATTTACCGCTAATTGAGAAGGTGGACTCCTGTAAGTTGCGCTGGCCTTCCATGCGATGACCTTTGCCCGACGGAGTGCTGGCAATTGAACCCTCGCCTGGCATTGCAATGTTACCCGACATCATTGCCCGTGTGATTGGCTCTTGGTATGGAATCTCAATCTCTAGCGCATCGCAGAGATTCATCTTCTTGGTTCCGTTCACCATATCCTCTTCGTGTTCATGTTCTTCGGGCTTAACTTTGCCTTCAAGAATGTCGTAAACGAACGCGGGACGTACTTCTGTCGGCAGGAACTTGCCATAGCCTTCTGCCACACGAACTACGTTGTTCTCAACACAAATGCGCCCACGGACGATAACCACTTCGGGTACACCGTGGCACACCATTCCTTCGAAGATATTAAAATCACAAGCATGGTGATGGGTATCTTTGGAGATCTTTCGCTGCATATTTGGGTCCCAAATAACGATATCAGCATCAGAGCCGGCTGCAATGCGCCCTTTTTGTGGGTACAAGTTGAAGATTTTCGCGGCATTTGTACTAGTCACGGCCACGAAGCGACATGGATCGAGCAGACCAGCATGGACACCTTTTTCCCAGACAACAGACATGCGATCCTCCACGCCGTTAACACCATTGGGAATTTTCGAGAAGTTGCCTTTTCCTATTTCTTTTTGACTTTTGTTGAAGGTGCAGTTGTCACTTCCTGTAGTCTGGAGATCATCACTGAGAAAGAGACATAAAAGAGAACTGCATTAAGACATTTTTTCACTTCGGATAGCAAACGCGTGCATTAAGTGATTGAACACATGAACAAACAGGTCTGGGGATAAAAGCATACAAAAAAAATGCTTTAAAATGTTAAAATATTTACTTTATGTTGTGTTGGAGACTAGAAAACATTGTATTGTGTGTGTTTAACTGTTGCCCTTCAGTAAATGTTTGTGTAATAACAGTGTTCTCTTGTTATACTAGACAACAATGAGAAATGTAAAAATGGAAGCAAATAGATAAATACAAATTGATTTGATTGCATTGCTTTCTACTGACATATTCTCAGATACCAACAAACCCATACAATAACCACCATTTCGGTTTACAGGAATTTAAAGCAAGCAGATAAAGAAAATGCTTTAAGGCTTATATCCAAATGTAAACTATTCAAGAAAGAAAATAGTGTAAATGAAAAATCTACAAGTAGTATAGCCTCTTTTTTATTCAACATGGCAATAAATCTATCAACCAGTGAGTAGATTGAAAAACCGTAGCACCTAATTAAGAGCAGAAATCTCTTTAGGCAATTAAACCTCTATTAGACTGAGAATTTGCAATCATGACTAAAATCGCTCATCAGTTCGTAATATGTTCTAATGCTGAAATAATGTAAAACTATGATAATAGTTATTTATGTTAATATTTCACGATGTACATGGCCAAATAACAGGTTTTAACGACCTACAATAAATGTTCGTCAAGTGTCAAAGGTTGAGCCGTAAAACTACACAGTGATGAAGAAAAAAAACATCTTTGGAAATATGTGTAATTCAATCACTCAGTAAAGTGTATTACGGTGACGTGTTATAATCGAAAGGAAATTTAGTAAGGATCGATTGTTTCTTTCACCACTAAAAACTTTTAAAAGCTACTTTATTTTTGGCATCAATGTAACAATTTCTGTAGTCTACAATTTTTTTCGTTGAAGAGATATGGTTCATGTATCTTACTACTACAAAATTAATAAAATTGATTCCAATAATGTCACAGATCTTTCATACATTTTGAAGGAAAAGGCCATTATAAGAAACCTTCACTAAAACAGATGAAAAACAAACTATCACAACAGATGTTATAAAAATGAAACAAAAAATATGTCTTAAAATATTTATTATAGAAATTTTTTTTTTGATTTTTAAAATATAACAAAGACTAATATTGTCATGTTTGTGCCGGCGATGATAAACCATGTTGCTCCTTAGATTCATATGCTTTGGAAGATGTTTATCAAGTAGAAAATTAAAACGATGATTGCATAGGAAATCAGAGAAATATCAGAGGTCTCGTGCTATGCCACTCTGCAACCTTCCTGTTTAGTTTTTGCTGAAAATGTGCAAGTGCCTAGTATGGTCATAATTCCTAAAGTAAGTCAAGCACGACTGTAAGAAACATGGGAAAGCTATAGTAGTAAATAAGCCGGCAATATGGCAACTCAGATTCGAAAGATGAGACATATTTGTGAGATTTTAAATTAAAAAAGGAAATACTACAGACATTTCTTAGAAAAATGGAGTTTAAAAAGCGTGCAGTAGAGGAGATTCTGCGAGTTCTTATAAAAGTTATCTTATAAAAGAACAAAGAAACGTGAATCGAGGCTCCATACCCATTTGTCGATTTTAAGGCCGCATATGACTGTGCTATGAGATGGGCCTTAGCGAGTTGTTCACGTGAAAAAAAGTTGACTTGATTGAAGGAACACACGCCGTCATTGAACTGTTTTAAGGAAACCAACCAATGGACACGCCGCAAATGAACCCAAAACAAAACAACATGAGCTTCAAGGAAGGATTGTTAGAAGACGAAAAGCTATTGTGTTGAACAACTTTGTCTACCTTGGCCAGCAGAAATGTTAATGCCAAAGGCAACTATTAAAAAACAACAGCAAAGAGCTCTCTCAAAAGACAAAGCTGGCTTTGTATAACACACTGATTATACTTTTCCTCCTGTACGGCGCGGAAAGATAGATGCAAAGAAGAAAGGTCTTAACGATAAAAATGTTCTTTGAGCGATTTTTGATCCTTGTTGCTGTAGATTGACACTGAAGAAAATTTAACGAGTATCTTTAATTAATCTTACTTGTATGGATACAATGCTTCAGTTTATATAGATTGTATAGACAGCATTTTTTTTAAACGTTGCTGATTATTTTTTGTATGTGTTATCATCATATCGTTCATTCAATTTATTTTCTGACCTTTGCCGTACTACAACTACGCAGCAAGTTGGATTGTAATTTCAACATGGGCTTCAAAATAAATTTTAGATTCAGGTTGAGTTGTTTAAATATACTCTTCTTCTATGAGTATGTTTGTTAAAATTCATTGAAAAAAAAAGGTATTGGCATTGAACTTGCTACGCATTGAATAAAATAATAATTATAATTGTCTTTGTGCAACAAAATCGCTTGAAGAGGAAATTATTATTCGGAATTAGGCACTCTAGGCTTGAAAACCTAGTCTATCACATTTATATCGTCTCATGAAACAGGAATTATTATTATATTATATATTTTTAAAACACGCAGTTTATAAGCCCACAAATTTACAAAACCCAGACACCCTTGGTAAAAAAAAATTGACAAGAATTAAAAAACATGAAAGCCGGTTTTCCTTGAATGAGGTTAGCACCACTATATAAAAAAAAAAGTATCTAGAAAACGGCCACATTTACTTCAAAAAAAAATCCAAACAAAAATACAAACAATGAATAACAAACAAATGAGCACATGATTAGCAAGTTATACTTACTACGCCAACGACTTCATAAGTTGCCTTGGCGTTTCGGCTGGCTCTCGAATTGGTGGACTCGTCACATAGTACGTCTGCTCGGCTGACTTAATTCCATTCATCGAACGTCCTATTGAGCTGGCCAGTGTCTCACCGAAGACACAATATCCACTGCGACGTGCCCGACCTATTATCTCGGCCGAAGGTTTGCATGTCACACAGGTAACATAGAGCGGAGCTTTCATCTAGTTTTAAAGTTAGAAATGTAAAACGAGAAAAAATGGAGAATGCATGGTATAAGCTGACACATATCTAACAGTTAGTTGCAATGAACGTAGGAAAATGAGTTACATACAAATATTTACAGGGAAGCATGCCTGTTAGTTTACAGAACCAGAAAAAAAATAATCCATTCTTCGATGCTAAGATTCATCGCTTAATACTTACTTCCCGAGAAGTTTCATCAAATATTCTGGTGTTGTTGGATCAGACCGAAGTGGAGGGCTTAAGATATGAGCTGCAGCATGGTGCCAACACTGATGTTGACACTGTCTGCCGTCTGTGCCAAGAGCAGCCGCCAAAGTTTCACCAAAAATGCCACGATTCTTATAACGATACCTTGCACGAGCCAGCTCAATACCGGCAGCCTTACTCATCACATGCACAACGTAAAGTGGGCAATCGACCTTAATTTATATTTACATAGTGCGCCAAAACAGAATAAGTAAAAACATAAAAAATAAAAAAATATAAAATTAACAAAAATAAAAAAAATTTGTTTGCCACCTTACACAAATCTAACACAAATATGTCCTACGTACTACTGATGTATACTAAACTAATTCAATGTACCAATGGAAACATGAATTATCTGTGCATAGTGTTAAAATCAATTAAATTCAATTTCTATCACTAACCAACCATATCTAAACTAAAATGCTGGAATTAGTTCTTATTCAAAGATGACTCAGTCAATAGACGGTGTAGCCAGAAGGAAAAACTTAAAGAAACTAAAGCCCAAATAAAAACTTGTAGTTCGGGAGTTTGTATATTTTAAAGAACGAATTTGGATATCCCTTTGGTATAAGAATACCTACACGAGTACAAAATTTAAATTTAAGGAGCACGCTTAAATGGGAGCAAAAAAAATGGATGTACATAAATTAGTTAAACTTAAAAAAAATTGAATAATACCTTATAACAGATAAAATATCAACATTCGAATTTTAAAATGGAAAACATTTTGGAGGACCTACGCTAAGGTAAAAATTAAACACTTGTTTAATAATTTGGATTTGGATTTTGTATGCGGAATAAATTAGAAAAAATATCCCTATGTTGACCAAAGAATAATGAACAAATTAGAACTAAGTTCAATGCTGAAATTGTTTATGTGTACTATTTATGTTTATGTGTACTATTGATCATATAAGCTCGAGTGGTATTAAACCGGCGACCATATTTTATATGTCTAATTAATGAATTGATTGTCTAAGAAATGTAATGTGTGGTCTACAATTTAATGGAAAGTACAACCATTTTTTTTGCAATAAGAACAATTTGACAAGAAAGATATTCCGATCGAGCTTAAGAATTCTTTAGTGTCTGCAACTACTTCCCTATCCAAATTGTTTTGCTTTAACAAATATCTTACCACTTCCATTAAAATCTTTCTATATTTGGTACATTCATCAGTTTATGATGTTAGCAGGACGTATGTATCGATTTTTCTTTTGTCCAGTTTAATGTTAAAAGATAAAAAACGGAAATCAAGTAAAAGTTCAATAGTAAAATCAAATCATGGTTCTCTTAAAGCCTTCTTTGACAGTCCCTTCTGTGCACCTTCTTAAAAACTTTATTCCCCCATGATGACCCTGAACATGCAAAATGACAAACTATCAAAGAAACAAAGAAAATATTGACTCGAACTAAATAAGGTATCAAGCAGCAGGCAATTTTAACTAAACGTGATATTTGTACTTCCTTCACCACCGTTTACCATAGTTCTGCGCTCAAATTTTTCGATATTTACCTGATGGGCTAAAATACAGGCACGGTTAACAGCCTCGGCTTCGACTTCCTCTTGCCGAGAGAGTTCATGTCCTTCAGGTCCTGTTATTCCGACGGAGAGCAGTTTCTTAACATTCATTGCAATTATGTCGCCATTCTCCGCATGAACCTAAAACCAAAAAAAACGAAGCTAATTAATAAACCTCTTTTTCTCCACTGCCCCGTTTCAATCAACAAACTTGTGCAATGGCGCCCAAAGATCGTATCCTCTCGAATGCCTCCAGCAGTTCAGTGTCGTTCAGCTGGTAGAGACCCTTATAGGCCATGAACATTTTAAACGAATTAACGCCAAGCTCATCGCACATAATTTTCATTTCGTCCGATACCGACTTCGACCACCAAGTGATTCCCACATGGAGACCATAATCACAGCACACTTTTGGATCGGCCCAGGCACGCCACTTATCGTAGGCCTCCACTAGGGACTCGCCCTTATCCGGTAGCACGAAATCAACTGCAAAGGAAAACCAAAAATAGATTCAAATGGAACGCCACCTGGCTATAACTCACTGATGGTGGTGGTGCCACCAGCAACAGCTGCCTTGGTCCCGTGATAGAAGTCGTCCACAGACACAGCGCCGCCGAATTTCAATTGGAAGTGAGTGTGTGGATCAATGCCACCGGGAATGACTAACTTGCCAGCAGCATCAATTGTACGAACCCCACCGGGGACGCCGATCTCAGAGGCGGGTCCAACGAATCTAAAATAAAACAAATCGTCAGTATACAACCAAGCTGTTCAGGAGGTGGTCGAGTTTAATGAACTTACTTGATGATGCCATCTTCGATGTAGACGTCAGCTTTGAAGGTTTTGTCGTGATTGACAACTTGACCGTTCTTTATGTAGACTCGATTCTGAGCGCTCTGAAAGCGAACGGATGGATTATTGCTTGACTTATGAGGGGACAAAGCGATCGTAACTCACCTGCAAGTGAATGGGAACTTTCTTAACTGGCTTTGGACTGGTAGCCATCTCTGATACGTTGGGCTTAATAAAATCTAAAATGAAAGAAAAGACGGTTCTTGAATACGTGTGAAAAAGAAAAGCCATCAAAACTGATTATGATTCATATATGTTTGTCGACAAAATTGTAAAAAAGGGGACAGAGGAAAAACAAGTATAGTTTTAAGAACAGTGATTATGAACAAGAAGTGCTAGAAGAGCTTATGTGGACAACACAATATCAGTGATATATATTACAAAGTGGACGGAGTTAAGTATACAATGGCTTTCCTACGAGGAAGAAGGTGCGTAAAGATCGAGTTCAAATATATAAGGCCTGAACAAAATGAATTGATATTTATAAAGAGAGAATGTTCTAAGTATCTCTAGTTTGACGAATTATTGAACCTGCTGAACCTAAAATGATCTGATGTTTTCAGTAGTTACATGAAAATGGGAAATTGTGCCAATGACATCCATGCACAAATATTCAGTGTATTTTATGCGTAATTTTTTGTTAGTATAGACTTATTTCCAGTTTGATGGTTTTTTACAAAAATGAGTAACTTTAAAGAAATTTGTAACATCTATGGAAAAATATATATATACTTCGGCGTAGTATGTTAGTACATTGGACTTTTGAGTTCAATTACGGAACTATCCAATTTTCAAATATCACTTCATTTGGACTTACTAAAAACAATTAATTGTAATTTGTTTCAAATTGCCTTCCAGGGGATAATGTTTAGCTTGCTCTTATTCATGAAACAACAGTACAGAAGGTAGCCTGTCACCCCTTGTGGACTTTAGCGCCATGCACTTCATTACATACAATGTTTATATCATTCAAAAGTTTGGAGTTTTAGTACGATTTCATTGAAAATGGATTTTCCATGAACGTAGCTAAAATGAAAGCTGTGTTAATAAAAGGGAATAGGCTATAGAAAAACTCATTGCTTTGGCTTGAAATGTTGCTCAGTGGGAAAGAATAAATATTAATAAAAACCAATGTTGTGTTTGGACTGATACGCAAACCGAAGAATACCATACATTACGTTTTTGTGAGCACCCTATTTTACGTTTGCTAAGTCTAATCGGCCGCTTACATCGTGGGAAATCTCACGTCTATTTTCTTTGCGTATATACTTGTAGAATGTCTTGCGTCTTCAGAAATATGCCAACTACGATCCACACTTAAAAGGACATTTCTCGGGTTACTCAAAAGACATTACTGGCTATGCTCACATTTATGTTTGGGGTTCGTATATGTCTCGCATTTGATAATTCTATAAAAATACATTTTTTCTTTGATTTACAACAAACAAAAGACGTCTAAGAGCCCCACAGATACAAATACTTCTGATATATCCTTCAATAATAAGTTTTTTTATTGGCCAGATGCGAGACAAGTGCAAGACTTAGATCTAGCTCTCACTTTACAATAGTCTAATGAGAGAATAAAAAAATGTAAAAACGACATGAAGAAACCTTGAATGTTGTTAAGAGTTAGCAGAAGTGCCGAAACACTGCGAAACGCCATTTGTGCATTATCGGGTTATTTTCTACATTTCTTCTTGAAGAGAGCAGATTCTTAGTCTAAATTGAACTTCAAATTTTAAGGCTTTGGAATGACTTTTATCATTCACTAAAGAGAAAGAAAAAAACACTGTATAGTAATAATGAGGAAACTCGGGACTTTACTATTATGAATCAACACAAGAAAATAATGTTCCTGAGGGAGTATTTGATATAACAAGGCATTACGATAGGTTTTTTATAGATAGATAGAATGAAGGCTTTATCATTGTATAACACTGATGACTCCTATATTTTCGACGCAACTGTATCTTGAAACTTGTTTTC
Source organism: Eristalinus aeneus (assembly GCA_955652365.1). Taxonomy (NCBI): domain Eukaryota; kingdom Metazoa; phylum Arthropoda; class Insecta; order Diptera; family Syrphidae; genus Eristalinus; species Eristalinus aeneus. Next base: position 36,931,470 of record OY019130.1, read on the forward strand.
GCTTTGCCTTTAAATAAAAAATCTTAATTTAACCCAAGCATATGAAAGCATGTTCTTTAGTCGTTTTGTTTCTGCTCGCACGAGTGGTTCCCGTCACGCAATTGTACACTGCTCACTCGCTGATCTCTTACCCATGCTTCGCGACCTTTGCACTGACGTATTATTGCCGAAAGCGTTCATTAATGCCCCATGGGATCTTTTACAAGTGGGACGAAATTAAAGTGTTGTCGTCAGACATGGATAGTGAGTGCCCCGGAGAAGATCTGTGATCAAGCCTGGGTGTACTCGTAAAATAGAGCAGTCGGTTCAAATGGATTGAAAATGAAAAAATAAACTACGATGGGCATCGATGCAAAGCAGGAATTCACATGTCAATCACCCATCGCCACTAAGCGGTCAATGTGGAGCACATCCCTCTTTCATTAAAGTTAAACGCACTTCCGCATGGCAGAACATAGAATTGAGAACAGCAGTTCTTCTCATTGGATTCTTGCTGTGATGGCATTAAGCTCAGACCAAGGAAGAACCACTAATCGCAGCCTGCAACTGTTAAATGCAACTTAATACCTGTGTATACACATGCACATATTATCGTTGATAGGTTTTACACATTGCATCGCAAAGCGATTCAACCGACAAATACGGTGACATCAATTACTAAGTAACGACCTGTCAGCCATGTCTACTGACTTCTTACCCGCTGCCGTCCCATTACAAAACGAGACGCTTTAAGAACTCTTAAAGATCTTCTCCAAATGACCCCTCAGCGGTTGCAGATGGTTTGCTTTCATTATTACTTCACACATGTTTCGTGCCGCTGGCATAACGCAGATCCCCAAGAGCAGATACGGGTCCGCGTATACTTTTTTAAGATTTCCGGTCTCCTGTTCGCCTGTATGACTAACAAACCGCACAGATAATTTCTTTATTGGTCAAAAAATGAAATGCAAGGGGTGATGGTGCCCATGCAAATTGGGGTGCACAAAGAATGAGTGAAGTGAAAGGATGAGACACCACTGCGTTCTGCTTGTTTTGCTTACCACAACAGCCACCCTCGGCTCTCGGTCGTCATGTAAAAATGAATTGAATTCACCCTGTACCGCGGCAGAACGCATTTTGTTCTATTCATCCCTCTGAACCGCGTGAAGGAACACACCATCGTCGCCTCTCCCCCACAAAAGTCCCACTTAGCTGTGAAGTATTCTTCAAAACAACGTTTGGGCATGTCATCACGTTAGTTGATGACTCATGCCGGCTTTTTGGCATTAAGGGACGTGAGCGTTTTAGTTTAATTACATGAACGTGGCGTGGACACAAAAATAGGGGGAGCACGACAAATTGGGGGAAGCGTTCTTAACAGACGAAAAATTCATATGAAAGCAACTTTTGGCGCCAGAGTGCTGGAGAACACGCATGCGGACGACTAGGTTGTTTGGCTGTACTTCTCGGCGTGCAGTCTTTGCTATGTCTCGTGGTATTTTCCGTCTGCTGTAAATCGTGAGTTGAATGCAACTGGCGCGTGGAATGTCTGCCTAAGATGTTAAGCTCCGGAAGGCCTCAGGAAGTCTGTTGGGTGCGTGAGTATGGTGGCGATGTGGATATTTGACTAGACGGTTATATATTCAAAGTCACTTATCTTATGAATTTGATGGTACCTTTTAAGAGTTTGGTTAGTTTGTGAGTTACCATTGAACGTTGGTTGTGTGTGCCACGAGGACCTCCTACGGTACAGTCGAGGGATTTCCAGCGGGGATTGAGTTTCTTTTCTGATGGTTAAATCGAAACTAGACTTTGATGATGTTACAGTAGTAAGATATTTAAGTATTAAATTTAAGTATCGAGAAGACAAAAAGTAAATAAATTAAAATCATAAAAGTAACAAATATATACAAAATACACAAAAAAGGAACATCACGGCGTGTATAAAATGTGTTTATGCAAAGGATATACAGCATGTTATATATACACAAAAAAAGTTTAGGTGCACATTTTTGAAGTCGATTGCATATGTATCTCATTTTTGAAAACACGCAAATGGTTTGACTTGCACAAAAAGAAAAATTTGTTCTTTAATCAGATAATGCAGTGTACACATCTGCCATCGCCACCTAATTCAGCAAACCTGAACATTCACCGGGTACTACTGTGTTAATACGGTTAATACCGGTTATTCTCCAAAACAAATATAAACTCTTGTTTTACATATGTACATGTTAAAGAAAGTGGTGCAAAGGCAGACATGTCCAAATATAAATCGTCGATTTTTCTCGGAAGACAGACTCTGTTTAGGTTATTTCTTTAAAAAAAAAAAAAACGCTTTCTTAAGCAAGAATACACATCTTACGCTATTGATTTTTGCCAGATCCCACATAAAGATCGTTTTATTATTTAAAGTGTGACATATTTCCAATAATCATCAAGAATTGTTATTCCTTTCCTTTTCCTTTTATTGATGTGATTTTGTATGAATTTACCCTTTAAATGACTGATTTTCCTGTATCTAATAATTTTAGCAACCTTTGAGAACCGCCGTTGTGGTCTGTGACTTAGACATGCAACATTTCATTGTTGAAAATGTGCAACTAACTAGCATGGCATTCAACTTGTCGCGCATTCCACTTAAGTTTTTTATGTGTATAAAATGCATTTCACGTTCTAATTACTTAATTTCATTAAATATAAAAATAGCTTCGAAAAGTATGAATATAAATTAAAATTTGAACTTTTAACAAAAACAAGTGTATAATTGTAAATTGATTTGACCACAAACCATTATTAAAACATAGTTTTAAAAAGCCATTAATAAAAAGAGTCAGATGTAAATCCTTACAGACTGAGTGATTAAACTCGAATTATTAATTAATTGGAAAGCTACTGCCACTGTGCGTCGGAAACCTACTGTCATTGTACGTCATCTTAGTATATGTATATTATTCATTTGAAGCGTAAACAACAATATTTTTTTTTTCACTCATATATGTCGAATTTGTACCTGTTTTGCGTTGAGTTCTTCTTCATTACTATAATATGAAGAAAACTGCTGCCGAAAGTCATCATATTTTGGTGGAAGATTATGGTGAACATGCGCCAGCTGAGCGAACGTGCCAAAAATGGTTTGCACAATTTAAAAGTGGTAATTTTGGTTTGGAAGACGATGAACTTCCTGGGCAGCCAAAGATGAAGATGAAGAAGTGGAAGCATTGTTCTATGAAGATTGTTGCCAAACACAAGAAGAGCTCGCAGAATCTTTGGGTGTCACTCAAGCAGCGATTCAAAAACGTTTAAAAGTAGCATGGTATTCTCAAAACCAAGAAATCTGGCATGTCCGAAATGCTGCTGGAACGCCACAAAAGGAAGTCATTTTTGCATCGGGTTGTTGCTAGTGATGAAGAATGTATCCATTACGACAACTCAATCGCAAAAACCATATGTGAAATCCGGTCAAGCAGCCAAAGCAAAGGCAAAGCCGAATATCCATGGCGCGACGGTAATGCTCTGTATTTGGTGGGATCAGAAGGGTGTGCTGTATAAAAGCTGATAAGACCGGGTAAAACCATCAATGGACAACGCTGAACACAACTACAACGCCAAACACAACTAATTGTTAGTTACTTTGAGGAATACTATTTTACATAGTTTTCATAAGAAAACCTTCAAATAATAATTGTTGGCGCTACAGTCCAAAGGTGGACCAGGGCCTAGCTTGCTTATCAACTACTCGTGTTGTGCGCGCTACTGTTCTCTCACGAGTAGAAGGGACCTACAGTTTTTTGCCGACTCCGAACGGCGAAATTTGAGAAGCTTTCTTAGACAGTTGTTACTCTTTGATTGTTGTCAGCAGCTCGAAAGAGGTGGTGCCGTGAAAAATTCGAAAAAATGGTGTTGAGCTGCGAATCGAACCAAGACTCTTCGGCGTGTGAGCGTCGCACTTTACCCACTACGCCACGGCGACCACAAAAAAAAACCTTCAAATATGTTTTCAAAGTATCAAACTTTGAAATATTAAACTTTGACCGTAGGTTATAAGTCTATTCTATTGAAATTATTTCAAGTGTTATGGCTTATAGTTCTGGAGCATTGAAGCCACAGATTTGAATTTCTGAATTATTTTGAATTCATTGCTTGACTTTCAGAGTTGTTTTGCCAGAAATTTTTGCACTCGGACACGAAACTCTTAATGCGCTAATGTTATTAGGCTAGAGGAGAACGAAATGAGTTCACTCACCGTAAACGAAGTAAAACTGAATAAATTTAAAAGTTTAGGGATTTTTATTATACACTGCAATTGAAAATATTTCCTGTTACTATATTAAATAAAGACGAAGTCTAAGCAACAGTATAAAGAAGAATGGTACGTGAAAATTATAAACCGTTGATTTATTTATTCACCAAATTGCTCAATAACATAAAATTCCATTTAGAAAGCAATGCCTCTAAAATGAAGTTTTGATTATTACAATAAATATGCACAAGAAAAAAAAATGGTTCATTCATTTTGAATGAGAATATTGGACCATCTTGCAGGCAAGAGATGTTATCTCTACAAAGAGAAGCTGATTTTTAATACTTATTTTTGTTATCGATATACCTAAATGGTTGTTAGTGAACTGTATGAAGAAACTACTTGTGATATGCATGTCTTTGTTCCCTAACGAATGGAGAGGACCTATACCAGGTATACCAGTTTTTTTTGAAAATAATACACTAATTATTAATAGGAAAGTAAAAACATTTTATTCAAAGTATTGGCCATTGTTTTCTGCACATTTTGACCAACTTTCTGGCAATTTGTAAATACCACGCCACTAAAATTGTTCGTCTTTTAAAGCAAACCAATCAGACATCCAATTTCCAACCTCCTCGTAGGAATCAAAGTGCTGCTCAGCCAATGTGTGTACCATCGATGAAAACAAATAATAGTCGGAAGGAGCCATGTCTGGTGAATACGGCGTGTAAGGTAGCTGCTCCCAGCCAAGTGTTTTGATTGTATCCTGAATCGGTTTTGCTTTGTGTGCAGGTGCATTGTCATGGAGCAAAATTACCTTGCCGTGTCTTCTGGCCCATTCTAGTCGTTTCTCGATCAATGCATTGTTCAAATTGATCATTTGTTGTCGGTAGGGATCAGTATTAACGGTTTCACCAGGTTTTTAGCTCGTGGTACAGCACACCTTTCTGGTCCCACCAAACACACAGCATTCTTGCCGAATCGATCTGGTTTTGCAGTCGATGTTAATGGTTGTCCCAGATTAACCCATGATTTTTTTCCATTTAGGATTCTTAAAATGAATCCATTTTTCATCTCCCGTAACAATCCGATGCAAAACCGGTTTTCTTTCGTGTCTTTGAAGCAAAATTTCACAAGTGTTTTTTCGGTTTTCCACACTTTTGGATCTTTCCCATAGCTTTTAAATGGTCAGAAATTGTTTGTTGTGCAACATTTAACATTGCTGCCATTTGCTTTTGACTCAAAGTCTCATCTCCTTCCAATATCGTTTGCAATTCGGCGTCTTCAAACTTTTTTTGGTGGTCTTCCACGTTCTTCATTTCTCACATCAAAATCATTATTTCTGAGCCGTTGAAACCATCTTTTGCATGTTGCTTCTGATAAAGCATGATCACCATATGCCTCGACAAGCATTCGATGCGACTTTGCAGCACTTTTCTTCAAATGAAAACAAAAAATTAATGCTTTCCGCAAATCATCACTTTGTGGTACAAAATTCGACATTTTTAACACGATGTTTTAACATGATGTTGTCTGCTCAATGACTTGATGTATACTAAATATTTTTCACAGATGTCACAGCAAACAAACAAGAAAAAAAAAAATAAGGGCTCGTTCACAACAAATGTTCTTTATCGAGACATTTGTATCTTGACGCTCACTTCATACGGGTATAGCTGGTAGTTTATTGCCGAATCGAAGAAATGATTTCGTAGACGATTAAATGTCTTTGACTACTATCAGAAACAAGTGAAAGGGTGGCATTGTTAGAGTCAACGAACTTATCAACTCAGAGGAAAACAGACTCCAATAATGATCAATTTATTGACAGAACATCACTTATTGAAAATAAAAAATTTAAAGTGTCGAATTACTGAAAACTCCTTAGAACGCGTAAGTTTTTTTCCGAATTGGATACGAGTACAATAGACTGATAGAGGCATGGGGGTTTAAATTATCGGTCTTTTGTAATATTCATTTTGAGAACCTAATTTATGTTTTGCGTACTTAAGTTTGAACATTGGTCAAATATTTAAAATCCTTCAAATACCTCAAGTACTGCAGTGACCCAACGCAGGATAGTCGCGTAGATGTTTTTTATATCTTAACTTCTACATTTCCTTTAAACCTTTCGCATGAGTACAACAAAAAGATTAGAAGTTCCTCGAAAACCTGTAGAGGAAATAGCCCTCTTTCGAAGAACCTTACTAGCTGTGTGCAACAATTTGTTTATACATGTCATGTCCTGTGACACCTACTCCTGACGTAGACAAAGCATATGAGGAATTGCCAGGATAAAAGTTCTCTGTGCGATTTTTGGGTTAATCTGTTTATGTTTTTGCGGAAACACTCTATAATCTAATTTGTCTATTGATGTAGTGCTTATGACAGCTATGTTAAGACCAAAATTGGACTTAGTCGTCGCAAATGCCGCTTATAGATGGTAAAGTACATTAACAAACATGGTCTGTGGTACTCGAAAAAAAGCGTGGCAGCTTTAGAGGCACGTTGTCTGAGGCTCAGATTTACCCTTTCAGAACCACCTATAACCTAACCTATAGTCTGTGTTTCCCAATGGAGTCCTGTAATCATTGACGTTAATCATTGGTTTACCAAAAAAAAAATAAGAGAAAACAAAATTCGAACCTATACTTCTGAGCTGACGAATTTGTGTTTTTTCAATTTGTATATAAGACTAAACGTATGGATGTATAATGATGAATACCTGCGTAGTTTAAAATAGTCCATACCCCGTCGGTGTGATGCTGTGCTTGTGTCAAAGAGTACGGTAATAAAGTACTTTAATTCTATCAACTTCATTTTATTAAAATATTTCAAGTGTGGTACAGACACATCGAACGTTGAACACCATTTTTCGAAGAACTCACTCGAGTACCATGAAGAAGAACCTGCAGTTGCTGCTGCACTATAACGCCTAAATGACTGAACTTTAGAACTATTGGGGATAAGGAAAATTTAGAATTCAAATAAAAATTTGGTGTTTTCAGCTTCAGAACTTCCTGCCTATGAGTATCTTATAAGGGCTGCTGATGTATATGGAGAAATGGTTTCGACGGGTGTGGTGAATCCTAATCTAGTTAACAAAATTAGTAGACTCCTTCTTAATCCTTATATCGATTTTTTCCTCTGATATCTTCCATACAAATTGGAGCAAGCACTTCTAAATCAGAAAGACTTTTTCTCTAGGTATAGACTGTGACTAAATTTAAACTTGTCATCTTTCGCATTTCCTGATTTGAAAACTTAATTTTAATTTTAAACTTCAAATAGTATCAAAAATATTCGTCGCACAACTATCAAAAGGATTCTGCTGCCATTTGTCAGAACACATGGGTGAAAGTGGATTTATTTTCCCCAGCCGCCAAAACGCCGTGGTCGCCGTGGCGTAGTGGGTAGAGTACGACGCTCACACGCCGAAGGGTGTAGGTTCGACTCCCAGCTCAACACCAATTTTTCGAATTTTTCAAGGCACCACCTCTTTCGAGCTGCTGACAACACTCAAAGAGTAATAACTGTCTAAGAAAGCTTCTCAAATTTCGCCGTTCGGAGTCGGCAAAAAACTGTAGGTCCCTTCTACTCGTGAGAGAACAGTAGCGCGCACCACAGGAGTAGTTGATGAGCAAGCTAGGCCCTGGTCCCCCTTTGAACTGTAGCGCCAACAATTATTATTATTATTATTATTATTATTATTATTATTATTATTATATAATTATTATATATAAATTTCACTATCCACTTCTATTCGAGAGTATAAAATTAAGAAAAAATGATATCCCCCTTTTAAAATGAACTTTACATGGCAGCACATCATCCTTCAGAAGCAATTAATGATATAAAGCCGCACGCTGACAATGAACTACGTCCCTATGTAGACCACTCTAATCCGATGAATTGCCTAATTATCATCTCTTCTCCAGATGTCTGACACATTATAATACACATAGATATGCATACAGAATTATATTAAGCCCAACCGTAACCATAAATCACACATAATCACGTAATCAGACGGGATTTTTTGATTCACTTTTGACAGACGAGCACCCTCCGCCGCCGTTCGCTGAAACGTCCGTCATTTCGAAAATGGATTCAATAATGAGCTAAGTAGTGTGGAACCATGCACCTGCCTTCTCCGGCGTAAGAATTGTCCAGAACCAAAACTGATTAACTGGACAATTCATCGATGTTGGGGCTTTGTTTATTCAATTATTGGTCGACCAAAGCGAGCAATAATTGAACTACACATACACACACACATACACACGAAGTGTCATCATTTCCTGTCACATTGGGAGAGAAAACATTTCTTCCGGCGCGTCGGCAACGATGTTGATGGCTTTGAACGCTTTTGTGGTTGCGAACTGCGGAAAAAATTACGCAATAGGTGCTAACATACTCTCGCACCCATTCATGACTGACATGAGCAATGGGGTTCGGTAGGGGAGAGACCATTTATGTATCGTTTTGTGCTGGACTCTGCTGCGTCCATTTTGGGTAAATGGGTGAAGTTCTGTTTTAGGTTAACTTGCATGGAAATCCTCTTTGACATGTCGCATGTATGCATTGTTTGTTGCAAGTGCTACTTCGGTAGGCGGGTGTATTCTTAGAAAAATCACGAAGGAGAAGTCGTTGGTAAATGTCTGCCAATTATAAATATAAAGTCACAAATAACGGGAAGGCACTAGAAAACATGCGAAGCACTAAAAATTACAGAAAAATGCTCGTAAAATGTTTTGAAGGCAAGGAAAACAATTATTTTATATTGTCTTTAATTTGGCATATACATACATTTGTTGTGTGGAATTTACTATCATAACAGTATAAATACATGAATACAAATCACCTGTCATATTCTGTATTTTACTTACTTAAACTTCAAAAAACATTTCTTTTTCAACTTCATGTTGTGTTTAGAACTACGCCACAAGAAGAAGGATATAGTACGGGACCATGACGATAACCTCGACCATTTTGAAGTATGTATGTATGAATCAGATCAACCACACAAAAAGGAGATCGCACCTTCTAAACGAAATGTGGCAGTATTTTCCCACCAGTCTTCTCCTAATAGATTTATTCTTGCATACTATTATGGTATGTATGAAGTTTTTAACTTCTTATGGCGGCACTGATGAGCATGTACCGACTCGATAGAAGATAGTTGCTAAAGCTGGATACGACTGTATTCAGGTGTGAAAACTAAAAAAATACATTTGGTGTAAATAACGAAGAAAACGCAAAAGTATAAAGGAAAACAAACATTTGAGATATTTGAAGATTACGCTATAGTATTGTTAATAAAACTCTATTATTGGTAAAGGAAAACACAGCACCTATCAGAGCTTATGTGCTCCCTTTTTAAGACCAATGTCTGGTTCTGATGTCCCTTTTCTTGTCAACTTGAATTCAACAAGACATTCCCACACAAGCTTGGATTTGATAAGGTTTTATGTATTAAGAGCAATGATGGATACACCATATTGCTAGGGCACAGTTGTTATACTCTCTCTTAAGGTTGGTACCTATAATAACTCAAAAACTGAGACCCACTCATGCTTGAGACTCACTTTGCAGATGACTTTGCCTGTGGTAAAAGATGAGGCTATCAAATACGGTGTCGCGTCGCTTGATGATTTCAAGTCGCCTGGGACCGATGGCATATACACAGCTCTGCTGCAAAAGGGCATAGACCCACTACTATTGGCTCTGAATAGAATTTTCACTGCCAGCCTTGCGCTGTCATACATACCAAACTGCTGGCAGACAGTAAGGGTGGCCTTCATACCAATAATTGCTAAGGGGGGGCCATCTTCTAGCCAAAAACTTCATGCCTTTCAGTCTTACTTATTTCTTGCTGAAAGGTTTGGAGAAGCTGGTCGAACAACATGTGCGCAAAAATTCTTTGCAAATACACCCTTTATCTTAGTCGCAGTATGCTCATCAGCGCGGAAAATCTCGCGAGACTTCGCTTCAAAATGTCGTTTGCAAGAACTGAAAGTCCACTTGACAGGACAGAATACGCGCTTGGCATATTCATTGACATAGAGAGTGCTTTTGACAATTTGACTTTTGATGACATGTGTAACGGGGCGGGGGAATACGGTGAAGAAAAATCATTGGTGTTGTCGATAAAAGCAATGCTAATGAACAGAACTATAATCGCGAATGTGGTTTGTTCCAGTATGTAATGTCGGGGGTAAACAGGTGTACTATTAATAGGCTTTCAGTCAACCGCGATTGTTTTCTTCACGAGGAGGAGGAATCTAACTGGTCTGACTCAATCGGTGTCATCGTTATTTCCTTTTCCTATGAAGCTAAATATCATGTTGTTATCTTCAATAAAAAAAAAACCTTCTTTGAACAAATCACATTGCGCTGAGGTCTATCACCAAAAAGATCTGTATGGAATCTATTCGGCAATGATAAGACCTATTCATATGCATCAGTCTTTTAATGGAAGATGCTTTCACGCATGAAGGTGACTTCTGCTTCCACTAAGTTTCAAAGAACAATTTGCCTTGACTGCATAGGGGCATTCCCTAGGACGCTCCGCTCTGCTCTTGATATAGTGCTAAAACTCTCTCCCATTGGTATCCACATCATGGGATGCACAAACAAGGCCATCTCCCGATTAAAAGAGAATGTTCATTTCCTCGCGCACCGCGTCTTTTATGGCACTATTCTCACGAAAGAGGCATTTGTAGGGCCCGAACACACCTTGGGTTTTCCCACGCCCTTGGTTAGGGCTTCCGTCGACGGTTGGGTCTACCGATAGCACAACCAGAGATGACATAACTCTCCAGGGTGCAGGCTGACCAAGTGCATGCCCCCAAACGTCAGCAAGAAATCTTATCTCTGAAGAAAAAAGGCTGCAAACGACTTGTTGGCTTACAAACGGGACACTTTACTTTCACTAAGCACTTAAGTATACTCGGACTTGGTGATGACACTTCATAGTTGTAAAGAACTCTAGTTCTGTATCTCTAGAATACGTTATGCTAAAATGTAAATACATATGAATTAAACTACAAATAAACTGAACTGAACTGAACTGAACTTCAGAACATATCCTTTGTCAATGCTGTATCAGGTTGCCTTTTATTGTATCAGTTTGCGCTAACGTGATAGGAGCCGAAAACGTGGGCTCTATATCACAGAAGTGCTCCCGGAAAACCCAGAAATTTTATTAAATATAGGTTACTTCCTGATAGAACAATGGAGTCCGAGCGATCCAGTGCAAAGTTACCCAACCATCAAAAACAAAATGAATGCCCAATGACAACAATGTTATGGGCAACACTGGTAATGATTGTGATGCAAAGATTTTTTTGAAATTTTTTAACATTACCTTTTTACTGCTTTTTACTGTTTACAACTGAACAGAACAACATAACCATATCTGGTTATAACTTAACTATTGTGGTATTTTCCGACTTCGGTTAAATATTTTTTGTTTCAGCACTTAAAATCAATAAGGTATATCATATTAAACCACAATCGGCATGTAACTCCTGACTATACCACAATCGAATTAAGTTTGTCATTTGATACCTTCTCAGCGAAGTAATTGAAGACTGAAAAACTCGTTGAAAACCAGAATTATCGCGTTTAAGTTATTGTATGTTCAATATACGTAAATTTAGAGGTATTACCATTACCTGCGTTCACACGACAATGCCCTTCGAACATGAACAATTCCAAACAACTACAGTGAAACTTGTACAAACCAAGTTCGAGGTCGAACACCGGCAAGATAATGTTCTGAATGACTGCTAACTGTCGAACTAGGTCAGAATTCCGTATATAGTTTTAATTCTAAACCCACTGTGCGGAGCGTGTTTTGTTTGTATTACACGATCTCATGTTTATTCTATGGATTGCGTGTGGTAAGCGTTGAACGAGTTCTAAATTTAAGCCGCATTCGCTTGCGAGTTGCGGACGGGGTTTAATAAAGCCAATTTGTTTGCTGCTCAGCTGTGTTGTTTGTTATGTATTTTCGTGACCTAACTGTTGTGTCATGTGGAACTGGAAATTGAAATGGAAGGGTGTGGTAAATATAAAGAGTTAAGATCTCACAGAGCATTACGCTTAATTTTACAGAAATAATGGTCTTAATTTGTGGAAATAAATGTATGTAAGTGTAAGACTTTTAAGACAATTCATAAAAGCAAAATTTTCAGCCATCAAAGTAATACAGTATTGCTTGAGAGAAATATAACATGGATGTAAATTTTTAAAATATAAATGGTTTGTTTCAGCATATATATTGTATCAGATTAAAAAGCTTTGTGTCGGTCTGCTTAAATTTTTTTATATAGTATATTAAATAAAGCTCAAGCAATATTGCTTGAAGACACCGGTTATATGAATGCGGATAGTGTATTGCAAGCAACCTGATGGAGCTGAAGCGTATGGTCAAGTCCTTAGCTAGCCACAACATTAGGATTTTTTAAGGAGATATCAAGGCCAACTGAATAAAAAATAAATCCTTCCTGGAGTCAGTAGGGAGCACGACGTGCACAACAGATGTGTGATTTGGTTTTACGTGATCACCTGTCTTGACGGCTTATACCACGGGCTCCATCTTCCCAAGAGTCGTAGACTAAAAGCCTTAGTTACGCAAATACCAAACTGAGATCATGCTTGAGAGGGATTCACTCCACCTTAGTTTAATGGGAGGCCTTCCTATAACTTTTTCCGCTCTCTGGGTCGCAGCGCCCGGTTGAGAATGGAACTCCAGAGCCGGGGTGATCCCCTAACCGCCTTGCCTAGCCATGGGTTAACAAATACTAAACAAGTCAGCAAAGTACACTATCCTCGACGCCTCCCCGAAAAGTTAGGTGGTAAATCACAGCTACCACGATATTCCCGCTCGTTCAGGCTGGAACCGAAGTTCCAGGCCTCCAGTGCCACAATAATATAGCCTCTAGTAAAGCTGTCACTACCAGTCAGGCTCCCTCAAAACCTGGGTCTGTTAGCCGCCACCCCGCCACAGATGGTCTTTCCTCCATACGGATGTGATTTTTGAATCATGTAATTCATAAAATCCAGTCACGTCATCTGAAACGTGCACAATAACAAACGCTTATTTGGATGCGGTTTTGTTGTTCGAGGCAGACTAAGGTAAAATGTCTTAAGCTTCCAGTACATAAGCGGACGCCTCATAACAATCCGCATCAAGGCTTAATTCGGGAGTATAAGCTTCATATGCGCCCACGCCCCGACAGTGAAAAAAGAAAAAAGCAGTAAAGAGGACTTCTATCACCTCCTTGAAAGGACATATGATCGATGCCCCAGCTACGACACCAAGATCGTTCTAAGAGATTTCAACGCTCAGCTGGGAAGAAGTCTTTGCTAAAGTCAAATCGACTTCGACGAGGTCAAGATAGCAATATCGAGACCGAAGTCGAACAAAGCTGCTAGCGCGGACGGACTATCCGCAGAGCTGTTCAAAGCGGCTGGGGATGAGCTGGTTGGGTGCATGCACCAGCTCATCTGTGAAATATGGTCGGAGGAAAGCATGCCCGACGAGTGGAATCTCAGCATCGTTTGTCCGGTCCACAAGAAAGGAGACCCCTTCGACTGCGCCAACTACCGAGTGATCAAACTCCTTAACATCGCATATAAGATTTACTCTGCCGTATTGTGTGAGCGCTTGAAACCGTTCGTCAACAACCTGATAGGTCCTTATCAGTGTGGTTTCAGACCAGGGAAGTCCAAGAAGTACAAATCGACACCCACCATCTATTCGTCGATTTTAAGGCCGCGTATGACAGTGTGTATAAAGACGAGCTATACAGTGCCATGTCTAGTTTTGGCATCCCTACCAAACTCGTCAAATTGTGTAGGATGACGATGGAGAACTCTCGCTGCTCCGTCAAGGTCGGTAGCGAACTCACCGAGACCTTCGATGTCAAAATAGGATTTAGACAAGGCGACGCACTGTCATGCGACTTCTTTAACATCATTCTTGAGGGGAATGCGAAACTCACACGTCAACATCAGAGGCACGATCTTCCATAAGTCCGTTCAACTGCTAGCTTATGCGGATGACATTGTCGTGATCGGCCGAACTCAGCGAGCCGTCAATGAGGCCTTTGCTAGCATCGAAGCGGAAGCGCCCAAAGTGGGACTAGAGGTAAACGAGGGCTCCGCGGTGAAAAGGGACAACAACATCAGTACCGAAATCAAGAGCAGAATCACTCTTGCCAATCGCTGTTTCTTTGGGCTTAGGAGGCAATTGAGTAATAAAGCCCTCTCCCGAACGACGAAAGTCCTTATTAAGAAGCTATCAAAAAGATGGTAAATGGATTGAGTTTTACGGCAAACCTAAAATAAATAAGCCAAGTGTATAGTTCTGGGACCGAAGCCAACCGAAATGAAACCAGACTTGTCTTAGAATCGCAGTTGATGCTGCATATTACTAAGCGGCGAACGAAACAAAAGACATGAATTCCATCGTCAAGTCCAAGTTAAAAATATTAAGACTGAAGTCGAGTCAAGTTGCTGGGGCTGTTGGACTATTAGTATTATACCATTAATAAGCTTGAAATGAGCCGGTAGGGCATCATCTCCTTGTAAGGTATGATCAAACTAAAGACTCACTGAAAAATTAAACCTCCGTGAAGGGTTTTGTCTCACAAGAAGGGACAAAAACTTTGTAAATAATTAAATTCGTCCTTCTCGGTGTAGAAAGAAATTTTTAAAGAGTCATAGAAAGTGATCGGACATTAATGCGTGAATGCAGGTGAGCTATACAGATTATGTGTCATATCAAAAAGAATTTTTGTTAATTCATGAAATCAATAGCATTAGTTTAAAGAACACTGAGCCTTCATAGTCGCCTTTTATTCACTCCCTGTATAAAGTGAGAATGATCTTTTAATGAAACTGGATAGACCGATGTGTTAAGATATTTAAATTTTCTGCTTTTAAACACCTGCATAATGAAGAAAAGTTTCTTTAAACCTTCTATGAATAGTCATAACAATTTGACTATACAACATAAAGGTGTCAAAATTCCTAAAACAATCTTTTGAGACAAAAGAAGTCATGTTTTGCAAATAAAAAAAAAAATCTCTCTGCACATTTGTTTTTATTAAAAATGTGAAATTGTGTTCGCGGTTTTACATGTCCGAAATGTTGCTGGAAGCCCACAAAAGGAAGTCAATTTTGCATCGGAATGTTACTGAAATAGGTCCATTACGACAACCCCAAGCTTGAAAAATCATATGTAAAATTCGGCCAACTAACCAAATCAATGGCAAAGCCGAATATTCATGGCGCGATGTTAGTACTTGTAATATTTTGTATTTGGTGAGATCAGAAGGGTATACTGTATTATGAGCTGCTAAAAGCGTGTGAAACCATCAATGGACAACGCTGCCGAACGTAATTAATCTTTTTAAAGAGAGCAGTAGCCGAAAAACGCCCGGAATATGCGACCAGACAGGAGGCAATAATTTTCAATCATGACAACGCTCGGCCCCACGTTGCTATTCCGCTTAAGAACAACCACCCGCCTTATAGTCCAAACCTTGCTTCCTCTGAACAGTCGATACAGAACACCCTCACTGAAATACGGTTCACATAAGAGCAGAATATCAAAAATTAGCTTGATTCATTCTTGGTTGCCCAGCCGACGCAGTTCTTTTGTGGAATGGTATCGACAAATTGTCAGGGAAAATGACATAGCTTTAGATTGGCAATACTTTGAATAATACTATGGTAATTGATTTTCTTAAATAAACGTTCAAATTTTGAAAAAAAAAACGCATGAATGAAGTTACAAAACTAATTCTTTCCGAAATGATGGTTTTAAGGCTCGTCTTTTTTGTCGCTGTATATACACCGATGTCAAAACTCATCAAGATTGTAAATATTGACTGAAATGATACGTGTGCTACATATTTCTTCAAAGAAAAAAGACACAAACATCTCAAAATAGTAAATTAAATAAAGAAGTCTTTCGTGCTTGGTTATGCAATACGACGAAAGTGCCGGGTATGACACCGCCGTTTTTCTAAAAATAGTAACGTGGGAAATTTCAGCTTTTTACAAATTGGTTTTCAAAAGATAGAGAATTGAAAAATATACTTTTAAACTTTTTTGCAGTGTTGCATATGTGTGCTTTTTATGTTTTGTGAATTTGGTCGCCGTTGTGGTATGGAGCAATGGGTTGGTTTTTAAAACATGCTTCGATTAATGACTGCATCTTTGCACCACCTTCTCTGGGCTGATAACAACACTCAAGGAGAATTCAAGTGATGTCTTGAGTCGACAAACAAGAGAGAATCAATATCACACCTCCGTAAAACACAATAAACTTGAAAATGCGCAACTACTCACCGTGCGGAAGCACAGATAAAGATGTGAACTAACATTAACCCGCCATTAACCTGCAACAACTTAATATTTCACTTACTGACCTGAAGAAAATTCTACACAAATACCTTTGATTACTCACTTATAATGCACAATTGAATATGCTTATGAAGACGCGCATTATTTGATTTATTGTCACGGGACGACTACCTTGTGACGAAAATTTGACCATTTTTGAAAAACTCTCCAGGATATCAAACTACTACTACTACTACGGATTATATGGTACCATAAATGCACATTTGTCCAAAGACGGTGTTACAAAGGACATTGGTTTGAGCGCCTCTGGTTTTGAATTATGGAGCATCATTACATAGCTAATGCCTCAATTGACATTCCCAAATCGTATTGTCTCTACTTTATCAGTCCAAAAACGATTCAAACACCAAATTGTGTATCATGTAAGAAGCACGTATTTCTTACGTGAGCAGATAATTTAGAGTTTTTGTGAACTGCAGCGATGTTAATCAGAAACTGGCATCTGAACTTTGTCAAATGAAACTCAGTTGTGCGAATTCATACAATATCTAATCTTTTATTTCTTGTTGATATTTCGTTTTGTTTTTTAAAAGATACTAAAAATAGAAACACCACGAATGTAATCGTATGTTTCCTAAATGTTTCTGAGATACTTACCAGCTCCACCTAGTTTATGAATTTATATATATATACATATGTACACTTTCCTCTATTTTATATTTCCCTTTATTTTTCTTTTCAATGTGGCATTAGTCAATAAATCAGCACCACGCATCAAATGCAAAATTAAATTGCCCAACAGGCCCGATAAACTCCATCGTTATCGAATCTGACCTAATAATTGAAAACATCATAAACTTCTTAGCACAATCTACAGTCACTTTGATAAGATTCGATATTCGGTTTCGCCACACGACTACTCGTTGAAAGTAAAACCGTCCGCATGCCATCTGACGTAACCCCGATATCTGAACAAGTTCTCCCCTCCACTTATCTTCCACCTCCGCATTTGCCATCAACGATCACATACATCCAATTCTGTGAGTACTGCGCAGGGCAGAATATTTGAGGATAAATTTTTCTGTCCATGGCATGTCGTGCGGATGTACTCATTTGTAGAATCTCACTCGCATGCTGGCAGTTCGAGTTCACATCCAATTAAATGCAATTCGCCGATTAACAAAACTCTGCTCAGATCCGATTTCCACAGGGGCACAAAGCTTCTCAGCCGTTCGCACGCAGGGAAGAACAATCGTGGATGCTTGCAGCGAAATGCGCCCAAAACAATGCAAGTGCCAAGCGACGCCATGTGCGAGCAGAGAGTAGGTCACTGGCTCTTTCTAGATGCTGAGTAGTTTATTTGCATTTTTATGTGAACTGCATGTGGCGTAACCAAGTCCGTTACGCTATGCTCAGAAGAGAGTCCCGCAACATCTTAGCTCAGTGAGGAGGAACCAACGCGGTTCTTGTTTGCCAAGAGCTTCTGTGGGTTGGTGCAGCACTTTGACGGCGGCTCGGTCCTTATAAAGCGCGCAAAGAAGCGGTTTCTACTTTTTATATAGAGATTGGTTGAGACCGAACTGTTCGGTTGGGGGACGCGCTACGCAACAATACCATCGTTGCGTGACCCATACCTATCTCGGTGTTCGTTTAATGTGTCGTAGCCGTTGTGGTGCTGTCGACAGAAAACAAGGATTTCTTCCTTCTTACTTTCCACGGGTTGATAGACATGAAATTCAGTGAATTCTATAAACCGTACGTATCTTTATACCGATTAACGTGGGCATACACGCACATACACGCAGTCGTGGCCCAACAAGCTCGACCGCTTGTTGAGGTGGATAGGAGAACGAGTGCATTCACCCTGACACGGTTATTTATGGGTTTTCTGTAAGCTTGACAAGCGATAATGAACTTGTGCGGGTTGCGGTTCTTGGCGGGTTTTCATTCGAGTTCACATCTATGGTGGTGCGTAGTCGGGGTCCGCTTTGGCAATGAGTGTTATTGCCAGACACGGCAACCATCTAGCATAGTTAAAACAAGCGAAAGCGTCTCTTGAGGTGAATGCAAAGCGGTATGGAAATACTTACTCATTGTGGTGAGGCAGGCTTTCCAATCGCAGGAGATAGGTTGTTGGGCTTGTTCAAACATCAGGCTGTCGGAGAAAACGGTTAGTGAAGGTGTTTCACACTGCAGCTTTAGTTAAATTTTGTGGTGGAACAAGCATGGGAGGGATTATGAACGAAATTGGAGAGGAGCTGGCAAGCGGTTTTGTTCACAAAAATTTGTTTAAATCATAAAACCCTTTTCAAATAACCCTGACAATACACATAAAATATAATAGTCAATCTTTTATACTGTAGAGACCTGCTATGTATAAGTAGGGTAGCCAAGAATAAGCAACAGATTTTCTATTACGGATGATGTGAAGTTAAAATAGAAATCAGTTTTCGTTTTTTATCATCATTGCTTGGGAAATATAGAACCTTAAAAATATCATTCCCTTACGCGGTTAATTTCTTAACAAACCTAAGCCGTGGATTTCATGGATTCAGCTTGGCTAACATTTGTCTAAATGTAGACATTTTTCCGGTATTAAGCTCGAAAAATATCAGTGGGTCGCGGAGAGCACCTTTAAACGAGTTGCAGCACCGTACAAAGGATCATCAAGGTCGAAAAGCCGCTTTAATTCAGACTCAAAATCGAATTCAATCATTGTTCGTATTCATTGCATTACAAACTTGACAAAATTGATTATGCTTTGATTGTGTTAATGACACGAATTTTAGCTCGCTTACTGCCTATTGATTTTTATCTTATATCTGAAATCTTTAAGGTGATGTGACTGATTCAAAATCATCCATTTTTTTAGTGTCAATGGAATCACTGATGGAACCGAGGACTATTTACTGTGACGACAGATACCAGACGCAGATCTTGACAGTAGGCCCTCTTGTGCAAGCAACATCGTAGCTGTGTTTTAACACCCAATTTTGTTTATGAAACTGACTCAGATCTGGTGGTTATAAAGATTTTCTTGGCTCACTGTGGAATTAAAATAATTATTATTTTTACTAGGGATGATAAATCCTTTTTTATAATTTTGTGTAGCCCTTTATGAATGAAAAGTCCTGTCAGTGGGCAGTGCCTAATGCTCGTTCACCACTTAAAATTTATACGAGTAAAGTCTAAAGTGCAGAAGTTTGTTTTACCACACATAACCAGTCGTTCCTGCTCTTTTAATATTTTATCAATCCCTTGTGAGCATCAGGTACTGTCCACATCCAAACATTTTCTAGCTGAGGTAAAACTTACTTGTCGATGTATTCTAAGACAAATCTGGTCAGCATATCGACAGTTTCTATTTTATAAGTTTACTGTAAAAATTAAGACACTGAGTTTAAAACAGAAGTTGGAACTCTGTTACTCGTAAAGAAACAGTCATATCATGTTTGTCACACATATATAAGTATCCTTCCACTTTCTGAAACTATATATGTATATCATTATGCAATGTCCAAGGGTAACTTAAAAGACACTTCTTAATGTCTGGGCTTGCTTATGCTTGTGAAGAGCTCCATTCTCTCTGCCCTCTTTTCAACAGAACATGTTATGTCGCGTTTACGTTCACCAGACTTCTTATCAATTGGCTCGCAACGTGCAAGTAACATGTGGCACAAAAAAAAACATGAAAAAATCGTTTCTCTCATCCACTCCTTGGTTGCATCATCACTTAGCTAACAAGTTCTGCACACACAAGTAGCAGACAAGTACCACTAGTGGCTACAGCATTTATATTTGGCAACAACTTGTAGCACTGCACCATGAAAGTTCATGAAAACACACGTCTATGACGCTTCGAGGCTGAAATGGAAACAGTCTGTCTGTCTGGCGAAGGAACCACTAGTACCGCCGATGGAGAGAGAGCGAGAGTGTGTAAAGTTGTTTTCAGTTTTTCTCCACAATTCATGATGATGCCGCGAAGGGCAAGGCATTGCCCTCAAAATTGATTTTCATGGTTACTTTTAACCAATTCAAAGACATAGGCCTAACCATAGATATATTTACAAAGTTAAATCTCCTAAAGGCATTGAACTTGCACTCATGCAAAGCTGCTTTTACATCAAGCGACTATCGGGGATGAGGAGGAGAATGGAAAATCAATGTGGGGAAGGTATTTGCAGGTGACACATACATACATTCACATCGGTTGGAGATTAGATAAAACAAATCATTAAATCAGTTGCACTAGGATTTGGATCGACGATGGAAAATAGATAAGGTATCTCAGACAACGCCGTCACAATGTTATCACAAGGTATAAATGGGTTTGAATAAAAACTTGTTCTGGATCACCAAAGTATGGGTGAGGTGAATTTACGTGTCTAAGGTACTAAGGACAAAAGTACAAGAAGTCTATTCTTTTTCAAAACAACTGTCAAAACAAAATGAAGTAGAGTAACTCTTTCTGTTAATTTCACGTTTTTGGACCGTAATTGAAAATATATAGACTTTCTCTTTTTTATAACTAAATGAAAAACTTGATATAATGACAGACGTTTGAATTCATTTACAAAAACGTCGAAATTCTATAGCTGTTGTTGAAATATACGTCGTTGCTTAACAACGTGCAGTTTGAAGAGTACCGGAAAGCTTATTTATTTCTGCTTATTATTATTATATTTATTTATAAGCTAAATATAAGCTTTACTTATCATGTCCCACAGGGGACCTGGGACTAGCTTGCTCGTCAAATACTTGTGTTGTGAGCGTTTCTGTTCTCTCACGAGTAGAAGGGACCTACAGTTTATTGCCCACTTCGAACGGCGAAGTTTGAGAAGCCTTTTCTTAGACAGCATTACTCTTTGAGTGTTGTCAGCAGCTCGAAATGGGTGGCGCCGTGAAAAATTTGAGGTGTTCAGCCGAGAATCGAACCTGAACTTTCGGCGTGTGAGCGTCGCCCACTACGCCACGGTGGCCACAACTACTAATCATTTCCTTTATAAATTTTACTCAATTATTTTAAGCATGTTAAAACCTAAATCGAAAATCGTCTCAAAGATGCTATTTTGCAAAGTTCTGGAAAGCTACTAGACAGCAGGAACTTACAAATTCCTTTCTATTTTCTTAACTTCTGTTACACATTTCTCTTGGAATAAGAAGTTGCCTAAAGCCCCATTCTTCGTATTACAACATGGCCAACATGTTATCAAGCAGCTCATACATTGGAGCAGTGTGCAGTGGAGAAAACGTCGTACTAAGAAGATGTTGGTATTTATTTCTTTTTTTAGCAATCACTGCATATCTCATCAATCGTCGCAAAACGCCTTTCTTTTGTAAGTCTCTTCAATCTTGGGAACAGGAAACAGGCGCCGGAGAGCAATGATTACGAAGTTGTTTTTGGCAAAAAATTACGAACAACCAATGACGAGTAAACAGGTGCGTTATCATGATGCAAATGCCATGAATTGTGTTTCCGAACTTTTTTTTTTTCGTATTACTTTTTGCGCGGCATAACTTCAAGGCAATACTCGTTATTGATCATTCGACCATGTGGTAAGAACTCCTGATGCAATACGAAAAAATTGTATGGCATGGATCAACCGATATGCCTACATCTTTTGATTGTTGATTCTTTACAACAATTTTCTTCATTTTCTTAGCGGTTTTATCGGTTGTTTACGTGTTGCAGCGTTCCGTGGTGAGCGTCGTCTTTCACATATTCTCGACCTTCTTTCAAATGCTTATACCACTCGTAAACATTTTTTGACTCAGAGTACACTCGTTGTATGCCACTGTCAAAATTTTCAGTGTTTTTGAGCACTTTAATAAATTTTTACACAAAATTGAATGCATTTACATTTGTGTCATTTTTTGTCAGCAGGAAATCGTCGAACGCGCAAAACATGTTTTAATTTTATGCTATATTTCTGAAACTGTAAACATATGTTCGAGATGAGTGTTGGTACACTCATCAAACAACAAACTAAAAAATAACCCGAAAATCCCCTTTACTCGTAAAAGGCACAGTACTACTGGTTGATAGTAAAAATTAACGTTGTTGTTTTATCGACTTCAATGGCAACCATGTGTCTTCGAATTTGTATTTATTTGCAAGGCTTGCTCAATTTCAATTTCCACAATCTGAATTTTTCAGGTGATTCTGGGGCAAAAATAAGGATAAATTTAACCGTTGGTTTTTTTACCACGAAATTTTACGCTGTATTATCTCACTCCAAAGATTTCCAGCCTAACCAGAGTAAAAAAACAGAACAGCGTTAGAGCGCACATCAGCGGTTTCAAGAAAGTTTCAAAATTAAAGATACATAAAAGCTTATAAGCAATTGCTAGAGAATCGCCGAACCAGAACAACTAAGGGCGAATAAAACCAAATTAAAATTCAAATTCGTGAATGTGCTGAACACTCAAGGGCATTGCAAACCAACTAATTACTTATCGGCATTAAAAATGCTTCTCCCAGCAAACAAATGCCTCGCAAGTGATTTACGACAGATAGGAACACCTTCAAAGCCCAATCCATTCTTTGAATAGAAAGAGAACCTTTCTGACAAACAATCACGAATGGCAGTCATCTGCTATTCTACCAAACTTTCCTAGTAGATTTACGAGCCATTTTTCTACAATTTACGAGGCACGTCATCCACCGTAGACAGATACGAAAAGAGAAAAAAAGCAAAAACAAACTGAAATCGATATACACTCGGGAAGCAACAATTACGTCTTTGGGAACGAAACAAAAAATTAATTTCAACTGCTGTCGCATTTTAAGTCAAGGCCCAACAAGTGCCCAGTCACCTGGAACAGGTTTTGTTGCGTTTTAGCTTAAAATCTGCACTACTTTTATTTACATAGTCTGACTTTAAACTGAGCCTAGATTAACTAAGCATTGACATATCACATAGAGCGAACCTCAAAAAAATGTTTCAGGTCTGTGATTCTAATCACTATCTCACATTAACTTCATGACTTTATGTTTCTTTCTATGGGATGTTTACACACGGTTACTTTATTGCACAAGCGGATTGTGAACAGACGAGATACAAGATATTTTTCAGGGTTCAATTAACCTAACTGAGAAAAAAAACGAATGTAAATTATGCAACGAGCTGACGGGCGCACTCTTTCTGGGTTTCCTTTTTTCAGGTGTACGAGGGTCAATTAACCTAGAAATGGGCAAAACAAACATAGACGGACTTGATAATTAATGGCGGGACAGGAGGATAAGCGTCGTGAGTAGACGATAGAGATCTGGAAGTATTTAGGAGTGTGCCGAACGGAAGTTCATCTCTGTATAGGCAACTGATTGCCGAAATGGAGACCCTAGGTGTAGTTTTCTTGAATTATTCATGAGGAAAGATATTTCTTTGGATGGGAACTTACTATTGATGGAAGAGTGATTTTTTTTTATTTATAAAGAGACGTGCGAAGATGGTGTTCGGAGTCCGCATGCAGCGTTAATGTACAAAGAAGCATAGACAATGACGTGAATAAAGTAGAGGAGCAATTGAAATCCGAAATAGGTCCTAAAAAAGCATATTATGAGGAATTGACATAGGGATGGACACAGTGTTTTCGATGGACTGCGGGATAAATGCTGCAAAGAATTAAAATAAAGCAAATAGAATCTACATATGTCTGTTAAAATACTTCTTTGAAAAGTATTCATGTTTATTCAATGTGACAAACCAAACCATCGGCCTGAAAAATTTCTGATCTCGTATGCAATGATTATAAGAAATAAGGACGAATTAAAGAACATTTTATCCATACAATGATCGGTAGCGATTGAGGGAAAGCGAAACGATATGAGATAAAATAATAGTAACACACTTGTGAATGCATTGTTGACGTGAAATAATGCGCAGTGCCCAGTTTTGGCGTATGAATGCTGCGCGTTACTTACTACG
Source organism: Eristalinus aeneus (assembly GCA_955652365.1). Taxonomy (NCBI): domain Eukaryota; kingdom Metazoa; phylum Arthropoda; class Insecta; order Diptera; family Syrphidae; genus Eristalinus; species Eristalinus aeneus. Next base: position 36,956,007 of record OY019130.1, read on the forward strand.
CCACGGCGGCAAAGTTTGATTAAAAAATCTTTACAAATTTAAAAAGTGGTATCGACAATTTATTGTAGTACTATTTTTTAATATTAAAATAGGAAAATGTGAAAAGACATCAGAAACATTATGCGGTACTATGACAGAACGAATTCAAGGGCTTCCAGCAAAAACATATTATGAGGAAAAAACAAGGTGTAAGCAAAACTAGAGACATTCAGCTGTTTTCTTTTGTGAACATAACCCACGAAAAGTACAACATTAACATTTAATAAGCAAAAGAATTTTTATGCTGATACATGCTGATTCCATGAAATATGAAGGTAATCCTCACAGTTGAGGATAACATATATCTTAAGATATCAAGTCTTTAAAAGTTTAAATTTCGTGTATCAATTAAAAATTAAACATATCTAATTTGAGGTCGCGTTACACTCAACCGTTTTTTTTAATTACTTTAACAGTCTAATAAATGTCTCGTGTACAGTATAAATCGTCATATAAGCGAACTTCTGTTGAAATTTGTACAGTTATTTTGTGTTAAAGAAATTTGCCTTTGTTCCATTTGCATTTGCACGTGCAGGAGAGTTAGTGTTTTTTATCGAAGAGCCAACATCGTTCGCAGTAGTTAGTTAATTTGTTTTTACATACGTATTTATAAAAAAAAACGTCTTGATATTGTCTTGCATTGGAAATTGGACAACCTGCTAAATCTCTTTCCCATAAATTCAATATTGCCAAGTCCACCATTGTTGGAATTTAAAAAAAACAGTGCGAAAGTTAAATCTTTAACAGCTAAAATGGTTTCTGGAATCGCAAACCAAAAAAAGTTTCACCAAGGAGAATTTCTTAAGCAGAGAGAAGCCAATGTGCCGATTTCAAAATGATTCCAGGAAAAACATTTGGGTCTGCCAATGACAAAACTGCCCCGGGAGGAAGATTACAAAAGAGTGAATAACGTTCCAACGTAATTAACGTTTTGTACATTTTGAATAAAAAAAATATGTACTTTAATTTAATTTTTTAACCTAAAAAAATGTTTTATTTCATACTATACATGGTTCAAATGTATGAACTTTTCATTTATATGAACTGGCCCAACAGTCATTAGTTTATATAAGTGAGACTTCACTGTAAATAACCAGGTTTCCTTAAGCCCGCAGTTCACTTCATTGCTTTAATTTATGTACTTGTTACTTCGCTACGTCATAGTATTATCCCAACCGAACTTTTTGAACAATACAAATCTTGGGTGTGAAGATATATATTACAAATATTTGTTTATTGCATAATTGATTATAGCATAAATGCTAAGCTAAATAATGCGAAAAGTTGTTCCTATTCATTTAATATCTAGAGCCATATCACTGTCAATTAAAGGTTTAGTCAAAGTTAAATGATGTAATCTAAAGATAGTTCGGTGTTACACATCCAGCAACATCCAGCCCCTTAACAAATATTTGCTTGACTGAATATAAAACGCGGCAAAAACAATATCTATTTTCTATTCTTAAAAGTTGTTTCATTCTAATATTGTCTATGTCTTTCACGAGTTTAAGGTACCTTGTGATTTCTGATTTAGTTCTGTACTGACTTTGTCGTAACACTACGATCAAAGTTCGTCTGTAAGTCTCAGGCATAAAATAAAACGAAATGAAGATCAAACCTTGTGACCACCGTAACGTGGTGGGTACAGTGCGACGCTCACACCTTGAAGGTTCAGGTTCGATTCCCGGCTAAACACCTCGAATTTTTCACAGCGCCACCGGTTTCGAGCTGCTGGCAACCCTCTAAGAGCAATGATTCTTAATGAAAAAAGCTTCTCAAACTTCACCGCTCGGAGTCGGCAAAAACTGAAGCCAAGATTACAAAAATGTTTTTTTTTTAATTGTACCATCCAAGTTCGACATACGCCATCCAAGTTGATCATACACAAATAAAAAAAGTTAACCCTGTGTGCATTTTCGGCCAAATGATCTTGGAACACATAATCTAGAAGCCAATGTTATTTATTCAAAGAATTTTCTTAAAGGCTTTGTTTTAGAATACGAGTACAGATTCTTCGCATCGACAGTACTCTGTTAAATCTCAACAGTAAAATGAATTAAGACATAACTTGAGATAAAAAAAAACATCAACGAAATTGTGAAAATATCACGTCACATGTAGATCTTTTTTGTATTATACAAAACGGTCACTTTATAATAAATTGAGATAAACACCTTCACCCGCTTTACCTCCCATATTGTAATCAGCAAAAGACCACAAAAACCACTTTTTTAACCCTATACATGTGTTTGTCATTAACCGCACTTTAAATCGAATTATCGTATCAATTTCGAAGCTGAAGAATATTGAATAAAAGCAGGAACAATTCGCTGACAAAAACACACCCCTCGACTGGTCACTAAGGTAACACACGTCATCACACCAAGTCACGTTCCGATTATCGCCAGACGACTGCACCACTGCATGACCTTATCTAACCCCTTGCATAAGTCCTACTCAACAGAGAGCACACGCAAACACATACAAAATCAACCCCAATCTTTATTACTGTTTCTCAGTTTCTCTACCCCTAAGGATGCTTACATTTGGTCTTAAGGCCACAGAAATTATTTTTTACACATTTCCAACTTGCAATCTGAATTAACTGAGGTGTCAGTATAATCTCTGCAATAAATCAATTAAAAAATACACACGAACACTTTCATCTCTACTCTCAGCCACAACACACCGGCATCAGCAGAGTATGAATCGCCTGTCTATTCGGATAACTGCAAATGTGCAACGCGCACACTGGGAATGCATATATACGCTGTTCCAATTTCAAAACACTCATCTTTCTTTTTCCCTACCCCAGTGGTCATCCGACCTTAAATGGATCAATTACGGACATAATGCCCGTAATCTAAATGAACAAGTTTTCTTCACGAGGAAAAAACAACTGACGATTTCCGAAATTGTATATTAAGCATTATGTGGCTTGTTTGCTATTCGTTAATGCCACCTTGCCTGATATTCCCAATCTTTATTTGCAAAATTTATTGATTTCCCTTCCAAGTGGGTGAAACTAGAATACGCTGCGCCTATTCACCGCCCCATCGTCACTACCTCCTTGTCAGACATTTCGTCGTGTAGAACTTGCGCTGAAAATGATCTAATTTTAGATGAGACTTTCAAAAATTGTGTTACGAATTTGAGTTATTTTTTACTCTCAAAGACTATATATAACCTTGCAAATCCTATGAACGGATGTCTAATATTTGCAAAAACTTAAATGAAGATGAAAACTTATGGAATATAACTTAACCACCCTTTTCTGGGAATGGCTGGGTGGAAGCGCAAAAACACAAAATCCCATTTTCGGAAGGGAACTATGTGCCTGAATTCACAGTTCAATATGGCATGACATCCGTCTTTCTTAAATTTGTCAAAAGGGCGTGCTCGTTTGAATTACTTACCTAACTAATTATAAATACAACTATATTGTTGTGGAATCCCTTCTCACCTAAAATATTGCACTTTAATTTTGATTTCAAGATTTGTTTTAGCTCGGATCTCTTAAGACACAAGTTTAATGATTTACTTTTAATTCAACTTTCTCACACACACACAATTTTCGAAAAAATATTTTTCTTTTTTCAAATTCTGTTGGCCGGCCGTATTCGATTGGAAAACTCCACTGAACAGAGAAGAGAAATCTAAAGAAAATGCAACCCCGTCTCAACGACTACACAAACTTTACGACTCTGCCACCCAAATCGGATTTCCTTTCTTGCGTTGCGCACTGTCTATCTTTCACTGAGAAACTCAAAGCAATGAATTTTCCGTTTCACTCTCATGAAAGCACCAAATGAAATTGACAAAAGCCGGCGCGGTTACTACACTCTCAAATTGTGCCTGGAGAGAGAAGAGAGCAGTGTCTTGCCAATTCGTCGGTAGCCGCGTGGAGCAGGTTGGAGTGAATGTGATAGCATTAAAGTGCGGTAGGAATTGAGTAGACTGTATGACGATTTTTGTTTATTGGGGAGACCGGTGTGAAACTGTTATATGAGAGAATTTCAATAACGAGTCTCGCTAATACAGCTTTGTAATGTACCCAGCGAAACAGGTTTGAGTTTATGCTACTAGGGCATTTAGAAGAAATTACCTGGAATTCCATTAATTTATTTTCAAAGTGTAAGATTAACGCTATTTTTAATTTCAAGTTACCTAAGAGCATGTTACACTAAAATATGTATTCCAATATTACAAATATTGTTTCTTAAATAAAACCGGTTTGCATTCAGTACAGAAACTTAATCCAAAAACATATTTGTGAAAAGTACATTCCAGTTTTTAACCACTTAATATTGTAAAATTAACTTAACTTAATCCAGGTTATTCATTGGCAATAAACACTAACCTTTAAAATATAAACAGAAAAGGTAGCAATATCAAATAAGGAAGAAATCCTGTATAATTTAAAAGGAATTCAAAGTCCAATTTTAAATTAAAAACTGTATGAAAAGCCATAGTATTTAAAATTTTTCCTACGAACATATAAATTTTTGCACAGCACAACCTCCTTAGTGTTCCTGGCAATATTAAAAAAAACTAATCATATCTTAATAAATGGCGGCATTTCTAAAGAAATTCCACCACTTTGACCCGGCAGAAAACTATGAGCAAATTTCACTTGTTAAAGCACAAAAGTGTCATGACAGGTGTCGCTTCCAGTTGAAGAGAATATATCCCACTTCCTTCCTTTGTTATGTCAAAATACAATTAAAATAATGAATAACGGAATATATATATAATAATAATTAATTAAGCAATAATACAAAGAATAATACAATTAAGGAATACATACAAGGATATAGTTAAAGCTTATACAACTACATATAAACCAATTTTATTTCTACCTAACGAGTGCAAAGGACCTACATTTGAGTGTTCGAAGACTCCTTTTGGCTAATCCCCTCTCACAGATGACGCAGGACTTATACGAATAAATATGTGATGATCTAAAGCTGAGTTCGGATTATTATTCGTAGAGATTCCCTAATATGCATGGGCTTGTTATATAATGACTTCAGAATAATTGGCCCGTTCACGAACAATCCGTGTCTGGTTCTCTAGTTTTGGAAATAGGGAAACAGCTGATGTAAACTGTTTATATATAAGCAATATAAAAGAACAATATAGCTGACAAATAAACACGTCCAGACCAGAGACCTTATTGGTTTCTGATTCAAACATTTTGAATTTAATATAATAAAAAAAAACATATTTACAAATAAAATTACAAAATACTTCAATCTAATTGGACTGTTACATATTTCAATGTCTCTTTTAATTTGTTTGTATAACACTTTAAATAAATATGTATACATACATCCCTGTCCTATTCTCGTTATCAATTATTTGACAGTTGCATTGAATTTGTTGTGTGGACAAGTGGCTGCCCATTTATTAGAAGAAAACAATTTTACCAATAATTTTAAAATGGGTAAGGTTAAGGGAACAGAGAAATGCAAAACATACTGCATCACATTTCCAAAGTGTAACATTATGTATATTATCTCATTTAAGTTCTTCGTTATAATTACTGCCCTCACTTAAACTGAAAAAAACCGGCTTTTTTTTGTTATTAATTAATAAAAGCACCGGTGATTACAATTCAAAAACCTGAAATTCTCCAAAAATCCTAGAAAGATTGCTGAATCTATCAGTATATGTTCTAAAGTTTATTATCTTGAGGATTGTCAAGTTCCGGTCTGACTGCCCATTTCAGTGATTTTACTTTTAACACATACAGTTGTGAATAAAAGTACGGATTCACATTTTCTATGACCTTACCCATTCTTTTGCTAGAGCGCACTAAATGGAAAAATTAGAAAACCCACACCCTTTCTTCATTCTTTTAGCAGTTTAACTTTGCCCAAAATTCAATACTGCAATTCCATTTTAATCTTTCATTGGTCATAATTGTATATGCAATTATAAAACCCAAGCTAACTTGCGATATACTTTAAAAAAAAAAAAATACGAGTAGAAGGAATGGAAAGATGGGGCTAGTAAAAACAATAAGGAAATATTCTTCTTAAACGCGAATAGTAATTCTTTATAATGCTCTAACAAACTGTATATGTATTTGGTATTAAAATACGTTTATGATCAGAATCGTTTGTAGATTACAATTCTAGCACTAAAAAAAAATAACAATACGCTTTTATAAAACTTAATTTTACTTTTTTTTATAGCTCAAGGATCATTTGTTTCATTCGTTGTTTCATCAATCCTGGTTGTTGTTCTTCTCGCCACATTGCGTTTCTACAACTCATGGTTTGGCGCAGCTCCGCAAAACACTCTTATAGGTGGTTTTCTCGGATCATGGCTGTTTATATTCACTCTGACATCCGTATCCAATGTCGAGATGGTTGTGTTTGGTAATGATTTCCAAGCAAAATTCATCCCAGAGATTGCATTTTGTTTGATTACATCTGTGATAGCTTGTGGGGTTGTTCATCGTGTGTGTGCTACAACTTGGTAAGTTTGTTCAAGAACAATTTCAATTCATAACTAAAAAAAACTATTTTTTAGTATTTTCTTCTCGATTATTGGACTGTATTTCTTGAATCGAATCTCTCAAAAGTTTCATAATGCTGGAGTTGCTTCTGTAGAACCCACATCGACTCGCAAAGCTGGTGGTCGCAAAAACAAATAGAAAAAAACAACAATAATACTGCAACCCATATGTCACACAAAAGTAAACAATGTATTTTAATAATTTTAATAAAATGAAAAGTTTTGTAAGACAAAAAAAGCCTACTATCGACTTTAAAACACCAAATGTTCGTTATTGATGTATATTCTATCAGAATTTGTACCTACAAAAAGTTGGAATGGATTTAACGATGTAAGTATCGTGGACGAGGGTTATTTTGTATAACTTTCGTAGTTGGAAATTAAATCCGAAACGAATGTCAATTCGTATTTTGTATCACTAGCGGATTTGCTTTTAATGATGCCAAGCGTTCATTAGAAATTTTTAGAAATTAGTTTGTCAAAACAAAATAATTCAATCCAAATAAATGTATTTCAATAAAAGTTCAGTCTTAGCAAAATTTTAAGAGTGAATCAAACACAAAAAGAAAAATATTGGATAGTGTAGGTCTTTGGTTTAGTGATATAGAGGACCATGAAGAAAATATTCAGAGCAATTTTAATTTCGTTAAATGCTTCTTCCTCTTTCCTTTGATATTGTCAACTTGTTTTACTAAGAGACATCGCTTTGTCCTTGAACGTCGATTTGTACATTCGTATTAGTAGGAGAATTCGTTTACAGTCTTTGGTGACAGATGTTATTTTCGATATCTTCCGAGTTCTTCTTTAGTTGAAAAAATTATGAAGATGATATGCCAAAGGAGATTGTAATGTGTGCGCAGCTCATTGTTGTATTTAATATTAACAGTTCAACCAGTTCACCAGTACCTTGTATACTGCTTCTGTTAGCTCTTATTTTAGATTTTGCACGGCTTTTAAAATCAGAACATACCTTTAGATACACAGAGTATTACTAAACGTACCTTTTGCCAACCGTTTATATGACGTTCAGGCGGAACTTTGGAACTTAATTCTTTTACCAAAAAGGTGGAAAGATTTCAGTGTTGCGTCTGCTGACAAAAGAAATCCCTTTGCAAGACCGGAATGGTGGCCCATAAATTCGACCAAGGCTCAATGCTTCCGGTTTGATATTTTCTTTTTCGATGCTATCCTTGTAAAATCTGTCTCCACCTCGTCGAGAGTGCATAGTCGGAGTTGGTTACTTAATGTCTGTGACTGATATGGGAGGGCAATTCCGGGTTGATGTGACCAACGTTCGTGGGGTTAGAGCATATATCTCTTGCTGTGTACGTTCACCTCTCCTACTATAAACCAACTATCTTGGTGACACCAAAGGAATGTGAGAATACCGACTTGTCGGAGTTAAACCTGTCTGGATACAGCTTCAACCAGATTGGTCACGTTGCGATCGACGTCAGACACCCGAACCTACCGAGGTGCAAACATCGACTCAGATCATCACCTTGTTGTAGCCAAGGTAAGAACCCGGATATCGAGAGAGCAACAGAGTCGAGAAAGGCCAAAACGGTTTGACGTCGAAAAGCTACAATCGCAGCTGGGAACTTTGCCGTCCGAGTCTCCCGGAAACTCGATCAGAGTTCGACGCTTTCTGCACTAAGTATAGAAGAAGAATGGAAACGTTGTCAAGAAGCCATCAAAGATGCTGCCACTGATGTGCTGGGTTTCACGTCAACACCCAGAAGGAACCCATGGTTTGACAACGAGTGCAAGCAAGCGCACGCAGCTAAACAAGACGCCTATAAGGCGACGCTGCATCGAACAACGCAACTCTACGAACAGAGAAGAAGGGAAGAGCACCGGCTTCCCAGAAGGAAGAAGAATGAGCATGAGAAGCGCGCGGTCGAGGAAATGGAAAGGTGCTTTGGCAGGAATGAAGTCCGAACGTTTTACCGAAAGGTAAAACAGCTATCCGGAGGATACAAGGTTCGGACCAAGGCCTGCGGTACCAAAATTGACAACTCGTAGTAGAGTCACAGTCTGTGCTGAGAATCTGGAAGGATCATTTCTGCAGACTCCTTAACGGCGATGACGACCCAAATCCCGCTGTTAGGCAGAATGTTCCACTCAATTTGGACGATGATAGACAAGCACTCCGTCCCCCCGACTTAGACGAGGTGAAGATAGCAATATCCAAGCTGAAGTCGAACAAAGCTGCTGGAGCAGCCAGACTGTCCGCAGAACTATTTAAAGCAGCTGGAGATGACCTGGTTGGGCGGATGCAACAGCTCATCTGTAAGATATGGTCGGAGGAAAGCATGTCCGATGAGTGGAATCTCAGCGTCGTTTGCCCGGTTCACAAGAAAGGAGACCCCTTTGACTGCGCCAACTATATGAGGTCCCTTTCAGTGTGGTTTCAGGCCAGGGAAGTCCACAATAGACCAGATCTTTACATTATGGCAGATCCTGGGAAAGACTCAAGAAATGCAAATTGACACTTACCACCTATCGTTGATTTCAAGGCTGCATATGAAAGTGTGCATAGAGACGTGCTATACAGTGTCATGTCTAGTTTTGGCATTCCTACCAAGCTCGTCAGATTGTGTAGGATGACGATAAAGAACTCTCGCTGCTCCGTCAAGGTCGGTAACGAATTCATCGAGACCTTCAATGTCTAAAAATTTCTTAGACAAGGCGACGCACTGTCATGTGACTTCTTCAACATCATCCTCGAGAAGATCGTGTGTAACTCACAAGTCAATACCAGAGGCACGATCTTCCAGAAGTCAGTTCAATTGTTAGCTTACGCTGATGACATTGACGTGATTGGACGAACACAGCAAGCCGTCAATGAGGCGTTTGCTGGCATTGAAGCGGAAGCGGCTAAAATGGGTCTAATGGTAAATGAGGGCAAAACGAAGTACATGTTGTCATCAAGGAAGGACACACAACATCGACGTCTCGGACGGAGCGTCACACTAGGCAGCAGAAACTTCGAGGTAGTTAAGGACTTCGTCTACCTCGGCTCCGCGGTAAACAAGGACAACAACATAAGTACCGAAATCAAACGCAGAATCACTCTTGCCAATCGCGGTTTCTTTGGGCTCAAGAGGCAATTGAGTAATAAAGCCCTCTCTCGAAGGACTAAGCTCGCTTTATATAACAGCTTGATCATCCCCGTCCTACTATATGGCGCAGAATCTTGGACGTTAGCAAAAGCGGATGAGGAAGCCCTTAGTCTTTTCGAGAGAAAAGTTTTGCGTGCGATTTTTGGTCCTGTTTGCGTTGATGGCATTTGGAGGAGAAGATTTAATGACGAACTCTATAGGCTGTACAGCGACATGCGCCTTGTCAAGCGTCTACGGATACAACGCTTAAGATGGCTAGGCCATGTAGAGCGTATGCACACCAGTGCTCCGGCCCGAAAAGTCTTTGAATCCGTGCCATTGGGACAACGCAACAGAGGACGACCTAGACTAAAGTGGTGCACACAAGTGGAGAAGGACTTCAACCAACTTGGAGTACGCAACTGGAGACAGCTGGCGAAATATCGTGCTGGCTGGATAGGCATGTTGGTGGAGGCCGAGGTCCACCCCGGACTGTAGCGCCACAAGAAGAAGAAGAAGAACATGCTTTATTTTTTTTGTTGGAGGTTCGGATACACTGCACTGGAGCGTTCAGACTCAAAGACTATTCCATACACTCCACTGGAACATTCAGACTCAAAGACAAGTCCATTGTACTACCAGGCTGTAACCTTCATTTGATGTGGTTTCTTGGTTTTCGGAAAAAAAAAACCAGAAGACGCTTCTGTGATAAAGAGCTTATCGGAGTGAAGCTGTGGTTATATACCGTTTTTTTTTGAAAATAAAACACTAATTATTAATGGGAAACTAAAAACATTTTATTCAAAGTATTGGAAATTGTTTTCTACACATTTTGACCACCTTTCTGGCAATTTGTGAATACCACGCCAATAAAATTGTTCGTCTTTTAAAGCAAACCAATCAGACACCCAAGTTCCAACCTCCTTGTAGGAATCAAAGTGCTGCTCAGCCAATGCGTGTCCCATCGATGAAAACAAATGGTGGTCGGAAGGAGCCATGTCTAGTGAATACGGCGTGTAAGGTAGCTGCTCCCAGCCAAGTGCTTTGATTGTATCCTGAATCGGTTTTGGCTTGTGTGCAGGTGCATTGTCATGAAGCAAAATTACCTTGCCGTGTCTTCTGGCCCATTCTGGTTGTTTCTCGATCAATGCATGGTTCAAATTGATCATTTAATGTCGGTAAGGATCAGTATTAACGGTTTCAACAGGTTTTAGGAGCGCGTGGTACAGCACACCTTTCTGGTCCCACCAAACACACAGCATTGTCTTCTTGCCGAAGCGATCTGGTTTTGTAGTCGATGTTGATGGTTGTCGCAGATTAACCCATGATTTTTTCCGTTTAGGATTCTTAAAATAAACCCATTTTCATCGCCAGTAACAATCCGATGCAAAACCGATTTTCTTTCGTGTCTTTGAAGCAAAATTTCACAAGTTTTTTTTCGGTTTTCCATCTGTCTTTCATTCAATTTATGTGGCACCCATTTTCCACACTTTTGGATCTTTCCCATAGCTTTTAAACGGTCAGAAATTGTTTGTTGTGCAACATTTAACATTGCTGCCATTTGCTTTTGACTCAAAGTGTCATCTCCTTCCAATATCGTTTGCAATTCGGCGTCTTCAAACTTTTTTGGTGGTCTTCCACGTTCTTCATTTCTGATATCAAAATCATTATTTCTGAACCATTGAAACCATCTTTTGCATGTTGCTTCTAATAGAGCATGATCACCATATGCCTCGACAAGCATTCTATGCGACTCTGCAGCACTTTTCTTCAAATGAAAACAAAAAATTAATGCTTTTCGCAAATCATCATTTACTGGTACAAAATTCGACATTTTTAACACGATGAAAAAATATGATGTTGTCTGTTCAATGACTTGATGTATGGTATACTAAATATTTTTCACAGATGTCATAGCAAACAAACCAAAATAAAAAAATAAGGGCTCGTTGATAACGAATGTTCCCTATCGAGACATTTGTATCTTGACGCTCACTTTATACAGGTATACCTGGTATAGAAATTGATTTATCAAGTAATACTATTATTTTAGTGCATTCAAGTAAAATTTCATACAAATGTGATTATTAATTCAAGTTTTTTCTCTAGTTAAACAGAATCATAATGGCAACTGAAACGATGATGGTGAAAATTGAGCATCGCGCTGTAATTGAATTTCTCACTAAGCAAGGAAAAGGTCAAAAAACTATTCATGAAGAGATGGTGGCTGTTTACCAGGGTTCGGCACTTTCATTATCAACTGTGCAAAAGTGGTCAAGTGAGTTCAAGAGAGGCAGAGAGAGTATTGAAGACGACTCCCGCTTCGGGGCCCTTCGGCTACTGCCTGTACGTAGTTGTACTTGTTCTTGTTCTTGAGGATGCCCCAATAAAGGTGAAAATGATGGCAGAGATCACCAAGCTTTCAACTGGTACCATTCACACCATTCTTCATGACCATCTTAACCATTCAAAGGTCAGTGAAAGGTGGGTGCCAGAAATGCTCACAGCGCCTCAGAAAAAAGTGAGAATCGCATGCTGTAGAAAGCTTTTGGAGATGTGTAGTGAGAACGCGGACGATGTTATGGATCGAACTGTTACTGGGGACGAAACATGGGTTCACCACTATAATCCTGAAAGCAAACAAGAGTCCATGCAGTGGCATAAAAAAAGGGATCAGACCCCCCGAAGAAGTTCAAAGTCACTCCGTCTGCCGCGAAGCTCATAGCCACAGCGTTTTGGGACTCAAAGGGAATCTTGCTCATTGAGTACAAAAAAAAGGTGAAACCATCACCGCCACATCCTACGCTTCCACTTTGTATAATTTGCGAGAGGAAATTAAAAAGAAAAGCCTTGGTAAGATCTAAAAGACTGGTGTGTTCCTTCTTCATGACAACGTTCCTGTTAACGCGGTGCGAGTTTCCAAGTTTCTAACACCCACCCTATAGTCCATACCTTGCTCCTAGTGATTATTTCCTGTCTTCGTGGAAAAAGATTTTCGGATGATAATAAATGGGTATTTTGCAGAGAAAGAGGAAATTTATTTTTTTGAGGGTTTAAAAAAGCTTATCTCCAGATATAACAAACGCATTGATGTTATGATTGTTGATTGTTGAAAACTAAAAACAATTTAAATTGAATTCGCATTTTCCTTCATATCGATACCGAGAATATATTGAACATATGAGTTACCTATATAGAGCCGCTCGTAGGTGCTCTATATAACTTTAACGTATTTTGTTTTTATTGTGATTATACGAATCTACACTGAATCTTTGTCGATTTTACTAGTGTCTTCGCTTCTAATTAATGAAAAAACTTAACTTCACACGATCTATTCTTTGGGTGCTTGATACGATCACTAGATCCTTATTAATAAAAAAGGATCCTACCGACTCCTTCACTTATCTTATCTGGTCGAACGAATTTCTTTATTAAAAAAAACACAAGTTATATTTTATTAAACAGAACACTAGAAAAAACAATGGTACAACTCTTACTTGGCAATGGAAACTACTGTACCGCCTTCGTGTGTTTCACCTGTATGTATTATATTATTGTTCAATACATTACACTCGCAGAAATAGTGTCAGCGATTTCATCATCCAATGTACGAGAGCAATTCTTAAGAATACAAAAATGCAATTCATGTTTGGTCAGCTATTTGGTAATTCACCGGATGAATAGGCCATTTTTATCGTCTGTTGCTGGTTTTGACATGTGTGAAATTGCGTAAACTGTAACTCGCAGGTAATTACTGAGATCGGAATGTAGGAAAAACAAAGGCACTAAGCTGTATCCTTCTTCTTCTTCTTGTGGCGCTACAGTCCGGAGTGGACCTCGGCCTCAACCAACATGCCTCTCCAGCCAGCACGATATTTCGCCAGCTGTCTCCAGTTGCGTACTCCAAGTTGGTTGAAGTCCTTCTCCACTTGTGTGCACCACTTTAGTCTAGGTCGTCCTCTGTTGCGTTGTCCCAATGGCACGGATTCAAAGACTTTTCGGGCCGGAGCACTGGTGTGCATACGCTCTACATGGCCTAGCCATCTTAAGGCGCATGTCGCTGTACAGCCCATAGAATTCGTTCTGCTGTCTAGTGTGACACTCTGTTCGAGACGCCGATGTTGTGTGTCCTTCCTTGATGACAGCATGTACTTTGTTTTGCTCTCATTTACCGCCAGACTCATTCTAGCCGCTTCCGCTTCGATGCCAGCAAACGCCTCATTGACGGCTCGCTGTGTTCGTCCAATTACGTCAATGTCATCAGCGTATGCTAGCAATTGAACTGACTTTTGGAACATCGTGCCTCTGGTGTTGACTTGTGAGTTACGCACGATCTTCTCGAGGAGAGTTAAAGAAGTCACATGACAGTGCATCTAAAACCTTTTTTGACATTAAGGGTCTCGGTGAGTTCGGTACCGACCTTGACGGAGCAGCGAGAGTTCTCCATCGTCATCCTACACAATCTGACGAGTTTGGTAGGAATGCCAAAACTAGACATGGCACTGTATAGCTCGTCTCTATGCACACTGTCATATGCAGCCTTGAAATCGACGAATAGGTGGTGAGTGTCAATTTGCATTTCTTGGGTCTTTTCTTGGTCCGAACCTTGTATCCTCCGGATAGCTGTTTTACCTTTCGGTAAAACGTTCGGACTTCATTCCTGCCAAAGCACCTTTTCATTTCCTCGACCACGCGCTTCTCATGCTCCTTCATCTTCCTTCTGAGAAGCAGCAATCAGCTACGATTGTAGCTTTTCGACGTCAAACCGTTTTGGCCTTTCTCGACTCCGTTGCTCTCTCGATATCCGGGTTCTTACCTTGGCTACAACAAGCTGATGATCCGAGTCAGTGTTTGCACCTCGGAAGGTTCGGACATCGAGAATACTGGAGGAGTGTCTGGTCGATCGCAACATGATCAATCTGGTTGACGGTTGATTGATCAGGAGATCGCCAGGTTCCTTTGTGAATGTCCAGGTGTGGGAACCGCGTGCTAGCCACAGAGAGGTTTCGCCCCGAGGCGAAGTCCAACAGCCTGAATCCGTTTCCGGATGTGTTGTCTTGCAGGCTGTGTTTACCGATGACTCCAGCAAAGATGTCCTCCTTTCCCAGCTGAGCGTTGAAATTTCCCAGAACGATCTTGGTGTCATAGCTGGGGCATCGATCGTATGTTCTTTCTAGGAGATCATAGAAGTCATCCTCGATGTTGTCATCCTTCTCCTCTGTCGGGTCGTGAGCGCATATTAGGCTGATGTTCCCGAATTTAGCCTTGATGCGGATTGTCATGAGGCGCTCGCTGACTGGGTCGTAGCTCAAGACTTTTTGCCTAAGTCTGCCTCGAACAACAAATCCGCATCCGAATAAGCGCTGCCTTCTCTCTCTATAGCAATCGCTGTAGTAGATGTCGCAGTTGTTCATTGATTTCCTACCGGGCCCATCCCATCGCACTTCCTGGACGTAATGTCTGCTTTGTAGCAGTTAAGAGTCTCCGCAAGTTGTTCGGTTGCATGTGGCATGTTATGGGACCTCACATTCTACGTGCAAAACCGAAAATCGTTGTCCGTAAAACGTTTGCTGGGGTTGTGTACAGTTAATCCATCCTTACCCGAGGCATATTGTTGTCTCTGAACTAATATTTTGAGAAAGTTATTCTCAAGAACAACCCACAGACTGTTAGTCCAGGCCCATTATTTAAACCCTCGGGCAGAGGATGTATAATCACAGCAAATTTGGAGAAAAACTGAGTCGAACAATAAGTAAATAGAAGAAACCAAAAATAAGAATGAATACATATTTATAAATATAAACATGAAAAAAATATATATGTGTAGTATTTATTTTAATAAAACATATAATTAATTTCTTTATATAAGAAATAAATCAGTAATGTTAGTCTATGCGCACAAAGGATAAAAAAAATCGTAAATATGTGCTTCCGCAGAAAGGCTCACATGACTTTCGGTACTACCTGCTGATACTACAAGAAAAATCATTAGGGCATGAGCAATTTCTTAAATTAATAGAACAATGTATGATTCAGGAGTGTTACTATTAAAAGTTTCAGGCATGATTCTGATACATGCGGTCCATCGATTGAGTGATGCAGTTTTGTAGGTTTCAGTGAAACGAAGAAACAATTTTATGGATGGGGGGCGTCTAATCGGCTTAGTTTAGGCGGTATTTGAGATTAAAATTGATAAAAGTCCATACATAAAAAATGGATCAATTCTAAGAAATAACGATTTCTGGCTATTATTTTTATGTTTACATTGCATGCATTTCGGCGCAGAAATGCTATACTAGTGGTTTATGTTTTTTTTAAATGGTTTGTGTTTTCGCGTCACGATGTCATAGACGTATTTCGAAGCACCGCAATCGTATTTTTGGAGCATTTCTTTCGACCAACCCACACGAGCCTTTATTTGAGCGAGTGACAAACTGTGTGGGATCCAACGCGAACAAATTTTTTTGACGGTCAAATGTTCATGAATGAATGAATGTATGCTGGTCCCACTAATGCCTAAGGTTGTCTCAATCTCACGATAGGTCACATGACGATCTTGCAATATCAATTGGCGCACAGCATCAATGGTTTCCGGAACAACAACTGATTTTGAACGACCTTCACGCAATTCGTCTTGGAGTGAACTACGACTACTACTACTAAACACTGGTCCTTGATGGAGCTTCATCGCCAAAAATTGAATTAAGTTCATCGATGCACTGTTGTTGAGTTAATCCACGTCGAAAGTTGTAAAAAAATAATCGCACGAAAATTTTCACAATTTAATTTCATTTTTTGGGCGAGATGAATCTTTTAAGTTACTGTTAACAACACAAATAGTACTCGTATGTCAAAATGTTCTGAGTACACTCAATTCTCTTTTTATGCGAATCTTTTTTATGCGGTTTTGAAGTTATGCGATTTTTCCTGAGAATCTAATTCTGATTTTTTTGTACAAGATTTTGAAGTTATGCGTTGTTTTTCTATAGTATTTTGTATGTATTTTTTTTGTATTTTCTTATCAAAACAGGAGAACCTTCAGCAGGCGAAACTTACGTTGAATCTATTGATGCAGTAGCAATCTCGTCACAAAAGGAACTGACTGTCCATTACAGTGATGATAATGATTTCGCGCCAGTTCACAAAAGGTTGCGGGTGTTATCAGAAAGTGAAGAAAATGACTAAATATAAAATTACTAATTAAAGTAATGTGAAATAAATATATTTAATTAAAAATAAAGTAATGTTATGTATTTGATTTGAATTTACCAAAACTTTATACTCTGCTCAAAAATTCTCAGGTATCCTCATTTTTTATTAGTTGATATCGACTTTTCTTTGCGATTTTTTGGTCCTATGAACTTTTAAAAAATTTTGGAACGTAACCCTAATTATATAATGTAATTAATGTATTTTTTATATGATTTTTTGGTTTTATGCGTTTTTGAAAATAATGGAAAAATTCCTTCTTTTACACTACATTAGTGTATTTTTTTATGAGATTTTTTTTGTGCGGTTAGTCTTGGAACGTATCTACCGCATAAAAAGAGAATTGAGTGTACGTATAACCTCAAAAATGTCAAGCTTTACGATAGAGCAGTTGCCAGATTACAACAATTGGGTTGCCCAATCCCGAAATATAAAAGGCAACCTCCGTATAATTTTGCAATAAACACAATTCAGAGAATTGCGTTTGATACAGACCGTTCATAAATATTATTTTGAAATGTTGTAAGCGATTACATAAGTAACCATTTTATAATATTATAAAATTCTTTGCTTATAGCATTCATTTTGGAATTTTTAATGTCTAACTTAGCTCCTCTGTTTGTCACGCATATCATCCCCTCATTTCTGCTTACATTTGGGCGATTTTTTGTTTATCAATGAAATTAACTGAATGATTGTGTTAATTTTGGTATCTTTAAATAAAACCTGTAGCCTGAAAAACAGTTGCATTCATCAAGTAAATACTTTCTTAAATCTTGCAGGAGAAAAAGGGAAAATTAGTGGGCTTAGAACAGAGCTAAACTTTTAATTAATTATTCACTAATATTTAATATTTGCTAAAGATTAATGGTATGTTTTTCTATTTGGAGGTTAATACAAATGTATTTACTTGGATCCAAGTTGAAGGATGCATTAAGAAGTTGTCTCATAATAGTAGTTGATCTTAACTGTGAGGAAAGTTTTGTGATGTTATTACAACCTATAACATATTGTTCTTGCCCGTATGGTACACCAAGCTTTGCACTGTGGTTAAGTAGGAAGCCTTTTAGGTTTTTAATTTATTTAGAAGAACCAAAAATTGTGGTGTATCTAGGCTGATGTACGTAGAAGCAAATGAGAGATTTAAGATAATTTGTTAACAAGCAAGCAGCATTTTAAAAAAAAATTGCCGTACAAAATAGAGAGCTGTAAGGATTCGAAATATTTCTGCAAATCTCAATGGAGTGGCCGCAAGTATCGGAATCATGCCGAATTTCATCAACAACCCATTTTTATTTTTTGGTATTGTCAACGCTAGCAGCTATCTTTCTATTATAGTACGTATCGATGTTGTGAAGAAGATCGCTCTTTAGCATATTAAGTTAATTGTATTTGAGTCTGCAGCTATATAGACGAATTTTCTAAAAGTGCAGAAGTCACTTGGTTTGTGGTTGGTTTGTGCAGTCACCCATAGTCAAAGGGCAGTTGAAAAATCAGAATAGCTAAATGCATCTTCCGGTGATTTGAAGTTTGCAAACACAAAAAACTATAGCGAAAGTTAGAAATGACATAGTTTAAGTTGACGAGATAACCACGGAATACGGAAACTAGATTCAGATTCAGATATGATGGATGATTCAACAATGTACATACGTATATGGAAGATAAATAATTTCAAAAATGTTCTATGTGACAATAATTTGGAGGTTCGAAATGAGAAGAAACATTAACATTTTATTAAAAAAAATTAAAAAGAATTTGCCATTGGAGCTTTTTGCATAACTTCAAACGAAAACCGAAAAATTAGGCATGTATCCATTGGCTTTTTTTAAAGGAGATCGATTATACCTTGCGAGATAATCATTTATAAAAAAGTTGAAGTTGATTTTTTATAATATTCACTTAACAACGTACAATTAGATCCATTCTTCACGATCATTTGCATTTTCTTCATTGTTTATTCGACGTCTAAAATGTTCAATGTTGCTCTCTTTGATCCGATTAAGCTTTCTTCATCAACATAAGGAATTCCTTTGGCGGTGGACTGTGCATCAATAAAGTCAAAGAGTATGTTGCTCTTCTCTACAGCATCATTGAAATTGTCATCAAGGAGTTTAGCAATTTCGATATCACATCGTTTCTTTCTGTTGTAGGAAGGTAATTTTATTTTACAATGTGGTTATTTGACAAGTAATCATTTTACTTGCTGGTTTCCAGAAATATAATTCTTCTCATGGTGTTTAAGAGTAAATGCGTCAGTGTCTATTTCTATTTGCATGGGCCCCCTATTGTTTAATACAATATTGCTGTTGATATGTAGACATAAAGTCTGTTCCAATTCATTTGTGTGCAGAAATTCGTAGTTGAGTTGTTTGGGTAAAAATCTCTCTTGCAGAGAGTAACTCTACCAAAACTTGTGAAACGACTTTTCGTAGAAATTCACACAATTAAATGTAAAAAGCTATCAGATATATGAAATGTTAAAGGTTTTTTTTAAGGACTTTTCAGTCATCTGCTGCCAACAGAATTTTCTTCGGCAGAAATTCGTAGGGAAGTGAAATATATTTCTCTCATGAGCTTCCTCTTCTACGAAAAAATCAGCAAATGGAATGGCTTTTTGGTAGTTTTTTGACGAATTTCGTAGGCATTCGCAGCAATTCAGATATATTGGAAAAGGCCTATTATTGATGACGGGGTGATAAAAACAATTATTTAAACTTTTCGGTGCGATTCCATTACCTTCATAGGAAAATGTAGTGAGAGCGTGTGTGGTTTGTCCTTAGAGTTATAATCCCTTTTTTTGTTATTTTTGTGCACTTTGTATGACGTCTTTATAATGAATTTAAGTATTAACTCCACACAAAACAAAGAACTTTGGACATCACTCATATCACAATTAAAACCTATGGACACATGGATTCGTTTTCATTTGGTTCCAATGATCGGATTCATTCTGTGGTGATTTGTGATCTGACTTAATACAGTTCGCATAAGAACAGTCTGCTTTAGAAGCTCAACAGACATAATACATAATAGGATAAACAGTTAAACAAACGTCTTTTATATATATTTTTTGTAATTTTTATTTTTATATTTATTCTTAAATATGGTTTTTCATTCCTTTTTTACATAATTTATTTATATGTATAATATATATATTACTACAATCATTCAATTTGTTTTTTCTTATAAGGGTTTCTTTTTTTTTAATTTTTGTTGTATGTTTTTTGTTGGTTTTTATTTATCTCTTTTTTTTATTTCATGTTGTTAATTTTAATCCATTTTTTATTAAATATTATTCTTCTTAATCATATATAATTTTTGTTTGTTTATATATAATAATAATAGTATCCACCATTTATTTGCTAGATTTTTTCTTTTTTTCTTTACGGGTTCATTATTATTCTTTTATTAATTAATTTATGTTTCTTTCATGCTTACTTTTTTGTTCTTTTTCTTAAATATTGTATGTTCTTACCAAGGGCTTTCTTTTTCTGTGTCGTTTTATTTTTTTTTAAGAATAACTCTCAATTTTTAAGTTTTATCTGCTTATATGTTAAATAAATTACACATCATGGGTTTATATTTTTATATCAATTATCATCAACACCATCATTACTTGTGAGTCTCTGTTAAGCCAACAACAGACATTCAAATATCTTCCCTTTTTTTATCTGAATTTGCAAGTTGTCTCCTCTTTATCGATGCTGAAAAAATCAACCGCCCGGAACCTCCAACTGGATCCTTTCATATGTCAGTAAACATATTCCTACTGACTTTGATGAAAATCGTAAACATTTTCCTACTGACTTTGATGAAAATCACACTCTGTCACCATTGGATTCTGGGTTTGTGTCTTAGTTTTAATTGTTTTCTTTTCGGTTGTATATGCTGCTTGTTGTTTAAGAATACTTTTCTTTCTCAACATTTTTAACGGATTAAAATCAATAAAAAAAAACCGACAAATTATGGACGTAAGAAAACATAGAAAATACTTAGTCATTAAAAAACATAACAAATTATTAAATTGAGGAAACAAAGAAGACCATACAGTCTAATTTGAAAGTACGCATGCTGGATGGAGGATCATCTCCATCAAATCAGAGAGAGATCGAGTCGGGCACGCACGCACACATTTTCTTTACTTCCGTATTATATCCATTTTTACATAAATCATCTACAAACTACTACTCTAAAAAATGTGTAAAACTGTAAATGTATGTGTCAGTGGTGAATTTTGTTTCTTTTTATTTTAATATCTTTTTGCAATGTTTCTCAAATATTCATTATACGCTCTAGTGTTTTTTCTTCTTCCCGCAAATTAAAAAAATATCTATACACATGTAATTACAATACAATACATATACATTAAATATAATCATATTTATAGTGAATTATGCTTTTTTGAATTTCATTGTTTTGTTTTTGTGTTTTCTATAAAAATGTAAAACGAAAGTATGTGTTTCATTTTTTCTTTGCCTATTTTATTAATTTTGTTATAACGTTTTCTTATTTTGTGTTGTGTCGTTCACTAAAACTCAGTTACAAAAAGAAAAGCAAACAAGTCTAAAAAAACTCTTGTCAACATTCTTATAGTTAAGTGATTTTCGTTTGTCTCTCATTAATGTTTTGTTGAAGTTTAAAATTTTAAGAAACGTTTCTCCTCCCGTCATACCTCTTTTTACTTATACAATTTTTCACTTGCATACTGCAATGTGTTGTTTATTCAGTTTTTTGTTTTTTTTGTAATAATTTTTATTATCTTTTATTTAAACAAATCATTGTTTTACAGAGCAGAAGAAAGTTTTACATTTATGTTTTTTAGATAAAGTTGCTTTCTAAAATCCTAAGAGAACAATTTATATACTACATCTATATATATATATATGTATATATATTTATATAAAAAGAACTATAATTACATTATAAAAATTAAAAAGACGACGAAAAATAAAACCTATGAAAACGGAAATAGTTATTCCCTTTTCTTTTTTTTCTTGCTTTTTTTAAACAAACATTCTCTGACAAGCACGCGCAACCACCATCAGCTTATTAATTGTTGTTTCCTTCATCTTTCTTTCATATTCTCTTTGTGTACATACACATACATATATTAATTAATATTAACATTCTTAAGTTTCTTATTAAATAGGGTTTAACTTTTTTATTTTTGTTATTTTTTATTCAATTTTATGATCTTGGTTTAAGGAAATATTATATGTATAGTATTGTTTCTTATCCACTTTTTTTAAATAATTAATAAGTGTTTTATTTTATTGTTTAATAAATTCCTTATAAATCTAATTAAGTTACATCATTTTCATCGCACTGCTTATAAAAACAAAACTAAGAAATAAACATATTTAAGACTGTTTTACGCAGTTTTGCCACCTCTCGTGCATATTTCTACCTCTGTCATTTCGTCATTCATCATATCCTTTTCTACAACTGGCTTATTTTTTTCTATCCAAACATAATTATCGTTTTCAATCAATTATCGCGTAGTTTCTCTTTTGTGTTTTATTTTTTACATTTTAATTGTTTAAGTTTGTCAGTCATACGTGTGTGTTTTGCGTGTTGTGGTTTGTGGATCTTTGCATCATTAACTCTTTTTGGCTGATTTTTTTGTTTTGCTTCATTACATCATGAACGGGTTTCGTTTATTTTTTTTTTAATTTATTAATATTTTACTTTAAATAACAAATAGAAAAATACTTATTTTTCATTTACATACACTTGTTTTTTTGTTTTGTTTATATATACTATATATAGTTTCTATCTCCATTAAATATTCATTTTTTAGAGTGCAAATAATTTCCTTATTGTTGCGTCACGTATACATCGCTGGCGCAGTCTCAAATGTTTATTTTTTCTCAATTGTATTGTAAACAAAACCGAAAAATTGGAAAAATTGAAAAAAAAAACCGAATATCATAATTAAGCCCCACATCAAAGTAGATTCGCGCACGCTTCACCATCCATCCTCATCATTCCCCAAACCTTCAATCACAGCATCGTTAATAATAAAAAACAGAAAATGGGAGAAACATTCTTTAAAAAAAAAAACAAAAATGCCTCTCCCTTTCTTAAAACAGCTAGAAACCATTATGGATTGAATGAGAAATAAATATTCAAAACAAAAGTTGATAAAAAAAAGCGTAACTGAATCTTACTTCGCTGCTACTGACACAAGCAACTCTTTGATTCTAACTCTCTCTCTCTCTGTTTGCTATGTCTTTCTTTTCTATCTCCTATAAATTATCTGTACATCATCTTTCATAACTTGCTTTCCTCATCGATATCAGGATATTAGAGAAATAAAATAAGAAAAATAAAGAAAAATTAGTTGTTCCTAGCACTTAATTTTATTTGCTTTAAATCTTTTCTTCTTTTCGTCTTGTTTTGTTTTGAAATAAATCTCTTTCCTTCCCATAGCAGCCTATAACAGTCGCCTTTATGCATGTGGGTATGTTTATTTCCGCACGGTTTATCACCATCTTTTAGCGCATGTGATTGAGTTTTTTTTTGTTCGTGTTTCTGTATCCTAAGGTTCGTTTTCTTTTTAGAATCTTTTTAAACTACGACCTCGACGACACCTTCTTGCCTACTACGCAACAGCAGCGGTGGTGGTTGTTGTTGCTGTTATATTACTATTGTTACTATTACTACTATTGTTGCTATTATTATTACTACTATTTCCTGTTATTGTTGCTGTTGTTGTACTAATATTACTATTTTTATTATTATTGCCGACAACAACACCGGCACTAGGACCGGTTGTTAGATTCTCAATGCTATTATTGGGCGCTACTATTGTGGCTGATGTCGTTGTTGCTGCTGCTGCTACTGCTGCTACTGTCACTGCTGTAGTAGCAGCTGCTGAAATGGCTGCCGTTGCCGACGACGACGATGCTATCGAAGACGATGGTGATACTGTTAATGTTGACGCTGATAGCAGGGGCTGAGAGGTAGTCGTAGCACCAACAGTACAGCCAGCTGATGAGGATGCCGTTGACGAAGAGGATGGTGATGCGACAGATGTTGCCGCAGTAACACCAATTGGGGCAGTTATATTACTACTGTTACTGCTCCCGCAACTGCTGTTACTGCTATTGCTAATATCGTTAAGGGTGGCCGAGGGCGGTACTAATATATCTTCGGATTTGTTACATGTTAGGCTACTATTACTACTGCTACTACTGCTGCTGTTACTATTACTATTATGAACATTTGATGAAGAGAAGTTTGCTGCTGTTGCTGTTGCATTTGTACTTGAATCACCAATTCCACTTATTCCTCCTCCGCCTCCGCTGCCAGCATTTCCACCGGCATCGCCACTTATGCACGAATCGGCAGCACCCTCTACAACTATAACAGGTGTTTGTTGTTGCTGCTGCTGTAGTTTTCTACTCTCTGCAGTCTTATTGTTATCGTGCTGTTGTTGCTGTGCCTGTTGTCGTTGTTGCAGACGATATTCCATAGATGGCATTGGCCCAGGACCACGAGAAACTTGAAACAGTACCCGCGATATGATCAACGCAACTTGCTGATCCAATATGTGGCTCATAACCAAACCCAATAAACGCTGTTCTTGTTGCATGAACAACGATCTGTTGTCTGGATGACGTGAGAGATGGAGTAATGTTCCAGCCGCTCGTCGTAACATGTCCAAACTGGTACCCATTGAATCTGGATTTTCACGGAGGTAATTTATTCCATGCTGGTTGGCCACACCAAGTGCAGTTTGTTCGGCTTGTTCGATAAATGCCACCAAGTACGATATGCATGGTGATTGTAGCGCAACGGTTCGTGCCATAGCACTATCAGCAGCAGCAAGATAATGCAGTAAGTTCACAGAAAATTCCCGTAGGACCTGATCCTCATTGCGACATAGATGACGCGTGAGCACTGCACACAGTTTCTCCAGTCTTGAATGAGGTGGTGTGGCAATAACTAAATCAACATTCGCATCAGTTACACACAACTTGCAAAGAGCCTCTAACGCCAAGCGCTGTGGGGACAGTGCCGAGTTCGGGCCACACGATGGAAACGGGTCTTGACCATGCGCCGATGGACAGACGGCCCAGTGTAGTAGTCCATCAAGGACTGGCCGAGTAATAATCTCTTCGTAACGTGATAATTCCAAATGGCCGGCAATATTGGCTACAGCTACAAGCATATTCTCCCGTATTGTGATGAGGTAATCCCACCACCACTCTTTTTCACCATGGAGCGAACTGCAGGAGTCAGAGAAGTCGGTGTCCTCTTCTCGGTCATAGTTGCGTGTTTTTGGTGTTCTCAACAAGTGCTCGTGGTTCAACAGAAGCAACTTACCAAGCAAAGCGAGGAATTTCGAAGATTTCGCAAGAATTGTCTCATTGCCAGGAACAAATGTTAAGTTGCGGAATATGTTTGATAGACATATGCAGCGACGTGCCAGTGAATCTTGGCTTTCATTTACTAGATAGAGACTGGCTTCGTCGCGCGTATAGCACTCGTCTTCGTAGCCGCTCATGCGACGACGCTGTAGCACCATGGCTGGATCACGGACGCTTGATTTTGGATCGAAACACAACCGTTTCGCCGTCGACGGTGGGGCACCGTTTGACAGCATTCGTGGATGTTCGATATCCATGTCGACCTCCCGACAGTCGCTATCCAGCAAAAGATTATCTTTTGTTTTGGTTACACTATCACTGCTCTGTTCAGAGATCAATTCTTCGGGTTCCTCCTTCTTCACCTCGGTTTTAATTGTCAGAGTTGCAGGGCTTCCGCTGCCGATTGCTCCTTCTAGGAAATTTAGTTTCGACTTTTTTGCCCCACTCAAGCCGTTCTTGTTGTTATTGCTACTTGTCGTGCTGGACATACTTATGTGTCTTCTTTTTTTGTTGAATGTCAGCACCTTACTACTGATCTCTTCGTCATCCTCACCAGCATCTTCTTCGTCGTTGTCGAGGTGATCGTTTATTCTGCCGAGTTTGTCTTTTCTACTTCCGTAGACTCCTCCTTTTCCGCCACCAATATATCGGGCAAATGGAATGTCAATGATCTCAGACTTAAATACATCGATAACACCATCATGCGGATCACGTTCGATGTGTCCGTATGTCCAGGCGTCGCTACCAATTGGTACTGTCAACTGGTAGTTTCTGTTCGAGTCGTAGTCCCAAGCCTTCAGATGATCTGACACAAAGATATCATCTTCAGCATTTTGTATCCGAACCGGCATATTCTTTCGTGAGATCATCGTGTAGTTGGGTGTATTCGACAGGAGCAACACCTTCTCTTCGGGGTTTGTTGGAGCCATCAATTGTCCCAAATCGACACTGAAGCTGCAATCTTCGTCGGCGTTATTTTCATAGTGTCGTGACTTGCTGTGACTGCTAATGCTCGTAACGCAAGAAGTGTTCTCGTTGTCAAACATTTCGGCGAGGTTCTTCTGGAAATGCTCCAACAGCAGGCTCAGAAGCCCTGGTAAGTGGGCTAGACCAAAGTACTGAACAGTGGAGTCGTCATACAGCAGAATGTTAAGTATATCTAACGCCCATGTGCTCTCGGAGAGGAGTCCAGAACGAAGAGCCATAAATATCCGCCATGGATCGATGGGACAGACATCGCTTTTAGCCAAACGCTTTCGTCGGTACAACACTGGGGCAGTTGATTCCACACTATCCGGGGGGAACACTATGTCCTTCTTCTGCATTTGGGCTGCGGGGGGAAAAGGCCCTGGTTGGGGTGGTGGTGGTGTCGCTTTACTACCACTTGCCATCACATTTGTTCCCGGTAGCACAGAGGGCCCAGTCACGGTGACACCCGGAGGAGCTCCGATTGATCCTGTTGGACCGGATGGAGGTCCTCCAGCACTACTTGCGTTCGGTTGTGGCGGAGGCATGTTAAATGGTGGCTTTCCACTACCACTATTAGATACACCTGAGGGACCGACGACTGAACCACCTGGCATTCTTTGCGGTGGTGGACGAAGTGGAGAACCTGGATTCTGTTGTGGTGAACTCATATTTGTCCATGGCTGCTGCTGATTAGCGGGATACGGAGGCTGATTTTGTGGAGGGTAACGATGCTGATCCCACTGCGCCGCTGTTTGCTGATTTGGCGGCGGTGGTGGTCCCGATGTTCGAGGTGGAGTACACCATCCTTGTGGTGTTGGCGACGATGGATACTGCCCACGGTATTGACCGGCTCCACCTTGCCAACCACCTAGAACGTCAGATAAATAAGTACTCGATACGCAAATTCACAATAAACATTTAATTTCTCAGGAAATACTTACCATACATTTGCGGTCTCTGATTGTAGCCAGCATAACCTTGAGAATCCTTAACAAAATCGGGATGCCTCCTTGGCTGCGGACTCTGTAATTAACCAAATAAAACGTAAAAATGATGTCATCAAAGCGTCTTCCAAATAATACCTGTTCCGGTGGCCGATAATAATCTGGCTGTTGTGGTGCCGCTGGAGGATATGTGCTTGGTGTCGCTCCAGCGCCAGTTGGCGGACCAGAAGGCGCTGTCGTACTGCCACCAGGAGGCGCCGTCGTTTGTGAAGCTCCAGGAGGTGGTTGAGTATAGGGTCGACTTCCATACGGACCGTATGTATTTGCTGCCGGAGAAGGACTACGAGAAATGTTAAAGGCACATCGTTAGTCTTTTAGTTGATACAATTTAGAGTGAATATAAAATAAACGAAAATTGATAACAAACAGTTATTAAAACAGAGTAGATTTCAAATTAACGATATTGAGAAATGAAAATCGAAAAAAGAAGGACTCACGCTTCTCCCTCCGGTCCATAGGGAGGATACATGGTACGATTTTGTGGTGGAAACTGGCCCTGACTTTGAGTAAATTGACCAGGCGGGCCAGATGAATTATATTGATCGCTGGACCCATACTGGTTGTAACCTGGCTGGCCTGGATATGGGGAACCTAGAACAAATCAAATCAAATTGATATTAAATAGGTTGAACAAAAATGTGCTATATTTTTTTAAGCAAAGTAAATTAGATGCAAAATTAACAAGTATGTATGTAGTTTTGGAATATGAGAGAATGAAAAGGTTTAAACATATGCTAATCCACAATCTTATCACACACACATTCAAAGATGCCTGAGAAAGCTATACAAACAAAATAACAATGCATTGTGAAATCGATAAGACGGTCGTCTAACAAAATGAAATTAAATTGAAAATCAAGATACAGAACAAATTATATGCGAGAGAATTGCATAGACTACTAAAAATTCCTGTTGGGTTTGTAAATCTTATAAGGATTTATTCCTTTATTAGTAAAGCCACGGAGCTGAATTATCAGAAATAAGAAACTAAAATTATCAATCTACTCCAAACCTATATTATTGTGTATACCAACTGACGCAATGGAGGACTTTTGTGTATAATATCCTAAGGCAGTGAAACAAAATGTAAGACTTCAACAAAACGAAAGGTCGATAACCGCATAAGTAGCTACTGTATGCTTGTGATTATTTCGTTGTTGATGTCTAGTTTTGTGTCTTAGAACTTGCACATCTTTTTTGATAAGTCTTGGTCCCTAGTCTCGTAAATTTTTATTACTTTCAACACAGTACCAAAATAGGCATAATTTTTAATTTTTAAAATCCTAATAGTAAGATTGAAGAAGTCGCAGTGACAGTTATGTCTGAGTCTTAGTCAGTTGCTGGTTTTTTGAACTGCCATTCAAAATTCACCTTGTTGGTTGTCATGTTGCCTATGTTAAGCATGCATAAATGTTGATTATTTATTAATCTGACGAATAATTCAAACTAACTGAAATGAAAATTTTAAACTACCTACTGCTTTAATCGTAAATACTAATTATGACAATTCCATTACTGCCGCAACTTTAAGAGAGTAAAGACAATTTTTTAGGGGATGACAGTCAAATAAAGTATTGCAGTGAAATATATTGCCGTCACTAGGGCTTCCGCTTAAGTCCCAAATCATTTACTCTCACAACATTCTGAACATTTGAGCTTCTCTGTTTCATCATTGTACCAAATTTTGCGAAAATATCGCAAAAACTAATGCCGTCGAACCATTTTAAGGGGTGGCAATTCGTAAATTGTGCTTCACATTATACTGATTTCCAAAGGAAAATCATATTCAGCGATGATGCTTATTTTATGGCTGAATGGCTTTGTTTATAGGCAAATTATGCGTTTTTGCTCAATCAACAATCCACATGTCCTTTACGAGGCATAATTACATATCGATAAAATTACTGTTGTTTGCCGATTGTATTGATTGATGAGCTCAGAACTTCTGGACTGAACTTCTTTAAACGTTCCAGTCGTGATTATTCAAAGCAAAATAAAATTTAATTTATTATTGTCACTTAATTCTTGAACAAAACTAATATTCTCCTTTCTTTTTTAATATCGAATCCGTGTTTGTATTACTTGAATGAGGTGAAGCGCTCCTATAATGATGTAATACATAGACAAAATGTTACTTTTAAGAGATTTTTGAGATGAAAATGGAGATTCACCCACGTCAAAAGTTCCATTACTGAAGTAAACACACCTAATTTTCCCACCAAGCCTTGAGAATTGCTTACAAGAGACTACTCATTTTTTTATGGAAAGATTTTCAAAATTCAAAAAAACAGTGGAAAATTAACAAAAACACCCGCGGAACAAGTTATTGAATTTATTGCTGCAAAAGTTAGGATAGTAAGCTGAACTGAGAGTGGCTCCAGGTGAATAATACTAAACACTGGGAAAATTCTATCTACTTGGATTGCAATACCAACTAAATATGCTTGCCTTGACATTTTAAGCAGTCCTTAATAGTGAACATAATTGTACGAAATTTTAAAAGAATTAATTCTTTACAAATTTTGCAATTGAGATTGAAGCGCTATTTGTTCGTTTTTAATGTCTCTAACGAAACGAGAAAGTACGTTTTTTTTTTTTTACTGAAAACCTTTTAATGTTTAAAAATGTAAAGCATAATTAAAAGTTGTATAGTTCACAAAAAACACTCATTCACATGCACCAGAAATAATGCAAACTCAAAAAATGAAACGAAAGAACACGTATAAATGAATGAGTGAAGTGTAAGACAGTTTTTTTCAATGTTTGCCCTAACTCAATCTTTATTGAAAAAAAAGAAGCAACAAAGATAAGAGTCCACCAATATTGTTCTGAAATTTACAAAATAAAAAGAAGAGAAACTATAATGACATTTAACATGCAGGAGAGATAAAAGCAGCTTTAAATGAACCCAATAAAACCCCAACCAAAAAAGAACTGCCCATTACCAATTGCAACAAACTGTTCACATGTTTTATGTTTTTCTTTTGATAAAGCTAATTAAACATATTTAGAAAAAAAAGGAATTCAGAGAGAAATAGAAGAAGAATCAGATTTAAAAACAAACAAACAAAAAACAAAACAAAAAGTTAATTAATTTATACCTTGCGATCTAGACACCGGAGGATATGTACTACCCTGTTGATAAGGGGCACGAGGTGGTGCACCTACCGGGTCATCAAAAGGATTGCTGACACTAATATTATCACCAACTGTTGCTTGAGTATTTCCTATTTATTACAATATATGTAACATACAAACATATAAACGATTAAACTTAGTCATAATCATTTCTTTTTTTTTTTCATTTTTAATATTTTTTTTTTTTTGTAAATCAACAACTGAGGTCGAAACAAATAAGAGAAATTAACGAAAATATTAAAAAAGGGAGTTTCAAACGAATTAGAATCTTTAACATAACTCAACAAGTCGACTCGGTTTTTGTCTAAGGCAAGAGAGAAAGTTTCAAAATAGAAGATAGAGGCAGAGAAAAGCAAATGAATTTAAATTGTTTTCTTTTTAAATTCAAGGAGTTTTACAACGAATTAACATTGATCGGAGTGAGTCGTCGTACACTGTGCGCGCAACGATTTGCGGTAAAAAAGCTTAAATTCAATGCGTGTTTTTTTGTTAAGAAAAAGAAAATCCGATGATGAGAGCGAAATAAAATTAAATAAAAGAAATATAAATGTTTTGAAATCGGTTGTTCGCTTGTTAAATGAAAGATATACACTTAGAAACAAAAAAAATAATGGTGAAATGGAAATGAAGTGTCAAATGAGTGGCGAAATCGTATGCATGTATGTATGTAGGTAGAGGTATTGAAACTTTACACGTTCAAACTAATGAGAAAGAGTTCGTTTTTTACACATATGTATTTACAAAAAGTTTGTTACTGCATTTAAAAACAAAATCAATAAATAAATAAACAAATGAAATAAACACAAAACTAAAAATATTTAACAAAAACTAACAAAAACAAAAAAAAGGAAAACGATGATATGAAATGAGTTAAAAAGCGTTTAGTCACCTGCATGCGGGGTTTGTGCGTTAGTTTGTGACGGTGGCCTTTGGATTTGAGCACCTGCATTATAATCGGGTTGAGCTCCAGCCGGATAACCGCTCGGATAACCCGGATAACCATCGATTGATGTGTTCGCCGCCACTGGTGCCGGGAACGAATCCTGGGAATTCGACGAGCCAGCTGTTGCAGAACCAGTTGGTTGTAATTAAATTTTTTTGTGTTTGTTTTGTTTTGAAAATGATGAATGAATTTTAAGAAAAAGAGAAGAAAATGAAAATATTCTTAATGTTTCATCATTTTTCAGTATAATGGGTAATTTGTGATTTAGTTTTGATGCGATGTCTTAACACTTACCTGGTGAAGGGACCGATGTCGCTTTGGCAGATTTCTTTTTTGAGCCAGCCTCAACTTGTTGAATTATTGGTAACGGATCGATATCACCGCGATCGAAATGACATTCGAATGCTAACAGATTTTTGGTGTAGTGTTTTCGCAGGGTATAAGCTGCGCTACTACTAGCTCCGATACCCAACAGACCAGCAATATCTTTCCATGTTTTGCTTTTGGTAACCTAATGTTTTTTTTCCAATATTTAAATTTAATGAGGAAAAGAGGGATACATAACATTAGAATTACTGTGGGAGAAAATTAGTGATTGTAAGGAGAACACTTGCTAAAACAAAAAGCAAACAATGAACTGAATAAATCATTGATGCAAAATTATTGCTTCATTTCTATACACACACGCATTCAAAAATAAATCAAACAAATTGAAAGAAAATGTAGCTCCTTAAAATGTTTTTTTGTTAATTTCGTTAACAATAATACGTATATATATATACACACAATCTAAATACGGGGTTGAGGAGGGGATCACTACGGGTTGATGATGAATTGCGATGAAGTATTAGTTTAAAAAGCGTCTCAATTGTGATGCAAAATAGAATTTGTTGAAATGTGACTATCAACCAAGTTAACACTGCAGATCCTATGATCGCTCAAATAATTAAAAAATACGTCTTCTAAGTCTTTCTCTTCGGCTTTTACAAATTATATGGAGAATTCAATTGTAACATGTAGAGACAGAATTCTTAATCAGGTCATTTTACTGAGAAAAAGTTTAGTCATAACTCTCAATTGAAATCTTCTAGAACGCCTAACGTCTAATCTTCTACAGTTTAGTTCCGACTTTTAAATAAACTCTTGGTATAGATCCTCCACGTGTTTGTTGTAAACATAATGAGATAAAATTATAACTTTTGTAACTTTTCAATCAAAAAATGCCTTGGACTCTTTACTTCTAAGGAAAAACAGACAAATAAATAAAATAAGTTTTCACAAAGGACAACAAGGGAAATAATTGAGATGTTTTTCAAAAAGATTCGTTATGCTTGATATTGGCAGCAAATTGAAAAAGTGGGAGAGTCGAAAAATGTGTGTTGAGTTACGCACTTTCCCATTAAAATAAGGAAGACCTTATTTAAATCAATAATAACGGGAACTACTAACTTAACATCACCTGTTAAATAAACGACTAGAATAGGACTCGGTTATTTTTAACAAACTATTGAAATCTGCATGAGCAAAAATCTTAATCCGGTCAACATCCTGTTCTTCAAACCAAACTCAAAAAATTGTAAAAGTTTCTGTAACAAGTATATGAATGTGGGATTGTTAGTCACATTATGAACATATTTAAGAACTTTTTCAAATACTGCTATATAACACACTATCAATCAATATAGAAGGTTTCCGCTCTTGTGACAAGTAACGCAACACAACTATTATGAGTTCATTGGTAGAATAACCAAACTACAACTTCTCAAGTGTTTTGGGAAGGAGAAAAACAATAGTCTTTCGGTTTTGGGGAAACGTTGGACTCTATTTGGCGACTGCTGCACCTAAACCGTCAAAAAATAGGTCAAATCCAACTGTTTTTCAATAAGGAAACAGTGGTCACTTACTTAATTTAGAGCATTATGTGTAGAGCGCATCTATTAACAAAATTGCTTGTTGAAAAATACTTAGTTCAGAAATGTCACAAAATTACGCATTTTAAATTTACTATATCAGCACAAATCAGAAGAAAAAAAAGAAAGCGAATATAAATAAACCAGAAGCGAATATCTAAGATCAAAACAAACCAAATATTTCGCAAAACTAAAAAAGCTTTGAAACAAAGCATAAAGAGCGCGACAATAAAATCTCCACAAGCCACAAGAGATAATGCGTTACGCATCATCAATTGTAATCAAAGCTTAGTCACTCGTGGGTTAAAAACGGAGAAATCCTACACTACTTGTTATGTTAGTTATTTGCGAATGAAAAGACAATACCGAAAGAGATCTGTCGGAAAGACAAAATTGAAATGTGCGCCAAATCACTGTTGGTTTTTTAAAAAACATTTGCTGTACGCAGTTATCTGAGTGTGAAAATTTTTCATATTGATTCTGCTTTTGAATTGCATACATTTGTATTGCCTTAGTGTTAATTGCTACAGCATGCGTATTTCCTCTAGTTTCAAGGGAATAATTTGAAATGTATAAAGTACTTTTTGTATCTTTCTGCATCACAAGCGAGATAAAAAAAAAAAGTATAAATAGAAAAAAATCAATTCAGATACAATCTTTTTAGATTGATTCTAGAAGCAAATAATTCTACGAATCTTCTCGGCAAAGAAAAAAAGTAATGTAAGAAAACATTTAAGCAAAATAGGAAAGGTCTAGCCATTTTCTGCAAAAGATTGATCGAGAGATATAGAAAAAGTAAAAGAATAAATTGTAGCATGCAGACTTGAAATTAATTTGAAAAATTATCTCGTAGAATTTTTGTTTAGTTTTTACTTAAATGCTCTTGGTTATGATTTTTTTCTGATTTTTTTCTTAGATTAAGGTTGCAAAATTGTGGTGGTGGTGGTTGTTTTATGTTTTTTGGTTGGCTAGTTTGATTCTAAAAAAGTTAGTAAAAGGAATTACTACGGCACCTTGCATACCTGGAATTCCATTAATTTATTTTCAAAGTGTAAGATTAACGCTATTTTTAATTTCAAGTTACCTAAGAGCATGTTACACTAAAATATGTATTCCAATATTACAAATATTGTTTCTTAAATAAAACCGGTTTGCATTCAGTACAGAAACTTAATCCAAAAACATATTTGTGAAAAGTACATTCCAGTTTTTAACCACTTAATATTGTAAAATTAACTTAACTTAATCCAGGTTATTCATTGGCAATAAACACTAACCTTTAAAATATAAACAGAAAAGGTAGCAATATCAAATAAGGAAGAAATCCTGTATAATTTAAAAGGAATTCAAAGTCCAATTTTAAATTAAAAACTGTATGAAAAGCCATAGTATTTAAAATTTTTCCTACGAACATATAAATTTTTGCACAGCACAACCTCCTTAGTGTTCCTGGCAATATTAAAAAAAACTAATCATATCTTAATAAATGGCGGCATTTCTAAAGAAATTCCACCACTTTGACCCGGCAGAAAACTATGAGCAAATTTCACTTGTTAAAGCACAAAAGTGTCATGACAGGTGTCGCTTCCAGTTGAAGAGAATATATCCCACTTCCTTCCTTTGTTATGTCAAAATACAATTAAAATAATGAATAACGGAATATATATATAATAATAATTAATTAAGCAATAATACAAAGAATAATACAATTAAGGAATACATACAAGGATATAG
The DNA here is from genome assembly GCA_955652365.1 of Eristalinus aeneus. NCBI lineage: Eukaryota > Metazoa > Arthropoda > Insecta > Diptera > Syrphidae > Eristalinus > Eristalinus aeneus. The sequence goes on from OY019130.1 coordinate 36,990,960, forward strand.
TTAAAGCTTATACAACTACATATAAACCAATTTTATTTCTACCTAACGAGTGCAAAGGACCTACATTTGAGTGTTCGAAGACTCCTTTTGGCTAATCCCCTCTCACAGATGACGCAGGACTTATACGAATAAATATGTGATGATCTAAAGCTGAGTTCGGATTATTATTCGTAGAGATTCCCTAATATGCATGGGCTTGTTATATAATGACTTCAGAATAATTGGCCCGTTCACGAACAATCCGTGTCTGGTTCTCTAGTTTTGGAAATAGGGAAACAGCTGATGTAAACTGTTTATATATAAGCAATATAAAAGAACAATATAGCTGACAAATAAACACGTCCAGACCAGAGACCTTATTGGTTTCTGATTCAAACATTTTGAATTTAATATAATAAAAAAAAACATATTTACAAATAAAATTACAAAATACTTCAATCTAATTGGACTGTTACATATTTCAATGTCTCTTTTAATTTGTTTGTATAACACTTTAAATAAATATGTATACATACATCCCTGTCCTATTCTCGTTATCAATTATTTGACAGTTGCATTGAATTTGTTGTGTGGACAAGTGGCTGCCCATTTATTAGAAGAAAACAATTTTACCAATAATTTTAAAATGGGTAAGGTTAAGGGAACAGAGAAATGCAAAACATACTGCATCACATTTCCAAAGTGTAACATTATGTATATTATCTCATTTAAGTTCTTCGTTATAATTACTGCCCTCACTTAAACTGAAAAAAACCGGCTTTTTTTTGTTATTAATTAATAAAAGCACCGGTGATTACAATTCAAAAACCTGAAATTCTCCAAAAATCCTAGAAAGATTGCTGAATCTATCAGTATATGTTCTAAAGTTTATTATCTTGAGGATTGTCAAGTTCCGGTCTGACTGCCCATTTCAGTGATTTTACTTTTAACACATACAGTTGTGAATAAAAGTACGGATTCACATTTTCTATGACCTTACCCATTCTTTTGCTAGAGCGCACTAAATGGAAAAATTAGAAAACCCACACCCTTTCTTCATTCTTTTAGCAGTTTAACTTTGCCCAAAATTCAATACTGCAATTCCATTTTAATCTTTCATTGGTCATAATTGTATATGCAATTATAAAACCCAAGCTAACTTGCGATATACTTTAAAAAAAAAAAAATACGAGTAGAAGGAATGGAAAGATGGGGCTAGTAAAAACAATAAGGAAATATTCTTCTTAAACGCGAATAGTAATTCTTTATAATGCTCTAACAAACTGTATATGTATTTGGTATTAAAATACGTTTATGATCAGAATCGTTTGTAGATTACAATTCTAGCACTAAAAAAAAATAACAATACGCTTTTATAAAACTTAATTTTACTTTTTTTTATAGCTCAAGGATCATTTGTTTCATTCGTTGTTTCATCAATCCTGGTTGTTGTTCTTCTCGCCACATTGCGTTTCTACAACTCATGGTTTGGCGCAGCTCCGCAAAACACTCTTATAGGTGGTTTTCTCGGATCATGGCTGTTTATATTCACTCTGACATCCGTATCCAATGTCGAGATGGTTGTGTTTGGTAATGATTTCCAAGCAAAATTCATCCCAGAGATTGCATTTTGTTTGATTACATCTGTGATAGCTTGTGGGGTTGTTCATCGTGTGTGTGCTACAACTTGGTAAGTTTGTTCAAGAACAATTTCAATTCATAACTAAAAAAAACTATTTTTTAGTATTTTCTTCTCGATTATTGGACTGTATTTCTTGAATCGAATCTCTCAAAAGTTTCATAATGCTGGAGTTGCTTCTGTAGAACCCACATCGACTCGCAAAGCTGGTGGTCGCAAAAACAAATAGAAAAAAACAACAATAATACTGCAACCCATATGTCACACAAAAGTAAACAATGTATTTTAATAATTTTAATAAAATGAAAAGTTTTGTAAGACAAAAAAAGCCTACTATCGACTTTAAAACACCAAATGTTCGTTATTGATGTATATTCTATCAGAATTTGTACCTACAAAAAGTTGGAATGGATTTAACGATGTAAGTATCGTGGACGAGGGTTATTTTGTATAACTTTCGTAGTTGGAAATTAAATCCGAAACGAATGTCAATTCGTATTTTGTATCACTAGCGGATTTGCTTTTAATGATGCCAAGCGTTCATTAGAAATTTTTAGAAATTAGTTTGTCAAAACAAAATAATTCAATCCAAATAAATGTATTTCAATAAAAGTTCAGTCTTAGCAAAATTTTAAGAGTGAATCAAACACAAAAAGAAAAATATTGGATAGTGTAGGTCTTTGGTTTAGTGATATAGAGGACCATGAAGAAAATATTCAGAGCAATTTTAATTTCGTTAAATGCTTCTTCCTCTTTCCTTTGATATTGTCAACTTGTTTTACTAAGAGACATCGCTTTGTCCTTGAACGTCGATTTGTACATTCGTATTAGTAGGAGAATTCGTTTACAGTCTTTGGTGACAGATGTTATTTTCGATATCTTCCGAGTTCTTCTTTAGTTGAAAAAATTATGAAGATGATATGCCAAAGGAGATTGTAATGTGTGCGCAGCTCATTGTTGTATTTAATATTAACAGTTCAACCAGTTCACCAGTACCTTGTATACTGCTTCTGTTAGCTCTTATTTTAGATTTTGCACGGCTTTTAAAATCAGAACATACCTTTAGATACACAGAGTATTACTAAACGTACCTTTTGCCAACCGTTTATATGACGTTCAGGCGGAACTTTGGAACTTAATTCTTTTACCAAAAAGGTGGAAAGATTTCAGTGTTGCGTCTGCTGACAAAAGAAATCCCTTTGCAAGACCGGAATGGTGGCCCATAAATTCGACCAAGGCTCAATGCTTCCGGTTTGATATTTTCTTTTTCGATGCTATCCTTGTAAAATCTGTCTCCACCTCGTCGAGAGTGCATAGTCGGAGTTGGTTACTTAATGTCTGTGACTGATATGGGAGGGCAATTCCGGGTTGATGTGACCAACGTTCGTGGGGTTAGAGCATATATCTCTTGCTGTGTACGTTCACCTCTCCTACTATAAACCAACTATCTTGGTGACACCAAAGGAATGTGAGAATACCGACTTGTCGGAGTTAAACCTGTCTGGATACAGCTTCAACCAGATTGGTCACGTTGCGATCGACGTCAGACACCCGAACCTACCGAGGTGCAAACATCGACTCAGATCATCACCTTGTTGTAGCCAAGGTAAGAACCCGGATATCGAGAGAGCAACAGAGTCGAGAAAGGCCAAAACGGTTTGACGTCGAAAAGCTACAATCGCAGCTGGGAACTTTGCCGTCCGAGTCTCCCGGAAACTCGATCAGAGTTCGACGCTTTCTGCACTAAGTATAGAAGAAGAATGGAAACGTTGTCAAGAAGCCATCAAAGATGCTGCCACTGATGTGCTGGGTTTCACGTCAACACCCAGAAGGAACCCATGGTTTGACAACGAGTGCAAGCAAGCGCACGCAGCTAAACAAGACGCCTATAAGGCGACGCTGCATCGAACAACGCAACTCTACGAACAGAGAAGAAGGGAAGAGCACCGGCTTCCCAGAAGGAAGAAGAATGAGCATGAGAAGCGCGCGGTCGAGGAAATGGAAAGGTGCTTTGGCAGGAATGAAGTCCGAACGTTTTACCGAAAGGTAAAACAGCTATCCGGAGGATACAAGGTTCGGACCAAGGCCTGCGGTACCAAAATTGACAACTCGTAGTAGAGTCACAGTCTGTGCTGAGAATCTGGAAGGATCATTTCTGCAGACTCCTTAACGGCGATGACGACCCAAATCCCGCTGTTAGGCAGAATGTTCCACTCAATTTGGACGATGATAGACAAGCACTCCGTCCCCCCGACTTAGACGAGGTGAAGATAGCAATATCCAAGCTGAAGTCGAACAAAGCTGCTGGAGCAGCCAGACTGTCCGCAGAACTATTTAAAGCAGCTGGAGATGACCTGGTTGGGCGGATGCAACAGCTCATCTGTAAGATATGGTCGGAGGAAAGCATGTCCGATGAGTGGAATCTCAGCGTCGTTTGCCCGGTTCACAAGAAAGGAGACCCCTTTGACTGCGCCAACTATATGAGGTCCCTTTCAGTGTGGTTTCAGGCCAGGGAAGTCCACAATAGACCAGATCTTTACATTATGGCAGATCCTGGGAAAGACTCAAGAAATGCAAATTGACACTTACCACCTATCGTTGATTTCAAGGCTGCATATGAAAGTGTGCATAGAGACGTGCTATACAGTGTCATGTCTAGTTTTGGCATTCCTACCAAGCTCGTCAGATTGTGTAGGATGACGATAAAGAACTCTCGCTGCTCCGTCAAGGTCGGTAACGAATTCATCGAGACCTTCAATGTCTAAAAATTTCTTAGACAAGGCGACGCACTGTCATGTGACTTCTTCAACATCATCCTCGAGAAGATCGTGTGTAACTCACAAGTCAATACCAGAGGCACGATCTTCCAGAAGTCAGTTCAATTGTTAGCTTACGCTGATGACATTGACGTGATTGGACGAACACAGCAAGCCGTCAATGAGGCGTTTGCTGGCATTGAAGCGGAAGCGGCTAAAATGGGTCTAATGGTAAATGAGGGCAAAACGAAGTACATGTTGTCATCAAGGAAGGACACACAACATCGACGTCTCGGACGGAGCGTCACACTAGGCAGCAGAAACTTCGAGGTAGTTAAGGACTTCGTCTACCTCGGCTCCGCGGTAAACAAGGACAACAACATAAGTACCGAAATCAAACGCAGAATCACTCTTGCCAATCGCGGTTTCTTTGGGCTCAAGAGGCAATTGAGTAATAAAGCCCTCTCTCGAAGGACTAAGCTCGCTTTATATAACAGCTTGATCATCCCCGTCCTACTATATGGCGCAGAATCTTGGACGTTAGCAAAAGCGGATGAGGAAGCCCTTAGTCTTTTCGAGAGAAAAGTTTTGCGTGCGATTTTTGGTCCTGTTTGCGTTGATGGCATTTGGAGGAGAAGATTTAATGACGAACTCTATAGGCTGTACAGCGACATGCGCCTTGTCAAGCGTCTACGGATACAACGCTTAAGATGGCTAGGCCATGTAGAGCGTATGCACACCAGTGCTCCGGCCCGAAAAGTCTTTGAATCCGTGCCATTGGGACAACGCAACAGAGGACGACCTAGACTAAAGTGGTGCACACAAGTGGAGAAGGACTTCAACCAACTTGGAGTACGCAACTGGAGACAGCTGGCGAAATATCGTGCTGGCTGGATAGGCATGTTGGTGGAGGCCGAGGTCCACCCCGGACTGTAGCGCCACAAGAAGAAGAAGAAGAACATGCTTTATTTTTTTTGTTGGAGGTTCGGATACACTGCACTGGAGCGTTCAGACTCAAAGACTATTCCATACACTCCACTGGAACATTCAGACTCAAAGACAAGTCCATTGTACTACCAGGCTGTAACCTTCATTTGATGTGGTTTCTTGGTTTTCGGAAAAAAAAAACCAGAAGACGCTTCTGTGATAAAGAGCTTATCGGAGTGAAGCTGTGGTTATATACCGTTTTTTTTTGAAAATAAAACACTAATTATTAATGGGAAACTAAAAACATTTTATTCAAAGTATTGGAAATTGTTTTCTACACATTTTGACCACCTTTCTGGCAATTTGTGAATACCACGCCAATAAAATTGTTCGTCTTTTAAAGCAAACCAATCAGACACCCAAGTTCCAACCTCCTTGTAGGAATCAAAGTGCTGCTCAGCCAATGCGTGTCCCATCGATGAAAACAAATGGTGGTCGGAAGGAGCCATGTCTAGTGAATACGGCGTGTAAGGTAGCTGCTCCCAGCCAAGTGCTTTGATTGTATCCTGAATCGGTTTTGGCTTGTGTGCAGGTGCATTGTCATGAAGCAAAATTACCTTGCCGTGTCTTCTGGCCCATTCTGGTTGTTTCTCGATCAATGCATGGTTCAAATTGATCATTTAATGTCGGTAAGGATCAGTATTAACGGTTTCAACAGGTTTTAGGAGCGCGTGGTACAGCACACCTTTCTGGTCCCACCAAACACACAGCATTGTCTTCTTGCCGAAGCGATCTGGTTTTGTAGTCGATGTTGATGGTTGTCGCAGATTAACCCATGATTTTTTCCGTTTAGGATTCTTAAAATAAACCCATTTTCATCGCCAGTAACAATCCGATGCAAAACCGATTTTCTTTCGTGTCTTTGAAGCAAAATTTCACAAGTTTTTTTTCGGTTTTCCATCTGTCTTTCATTCAATTTATGTGGCACCCATTTTCCACACTTTTGGATCTTTCCCATAGCTTTTAAACGGTCAGAAATTGTTTGTTGTGCAACATTTAACATTGCTGCCATTTGCTTTTGACTCAAAGTGTCATCTCCTTCCAATATCGTTTGCAATTCGGCGTCTTCAAACTTTTTTGGTGGTCTTCCACGTTCTTCATTTCTGATATCAAAATCATTATTTCTGAACCATTGAAACCATCTTTTGCATGTTGCTTCTAATAGAGCATGATCACCATATGCCTCGACAAGCATTCTATGCGACTCTGCAGCACTTTTCTTCAAATGAAAACAAAAAATTAATGCTTTTCGCAAATCATCATTTACTGGTACAAAATTCGACATTTTTAACACGATGAAAAAATATGATGTTGTCTGTTCAATGACTTGATGTATGGTATACTAAATATTTTTCACAGATGTCATAGCAAACAAACCAAAATAAAAAAATAAGGGCTCGTTGATAACGAATGTTCCCTATCGAGACATTTGTATCTTGACGCTCACTTTATACAGGTATACCTGGTATAGAAATTGATTTATCAAGTAATACTATTATTTTAGTGCATTCAAGTAAAATTTCATACAAATGTGATTATTAATTCAAGTTTTTTCTCTAGTTAAACAGAATCATAATGGCAACTGAAACGATGATGGTGAAAATTGAGCATCGCGCTGTAATTGAATTTCTCACTAAGCAAGGAAAAGGTCAAAAAACTATTCATGAAGAGATGGTGGCTGTTTACCAGGGTTCGGCACTTTCATTATCAACTGTGCAAAAGTGGTCAAGTGAGTTCAAGAGAGGCAGAGAGAGTATTGAAGACGACTCCCGCTTCGGGGCCCTTCGGCTACTGCCTGTACGTAGTTGTACTTGTTCTTGTTCTTGAGGATGCCCCAATAAAGGTGAAAATGATGGCAGAGATCACCAAGCTTTCAACTGGTACCATTCACACCATTCTTCATGACCATCTTAACCATTCAAAGGTCAGTGAAAGGTGGGTGCCAGAAATGCTCACAGCGCCTCAGAAAAAAGTGAGAATCGCATGCTGTAGAAAGCTTTTGGAGATGTGTAGTGAGAACGCGGACGATGTTATGGATCGAACTGTTACTGGGGACGAAACATGGGTTCACCACTATAATCCTGAAAGCAAACAAGAGTCCATGCAGTGGCATAAAAAAAGGGATCAGACCCCCCGAAGAAGTTCAAAGTCACTCCGTCTGCCGCGAAGCTCATAGCCACAGCGTTTTGGGACTCAAAGGGAATCTTGCTCATTGAGTACAAAAAAAAGGTGAAACCATCACCGCCACATCCTACGCTTCCACTTTGTATAATTTGCGAGAGGAAATTAAAAAGAAAAGCCTTGGTAAGATCTAAAAGACTGGTGTGTTCCTTCTTCATGACAACGTTCCTGTTAACGCGGTGCGAGTTTCCAAGTTTCTAACACCCACCCTATAGTCCATACCTTGCTCCTAGTGATTATTTCCTGTCTTCGTGGAAAAAGATTTTCGGATGATAATAAATGGGTATTTTGCAGAGAAAGAGGAAATTTATTTTTTTGAGGGTTTAAAAAAGCTTATCTCCAGATATAACAAACGCATTGATGTTATGATTGTTGATTGTTGAAAACTAAAAACAATTTAAATTGAATTCGCATTTTCCTTCATATCGATACCGAGAATATATTGAACATATGAGTTACCTATATAGAGCCGCTCGTAGGTGCTCTATATAACTTTAACGTATTTTGTTTTTATTGTGATTATACGAATCTACACTGAATCTTTGTCGATTTTACTAGTGTCTTCGCTTCTAATTAATGAAAAAACTTAACTTCACACGATCTATTCTTTGGGTGCTTGATACGATCACTAGATCCTTATTAATAAAAAAGGATCCTACCGACTCCTTCACTTATCTTATCTGGTCGAACGAATTTCTTTATTAAAAAAAACACAAGTTATATTTTATTAAACAGAACACTAGAAAAAACAATGGTACAACTCTTACTTGGCAATGGAAACTACTGTACCGCCTTCGTGTGTTTCACCTGTATGTATTATATTATTGTTCAATACATTACACTCGCAGAAATAGTGTCAGCGATTTCATCATCCAATGTACGAGAGCAATTCTTAAGAATACAAAAATGCAATTCATGTTTGGTCAGCTATTTGGTAATTCACCGGATGAATAGGCCATTTTTATCGTCTGTTGCTGGTTTTGACATGTGTGAAATTGCGTAAACTGTAACTCGCAGGTAATTACTGAGATCGGAATGTAGGAAAAACAAAGGCACTAAGCTGTATCCTTCTTCTTCTTCTTGTGGCGCTACAGTCCGGAGTGGACCTCGGCCTCAACCAACATGCCTCTCCAGCCAGCACGATATTTCGCCAGCTGTCTCCAGTTGCGTACTCCAAGTTGGTTGAAGTCCTTCTCCACTTGTGTGCACCACTTTAGTCTAGGTCGTCCTCTGTTGCGTTGTCCCAATGGCACGGATTCAAAGACTTTTCGGGCCGGAGCACTGGTGTGCATACGCTCTACATGGCCTAGCCATCTTAAGGCGCATGTCGCTGTACAGCCCATAGAATTCGTTCTGCTGTCTAGTGTGACACTCTGTTCGAGACGCCGATGTTGTGTGTCCTTCCTTGATGACAGCATGTACTTTGTTTTGCTCTCATTTACCGCCAGACTCATTCTAGCCGCTTCCGCTTCGATGCCAGCAAACGCCTCATTGACGGCTCGCTGTGTTCGTCCAATTACGTCAATGTCATCAGCGTATGCTAGCAATTGAACTGACTTTTGGAACATCGTGCCTCTGGTGTTGACTTGTGAGTTACGCACGATCTTCTCGAGGAGAGTTAAAGAAGTCACATGACAGTGCATCTAAAACCTTTTTTGACATTAAGGGTCTCGGTGAGTTCGGTACCGACCTTGACGGAGCAGCGAGAGTTCTCCATCGTCATCCTACACAATCTGACGAGTTTGGTAGGAATGCCAAAACTAGACATGGCACTGTATAGCTCGTCTCTATGCACACTGTCATATGCAGCCTTGAAATCGACGAATAGGTGGTGAGTGTCAATTTGCATTTCTTGGGTCTTTTCTTGGTCCGAACCTTGTATCCTCCGGATAGCTGTTTTACCTTTCGGTAAAACGTTCGGACTTCATTCCTGCCAAAGCACCTTTTCATTTCCTCGACCACGCGCTTCTCATGCTCCTTCATCTTCCTTCTGAGAAGCAGCAATCAGCTACGATTGTAGCTTTTCGACGTCAAACCGTTTTGGCCTTTCTCGACTCCGTTGCTCTCTCGATATCCGGGTTCTTACCTTGGCTACAACAAGCTGATGATCCGAGTCAGTGTTTGCACCTCGGAAGGTTCGGACATCGAGAATACTGGAGGAGTGTCTGGTCGATCGCAACATGATCAATCTGGTTGACGGTTGATTGATCAGGAGATCGCCAGGTTCCTTTGTGAATGTCCAGGTGTGGGAACCGCGTGCTAGCCACAGAGAGGTTTCGCCCCGAGGCGAAGTCCAACAGCCTGAATCCGTTTCCGGATGTGTTGTCTTGCAGGCTGTGTTTACCGATGACTCCAGCAAAGATGTCCTCCTTTCCCAGCTGAGCGTTGAAATTTCCCAGAACGATCTTGGTGTCATAGCTGGGGCATCGATCGTATGTTCTTTCTAGGAGATCATAGAAGTCATCCTCGATGTTGTCATCCTTCTCCTCTGTCGGGTCGTGAGCGCATATTAGGCTGATGTTCCCGAATTTAGCCTTGATGCGGATTGTCATGAGGCGCTCGCTGACTGGGTCGTAGCTCAAGACTTTTTGCCTAAGTCTGCCTCGAACAACAAATCCGCATCCGAATAAGCGCTGCCTTCTCTCTCTATAGCAATCGCTGTAGTAGATGTCGCAGTTGTTCATTGATTTCCTACCGGGCCCATCCCATCGCACTTCCTGGACGTAATGTCTGCTTTGTAGCAGTTAAGAGTCTCCGCAAGTTGTTCGGTTGCATGTGGCATGTTATGGGACCTCACATTCTACGTGCAAAACCGAAAATCGTTGTCCGTAAAACGTTTGCTGGGGTTGTGTACAGTTAATCCGTCCTTACCCGAGGCATATTGTTGTCTCTGAACTAATATTTTGAGAAAGTTATTCTCAAGAACAACCCACAGACTGTTAGTCCAGGCCCATTATTTAAACCCTCGGGCAGAGGATGTATAATCACAGCAAATTTGGAGAAAAACTGAGTCGAACAATAAGTAAATAGAAGAAACCAAAAATAAGAATGAATACATATTTATAAATATAAACATGAAAAAAATATATATGTGTAGTATTTATTTTAATAAAACATATAATTAATTTCTTTATATAAGAAATAAATCAGTAATGTTAGTCTATGCGCACAAAGGATAAAAAAAATCGTAAATATGTGCTTCCGCAGAAAGGCTCACATGACTTTCGGTACTACCTGCTGATACTACAAGAAAAATCATTAGGGCATGAGCAATTTCTTAAATTAATAGAACAATGTATGATTCAGGAGTGTTACTATTAAAAGTTTCAGGCATGATTCTGATACATGCGGTCCATCGATTGAGTGATGCAGTTTTGTAGGTTTCAGTGAAACGAAGAAACAATTTTATGGATGGGGGGCGTCTAATCGGCTTAGTTTAGGCGGTATTTGAGATTAAAATTGATAAAAGTCCATACATAAAAAATGGATCAATTCTAAGAAATAACGATTTCTGGCTATTATTTTTATGTTTACATTGCATGCATTTCGGCGCAGAAATGCTATACTAGTGGTTTATGTTTTTTTTAAATGGTTTGTGTTTTCGCGTCACGATGTCATAGACGTATTTCGAAGCACCGCAATCGTATTTTTGGAGCATTTCTTTCGACCAACCCACACGAGCCTTTATTTGAGCGAGTGACAAACTGTGTGGGATCCAACGCGAACAAATTTTTTTGACGGTCAAATGTTCATGAATGAATGAATGTATGCTGGTCCCACTAATGCCTAAGGTTGTCTCAATCTCACGATAGGTCACATGACGATCTTGCAATATCAATTGGCGCACAGCATCAATGGTTTCCGGAACAACAACTGATTTTGAACGACCTTCACGCAATTCGTCTTGGAGTGAACTACGACTACTACTACTAAACACTGGTCCTTGATGGAGCTTCATCGCCAAAAATTGAATTAAGTTCATCGATGCACTGTTGTTGAGTTAATCCACGTCGAAAGTTGTAAAAAAATAATCGCACGAAAATTTTCACAATTTAATTTCATTTTTTGGGCGAGATGAATCTTTTAAGTTACTGTTAACAACACAAATAGTACTCGTATGTCAAAATGTTCTGAGTACACTCAATTCTCTTTTTATGCGAATCTTTTTTATGCGGTTTTGAAGTTATGCGATTTTTCCTGAGAATCTAATTCTGATTTTTTTGTACAAGATTTTGAAGTTATGCGTTGTTTTTCTATAGTATTTTGTATGTATTTTTTTTGTATTTTCTTATCAAAACAGGAGAACCTTCAGCAGGCGAAACTTACGTTGAATCTATTGATGCAGTAGCAATCTCGTCACAAAAGGAACTGACTGTCCATTACAGTGATGATAATGATTTCGCGCCAGTTCACAAAAGGTTGCGGGTGTTATCAGAAAGTGAAGAAAATGACTAAATATAAAATTACTAATTAAAGTAATGTGAAATAAATATATTTAATTAAAAATAAAGTAATGTTATGTATTTGATTTGAATTTACCAAAACTTTATACTCTGCTCAAAAATTCTCAGGTATCCTCATTTTTTATTAGTTGATATCGACTTTTCTTTGCGATTTTTTGGTCCTATGAACTTTTAAAAAATTTTGGAACGTAACCCTAATTATATAATGTAATTAATGTATTTTTTATATGATTTTTTGGTTTTATGCGTTTTTGAAAATAATGGAAAAATTCCTTCTTTTACACTACATTAGTGTATTTTTTTATGAGATTTTTTTTGTGCGGTTAGTCTTGGAACGTATCTACCGCATAAAAAGAGAATTGAGTGTACGTATAACCTCAAAAATGTCAAGCTTTACGATAGAGCAGTTGCCAGATTACAACAATTGGGTTGCCCAATCCCGAAATATAAAAGGCAACCTCCGTATAATTTTGCAATAAACACAATTCAGAGAATTGCGTTTGATACAGACCGTTCATAAATATTATTTTGAAATGTTGTAAGCGATTACATAAGTAACCATTTTATAATATTATAAAATTCTTTGCTTATAGCATTCATTTTGGAATTTTTAATGTCTAACTTAGCTCCTCTGTTTGTCACGCATATCATCCCCTCATTTCTGCTTACATTTGGGCGATTTTTTGTTTATCAATGAAATTAACTGAATGATTGTGTTAATTTTGGTATCTTTAAATAAAACCTGTAGCCTGAAAAACAGTTGCATTCATCAAGTAAATACTTTCTTAAATCTTGCAGGAGAAAAAGGGAAAATTAGTGGGCTTAGAACAGAGCTAAACTTTTAATTAATTATTCACTAATATTTAATATTTGCTAAAGATTAATGGTATGTTTTTCTATTTGGAGGTTAATACAAATGTATTTACTTGGATCCAAGTTGAAGGATGCATTAAGAAGTTGTCTCATAATAGTAGTTGATCTTAACTGTGAGGAAAGTTTTGTGATGTTATTACAACCTATAACATATTGTTCTTGCCCGTATGGTACACCAAGCTTTGCACTGTGGTTAAGTAGGAAGCCTTTTAGGTTTTTAATTTATTTAGAAGAACCAAAAATTGTGGTGTATCTAGGCTGATGTACGTAGAAGCAAATGAGAGATTTAAGATAATTTGTTAACAAGCAAGCAGCATTTTAAAAAAAAATTGCCGTACAAAATAGAGAGCTGTAAGGATTCGAAATATTTCTGCAAATCTCAATGGAGTGGCCGCAAGTATCGGAATCATGCCGAATTTCATCAACAACCCATTTTTATTTTTTGGTATTGTCAACGCTAGCAGCTATCTTTCTATTATAGTACGTATCGATGTTGTGAAGAAGATCGCTCTTTAGCATATTAAGTTAATTGTATTTGAGTCTGCAGCTATATAGACGAATTTTCTAAAAGTGCAGAAGTCACTTGGTTTGTGGTTGGTTTGTGCAGTCACCCATAGTCAAAGGGCAGTTGAAAAATCAGAATAGCTAAATGCATCTTCCGGTGATTTGAAGTTTGCAAACACAAAAAACTATAGCGAAAGTTAGAAATGACATAGTTTAAGTTGACGAGATAACCACGGAATACGGAAACTAGATTCAGATTCAGATATGATGGATGATTCAACAATGTACATACGTATATGGAAGATAAATAATTTCAAAAATGTTCTATGTGACAATAATTTGGAGGTTCGAAATGAGAAGAAACATTAACATTTTATTAAAAAAAATTAAAAAGAATTTGCCATTGGAGCTTTTTGCATAACTTCAAACGAAAACCGAAAAATTAGGCATGTATCCATTGGCTTTTTTTAAAGGAGATCGATTATACCTTGCGAGATAATCATTTATAAAAAAGTTGAAGTTGATTTTTTATAATATTCACTTAACAACGTACAATTAGATCCATTCTTCACGATCATTTGCATTTTCTTCATTGTTTATTCGACGTCTAAAATGTTCAATGTTGCTCTCTTTGATCCGATTAAGCTTTCTTCATCAACATAAGGAATTCCTTTGGCGGTGGACTGTGCATCAATAAAGTCAAAGAGTATGTTGCTCTTCTCTACAGCATCATTGAAATTGTCATCAAGGAGTTTAGCAATTTCGATATCACATCGTTTCTTTCTGTTGTAGGAAGGTAATTTTATTTTACAATGTGGTTATTTGACAAGTAATCATTTTACTTGCTGGTTTCCAGAAATATAATTCTTCTCATGGTGTTTAAGAGTAAATGCGTCAGTGTCTATTTCTATTTGCATGGGCCCCCTATTGTTTAATACAATATTGCTGTTGATATGTAGACATAAAGTCTGTTCCAATTCATTTGTGTGCAGAAATTCGTAGTTGAGTTGTTTGGGTAAAAATCTCTCTTGCAGAGAGTAACTCTACCAAAACTTGTGAAACGACTTTTCGTAGAAATTCACACAATTAAATGTAAAAAGCTATCAGATATATGAAATGTTAAAGGTTTTTTTTAAGGACTTTTCAGTCATCTGCTGCCAACAGAATTTTCTTCGGCAGAAATTCGTAGGGAAGTGAAATATATTTCTCTCATGAGCTTCCTCTTCTACGAAAAAATCAGCAAATGGAATGGCTTTTTGGTAGTTTTTTGACGAATTTCGTAGGCATTCGCAGCAATTCAGATATATTGGAAAAGGCCTATTATTGATGACGGGGTGATAAAAACAATTATTTAAACTTTTCGGTGCGATTCCATTACCTTCATAGGAAAATGTAGTGAGAGCGTGTGTGGTTTGTCCTTAGAGTTATAATCCCTTTTTTTGTTATTTTTGTGCACTTTGTATGACGTCTTTATAATGAATTTAAGTATTAACTCCACACAAAACAAAGAACTTTGGACATCACTCATATCACAATTAAAACCTATGGACACATGGATTCGTTTTCATTTGGTTCCAATGATCGGATTCATTCTGTGGTGATTTGTGATCTGACTTAATACAGTTCGCATAAGAACAGTCTGCTTTAGAAGCTCAACAGACATAATACATAATAGGATAAACAGTTAAACAAACGTCTTTTATATATATTTTTTGTAATTTTTATTTTTATATTTATTCTTAAATATGGTTTTTCATTCCTTTTTTACATAATTTATTTATATGTATAATATATATATTACTACAATCATTCAATTTGTTTTTTCTTATAAGGGTTTCTTTTTTTTTAATTTTTGTTGTATGTTTTTTGTTGGTTTTTATTTATCTCTTTTTTTTATTTCATGTTGTTAATTTTAATCCATTTTTTATTAAATATTATTCTTCTTAATCATATATAATTTTTGTTTGTTTATATATAATAATAATAGTATCCACCATTTATTTGCTAGATTTTTTCTTTTTTTCTTTACGGGTTCATTATTATTCTTTTATTAATTAATTTATGTTTCTTTCATGCTTACTTTTTTGTTCTTTTTCTTAAATATTGTATGTTCTTACCAAGGGCTTTCTTTTTCTGTGTCGTTTTATTTTTTTTTAAGAATAACTCTCAATTTTTAAGTTTTATCTGCTTATATGTTAAATAAATTACACATCATGGGTTTATATTTTTATATCAATTATCATCAACACCATCATTACTTGTGAGTCTCTGTTAAGCCAACAACAGACATTCAAATATCTTCCCTTTTTTTATCTGAATTTGCAAGTTGTCTCCTCTTTATCGATGCTGAAAAAATCAACCGCCCGGAACCTCCAACTGGATCCTTTCATATGTCAGTAAACATATTCCTACTGACTTTGATGAAAATCGTAAACATTTTCCTACTGACTTTGATGAAAATCACACTCTGTCACCATTGGATTCTGGGTTTGTGTCTTAGTTTTAATTGTTTTCTTTTCGGTTGTATATGCTGCTTGTTGTTTAAGAATACTTTTCTTTCTCAACATTTTTAACGGATTAAAATCAATAAAAAAAAACCGACAAATTATGGACGTAAGAAAACATAGAAAATACTTAGTCATTAAAAAACATAACAAATTATTAAATTGAGGAAACAAAGAAGACCATACAGTCTAATTTGAAAGTACGCATGCTGGATGGAGGATCATCTCCATCAAATCAGAGAGAGATCGAGTCGGGCACGCACGCACACATTTTCTTTACTTCCGTATTATATCCATTTTTACATAAATCATCTACAAACTACTACTCTAAAAAATGTGTAAAACTGTAAATGTATGTGTCAGTGGTGAATTTTGTTTCTTTTTATTTTAATATCTTTTTGCAATGTTTCTCAAATATTCATTATACGCTCTAGTGTTTTTTCTTCTTCCCGCAAATTAAAAAAATATCTATACACATGTAATTACAATACAATACATATACATTAAATATAATCATATTTATAGTGAATTATGCTTTTTTGAATTTCATTGTTTTGTTTTTGTGTTTTCTATAAAAATGTAAAACGAAAGTATGTGTTTCATTTTTTCTTTGCCTATTTTATTAATTTTGTTATAACGTTTTCTTATTTTGTGTTGTGTCGTTCACTAAAACTCAGTTACAAAAAGAAAAGCAAACAAGTCTAAAAAAACTCTTGTCAACATTCTTATAGTTAAGTGATTTTCGTTTGTCTCTCATTAATGTTTTGTTGAAGTTTAAAATTTTAAGAAACGTTTCTCCTCCCGTCATACCTCTTTTTACTTATACAATTTTTCACTTGCATACTGCAATGTGTTGTTTATTCAGTTTTTTGTTTTTTTTGTAATAATTTTTATTATCTTTTATTTAAACAAATCATTGTTTTACAGAGCAGAAGAAAGTTTTACATTTATGTTTTTTAGATAAAGTTGCTTTCTAAAATCCTAAGAGAACAATTTATATACTACATCTATATATATATATATGTATATATATTTATATAAAAAGAACTATAATTACATTATAAAAATTAAAAAGACGACGAAAAATAAAACCTATGAAAACGGAAATAGTTATTCCCTTTTCTTTTTTTTCTTGCTTTTTTTAAACAAACATTCTCTGACAAGCACGCGCAACCACCATCAGCTTATTAATTGTTGTTTCCTTCATCTTTCTTTCATATTCTCTTTGTGTACATACACATACATATATTAATTAATATTAACATTCTTAAGTTTCTTATTAAATAGGGTTTAACTTTTTTATTTTTGTTATTTTTTATTCAATTTTATGATCTTGGTTTAAGGAAATATTATATGTATAGTATTGTTTCTTATCCACTTTTTTTAAATAATTAATAAGTGTTTTATTTTATTGTTTAATAAATTCCTTATAAATCTAATTAAGTTACATCATTTTCATCGCACTGCTTATAAAAACAAAACTAAGAAATAAACATATTTAAGACTGTTTTACGCAGTTTTGCCACCTCTCGTGCATATTTCTACCTCTGTCATTTCGTCATTCATCATATCCTTTTCTACAACTGGCTTATTTTTTTCTATCCAAACATAATTATCGTTTTCAATCAATTATCGCGTAGTTTCTCTTTTGTGTTTTATTTTTTACATTTTAATTGTTTAAGTTTGTCAGTCATACGTGTGTGTTTTGCGTGTTGTGGTTTGTGGATCTTTGCATCATTAACTCTTTTTGGCTGATTTTTTTGTTTTGCTTCATTACATCATGAACGGGTTTCGTTTATTTTTTTTTTAATTTATTAATATTTTACTTTAAATAACAAATAGAAAAATACTTATTTTTCATTTACATACACTTGTTTTTTTGTTTTGTTTATATATACTATATATAGTTTCTATCTCCATTAAATATTCATTTTTTAGAGTGCAAATAATTTCCTTATTGTTGCGTCACGTATACATCGCTGGCGCAGTCTCAAATGTTTATTTTTTCTCAATTGTATTGTAAACAAAACCGAAAAATTGGAAAAATTGAAAAAAAAAACCGAATATCATAATTAAGCCCCACATCAAAGTAGATTCGCGCACGCTTCACCATCCATCCTCATCATTCCCCAAACCTTCAATCACAGCATCGTTAATAATAAAAAACAGAAAATGGGAGAAACATTCTTTAAAAAAAAAAACAAAAATGCCTCTCCCTTTCTTAAAACAGCTAGAAACCATTATGGATTGAATGAGAAATAAATATTCAAAACAAAAGTTGATAAAAAAAAGCGTAACTGAATCTTACTTCGCTGCTACTGACACAAGCAACTCTTTGATTCTAACTCTCTCTCTCTCTGTTTGCTATGTCTTTCTTTTCTATCTCCTATAAATTATCTGTACATCATCTTTCATAACTTGCTTTCCTCATCGATATCAGGATATTAGAGAAATAAAATAAGAAAAATAAAGAAAAATTAGTTGTTCCTAGCACTTAATTTTATTTGCTTTAAATCTTTTCTTCTTTTCGTCTTGTTTTGTTTTGAAATAAATCTCTTTCCTTCCCATAGCAGCCTATAACAGTCGCCTTTATGCATGTGGGTATGTTTATTTCCGCACGGTTTATCACCATCTTTTAGCGCATGTGATTGAGTTTTTTTTTGTTCGTGTTTCTGTATCCTAAGGTTCGTTTTCTTTTTAGAATCTTTTTAAACTACGACCTCGACGACACCTTCTTGCCTACTACGCAACAGCAGCGGTGGTGGTTGTTGTTGCTGTTATATTACTATTGTTACTATTACTACTATTGTTGCTATTATTATTACTACTATTTCCTGTTATTGTTGCTGTTGTTGTACTAATATTACTATTTTTATTATTATTGCCGACAACAACACCGGCACTAGGACCGGTTGTTAGATTCTCAATGCTATTATTGGGCGCTACTATTGTGGCTGATGTCGTTGTTGCTGCTGCTGCTACTGCTGCTACTGTCACTGCTGTAGTAGCAGCTGCTGAAATGGCTGCCGTTGCCGACGACGACGATGCTATCGAAGACGATGGTGATACTGTTAATGTTGACGCTGATAGCAGGGGCTGAGAGGTAGTCGTAGCACCAACAGTACAGCCAGCTGATGAGGATGCCGTTGACGAAGAGGATGGTGATGCGACAGATGTTGCCGCAGTAACACCAATTGGGGCAGTTATATTACTACTGTTACTGCTCCCGCAACTGCTGTTACTGCTATTGCTAATATCGTTAAGGGTGGCCGAGGGCGGTACTAATATATCTTCGGATTTGTTACATGTTAGGCTACTATTACTACTGCTACTACTGCTGCTGTTACTATTACTATTATGAACATTTGATGAAGAGAAGTTTGCTGCTGTTGCTGTTGCATTTGTACTTGAATCACCAATTCCACTTATTCCTCCTCCGCCTCCGCTGCCAGCATTTCCACCGGCATCGCCACTTATGCACGAATCGGCAGCACCCTCTACAACTATAACAGGTGTTTGTTGTTGCTGCTGCTGTAGTTTTCTACTCTCTGCAGTCTTATTGTTATCGTGCTGTTGTTGCTGTGCCTGTTGTCGTTGTTGCAGACGATATTCCATAGATGGCATTGGCCCAGGACCACGAGAAACTTGAAACAGTACCCGCGATATGATCAACGCAACTTGCTGATCCAATATGTGGCTCATAACCAAACCCAATAAACGCTGTTCTTGTTGCATGAACAACGATCTGTTGTCTGGATGACGTGAGAGATGGAGTAATGTTCCAGCCGCTCGTCGTAACATGTCCAAACTGGTACCCATTGAATCTGGATTTTCACGGAGGTAATTTATTCCATGCTGGTTGGCCACACCAAGTGCAGTTTGTTCGGCTTGTTCGATAAATGCCACCAAGTACGATATGCATGGTGATTGTAGCGCAACGGTTCGTGCCATAGCACTATCAGCAGCAGCAAGATAATGCAGTAAGTTCACAGAAAATTCCCGTAGGACCTGATCCTCATTGCGACATAGATGACGCGTGAGCACTGCACACAGTTTCTCCAGTCTTGAATGAGGTGGTGTGGCAATAACTAAATCAACATTCGCATCAGTTACACACAACTTGCAAAGAGCCTCTAACGCCAAGCGCTGTGGGGACAGTGCCGAGTTCGGGCCACACGATGGAAACGGGTCTTGACCATGCGCCGATGGACAGACGGCCCAGTGTAGTAGTCCATCAAGGACTGGCCGAGTAATAATCTCTTCGTAACGTGATAATTCCAAATGGCCGGCAATATTGGCTACAGCTACAAGCATATTCTCCCGTATTGTGATGAGGTAATCCCACCACCACTCTTTTTCACCATGGAGCGAACTGCAGGAGTCAGAGAAGTCGGTGTCCTCTTCTCGGTCATAGTTGCGTGTTTTTGGTGTTCTCAACAAGTGCTCGTGGTTCAACAGAAGCAACTTACCAAGCAAAGCGAGGAATTTCGAAGATTTCGCAAGAATTGTCTCATTGCCAGGAACAAATGTTAAGTTGCGGAATATGTTTGATAGACATATGCAGCGACGTGCCAGTGAATCTTGGCTTTCATTTACTAGATAGAGACTGGCTTCGTCGCGCGTATAGCACTCGTCTTCGTAGCCGCTCATGCGACGACGCTGTAGCACCATGGCTGGATCACGGACGCTTGATTTTGGATCGAAACACAACCGTTTCGCCGTCGACGGTGGGGCACCGTTTGACAGCATTCGTGGATGTTCGATATCCATGTCGACCTCCCGACAGTCGCTATCCAGCAAAAGATTATCTTTTGTTTTGGTTACACTATCACTGCTCTGTTCAGAGATCAATTCTTCGGGTTCCTCCTTCTTCACCTCGGTTTTAATTGTCAGAGTTGCAGGGCTTCCGCTGCCGATTGCTCCTTCTAGGAAATTTAGTTTCGACTTTTTTGCCCCACTCAAGCCGTTCTTGTTGTTATTGCTACTTGTCGTGCTGGACATACTTATGTGTCTTCTTTTTTTGTTGAATGTCAGCACCTTACTACTGATCTCTTCGTCATCCTCACCAGCATCTTCTTCGTCGTTGTCGAGGTGATCGTTTATTCTGCCGAGTTTGTCTTTTCTACTTCCGTAGACTCCTCCTTTTCCGCCACCAATATATCGGGCAAATGGAATGTCAATGATCTCAGACTTAAATACATCGATAACACCATCATGCGGATCACGTTCGATGTGTCCGTATGTCCAGGCGTCGCTACCAATTGGTACTGTCAACTGGTAGTTTCTGTTCGAGTCGTAGTCCCAAGCCTTCAGATGATCTGACACAAAGATATCATCTTCAGCATTTTGTATCCGAACCGGCATATTCTTTCGTGAGATCATCGTGTAGTTGGGTGTATTCGACAGGAGCAACACCTTCTCTTCGGGGTTTGTTGGAGCCATCAATTGTCCCAAATCGACACTGAAGCTGCAATCTTCGTCGGCGTTATTTTCATAGTGTCGTGACTTGCTGTGACTGCTAATGCTCGTAACGCAAGAAGTGTTCTCGTTGTCAAACATTTCGGCGAGGTTCTTCTGGAAATGCTCCAACAGCAGGCTCAGAAGCCCTGGTAAGTGGGCTAGACCAAAGTACTGAACAGTGGAGTCGTCATACAGCAGAATGTTAAGTATATCTAACGCCCATGTGCTCTCGGAGAGGAGTCCAGAACGAAGAGCCATAAATATCCGCCATGGATCGATGGGACAGACATCGCTTTTAGCCAAACGCTTTCGTCGGTACAACACTGGGGCAGTTGATTCCACACTATCCGGGGGGAACACTATGTCCTTCTTCTGCATTTGGGCTGCGGGGGGAAAAGGCCCTGGTTGGGGTGGTGGTGGTGTCGCTTTACTACCACTTGCCATCACATTTGTTCCCGGTAGCACAGAGGGCCCAGTCACGGTGACACCCGGAGGAGCTCCGATTGATCCTGTTGGACCGGATGGAGGTCCTCCAGCACTACTTGCGTTCGGTTGTGGCGGAGGCATGTTAAATGGTGGCTTTCCACTACCACTATTAGATACACCTGAGGGACCGACGACTGAACCACCTGGCATTCTTTGCGGTGGTGGACGAAGTGGAGAACCTGGATTCTGTTGTGGTGAACTCATATTTGTCCATGGCTGCTGCTGATTAGCGGGATACGGAGGCTGATTTTGTGGAGGGTAACGATGCTGATCCCACTGCGCCGCTGTTTGCTGATTTGGCGGCGGTGGTGGTCCCGATGTTCGAGGTGGAGTACACCATCCTTGTGGTGTTGGCGACGATGGATACTGCCCACGGTATTGACCGGCTCCACCTTGCCAACCACCTAGAACGTCAGATAAATAAGTACTCGATACGCAAATTCACAATAAACATTTAATTTCTCAGGAAATACTTACCATACATTTGCGGTCTCTGATTGTAGCCAGCATAACCTTGAGAATCCTTAACAAAATCGGGATGCCTCCTTGGCTGCGGACTCTGTAATTAACCAAATAAAACGTAAAAATGATGTCATCAAAGCGTCTTCCAAATAATACCTGTTCCGGTGGCCGATAATAATCTGGCTGTTGTGGTGCCGCTGGAGGATATGTGCTTGGTGTCGCTCCAGCGCCAGTTGGCGGACCAGAAGGCGCTGTCGTACTGCCACCAGGAGGCGCCGTCGTTTGTGAAGCTCCAGGAGGTGGTTGAGTATAGGGTCGACTTCCATACGGACCGTATGTATTTGCTGCCGGAGAAGGACTACGAGAAATGTTAAAGGCACATCGTTAGTCTTTTAGTTGATACAATTTAGAGTGAATATAAAATAAACGAAAATTGATAACAAACAGTTATTAAAACAGAGTAGATTTCAAATTAACGATATTGAGAAATGAAAATCGAAAAAAGAAGGACTCACGCTTCTCCCTCCGGTCCATAGGGAGGATACATGGTACGATTTTGTGGTGGAAACTGGCCCTGACTTTGAGTAAATTGACCAGGCGGGCCAGATGAATTATATTGATCGCTGGACCCATACTGGTTGTAACCTGGCTGGCCTGGATATGGGGAACCTAGAACAAATCAAATCAAATTGATATTAAATAGGTTGAACAAAAATGTGCTATATTTTTTTAAGCAAAGTAAATTAGATGCAAAATTAACAAGTATGTATGTAGTTTTGGAATATGAGAGAATGAAAAGGTTTAAACATATGCTAATCCACAATCTTATCACACACACATTCAAAGATGCCTGAGAAAGCTATACAAACAAAATAACAATGCATTGTGAAATCGATAAGACGGTCGTCTAACAAAATGAAATTAAATTGAAAATCAAGATACAGAACAAATTATATGCGAGAGAATTGCATAGACTACTAAAAATTCCTGTTGGGTTTGTAAATCTTATAAGGATTTATTCCTTTATTAGTAAAGCCACGGAGCTGAATTATCAGAAATAAGAAACTAAAATTATCAATCTACTCCAAACCTATATTATTGTGTATACCAACTGACGCAATGGAGGACTTTTGTGTATAATATCCTAAGGCAGTGAAACAAAATGTAAGACTTCAACAAAACGAAAGGTCGATAACCGCATAAGTAGCTACTGTATGCTTGTGATTATTTCGTTGTTGATGTCTAGTTTTGTGTCTTAGAACTTGCACATCTTTTTTGATAAGTCTTGGTCCCTAGTCTCGTAAATTTTTATTACTTTCAACACAGTACCAAAATAGGCATAATTTTTAATTTTTAAAATCCTAATAGTAAGATTGAAGAAGTCGCAGTGACAGTTATGTCTGAGTCTTAGTCAGTTGCTGGTTTTTTGAACTGCCATTCAAAATTCACCTTGTTGGTTGTCATGTTGCCTATGTTAAGCATGCATAAATGTTGATTATTTATTAATCTGACGAATAATTCAAACTAACTGAAATGAAAATTTTAAACTACCTACTGCTTTAATCGTAAATACTAATTATGACAATTCCATTACTGCCGCAACTTTAAGAGAGTAAAGACAATTTTTTAGGGGATGACAGTCAAATAAAGTATTGCAGTGAAATATATTGCCGTCACTAGGGCTTCCGCTTAAGTCCCAAATCATTTACTCTCACAACATTCTGAACATTTGAGCTTCTCTGTTTCATCATTGTACCAAATTTTGCGAAAATATCGCAAAAACTAATGCCGTCGAACCATTTTAAGGGGTGGCAATTCGTAAATTGTGCTTCACATTATACTGATTTCCAAAGGAAAATCATATTCAGCGATGATGCTTATTTTATGGCTGAATGGCTTTGTTTATAGGCAAATTATGCGTTTTTGCTCAATCAACAATCCACATGTCCTTTACGAGGCATAATTACATATCGATAAAATTACTGTTGTTTGCCGATTGTATTGATTGATGAGCTCAGAACTTCTGGACTGAACTTCTTTAAACGTTCCAGTCGTGATTATTCAAAGCAAAATAAAATTTAATTTATTATTGTCACTTAATTCTTGAACAAAACTAATATTCTCCTTTCTTTTTTAATATCGAATCCGTGTTTGTATTACTTGAATGAGGTGAAGCGCTCCTATAATGATGTAATACATAGACAAAATGTTACTTTTAAGAGATTTTTGAGATGAAAATGGAGATTCACCCACGTCAAAAGTTCCATTACTGAAGTAAACACACCTAATTTTCCCACCAAGCCTTGAGAATTGCTTACAAGAGACTACTCATTTTTTTATGGAAAGATTTTCAAAATTCAAAAAAACAGTGGAAAATTAACAAAAACACCCGCGGAACAAGTTATTGAATTTATTGCTGCAAAAGTTAGGATAGTAAGCTGAACTGAGAGTGGCTCCAGGTGAATAATACTAAACACTGGGAAAATTCTATCTACTTGGATTGCAATACCAACTAAATATGCTTGCCTTGACATTTTAAGCAGTCCTTAATAGTGAACATAATTGTACGAAATTTTAAAAGAATTAATTCTTTACAAATTTTGCAATTGAGATTGAAGCGCTATTTGTTCGTTTTTAATGTCTCTAACGAAACGAGAAAGTACGTTTTTTTTTTTTTACTGAAAACCTTTTCATGTTTAAAAATGTAAAGCATAATTAAAAGTTGTATAGTTCACAAAAAACACTCATTCACATGCACCAGAAATAATGCAAACTCAAAAAATGAAACGAAAGAACACGTATAAATGAATGAGTGAAGTGTAAGACAGTTTTTTTCAATGTTTGCCCTAACTCAATCTTTATTGAAAAAAAAGAAGCAACAAAGATAAGAGTCCACCAATATTGTTCTGAAATTTACAAAATAAAAAGAAGAGAAACTATAATGACATTTAACATGCAGGAGAGATAAAAGCAGCTTTAAATGAACCCAATAAAACCCCAACCAAAAAAGAACTGCCCATTACCAATTGCAACAAACTGTTCACATGTTTTATGTTTTTCTTTTGATAAAGCTAATTAAACATATTTAGAAAAAAAAGGAATTCAGAGAGAAATAGAAGAAGAATCAGATTTAAAAACAAACAAACAAAAAACAAAACAAAAAGTTAATTAATTTATACCTTGCGATCTAGACACCGGAGGATATGTACTACCCTGTTGATAAGGGGCACGAGGTGGTGCACCTACCGGGTCATCAAAAGGATTGCTGACACTAATATTATCACCAACTGTTGCTTGAGTATTTCCTATTTATTACAATATATGTAACATACAAACATATAAACGATTAAACTTAGTCATAATCATTTCTTTTTTTTTTTCATTTTTAATATTTTTTTTTTTTTGTAAATCAACAACTGAGGTCGAAACAAATAAGAGAAATTAACGAAAATATTAAAAAAGGGAGTTTCAAACGAATTAGAATCTTTAACATAACTCAACAAGTCGACTCGGTTTTTGTCTAAGGCAAGAGAGAAAGTTTCAAAATAGAAGATAGAGGCAGAGAAAAGCAAATGAATTTAAATTGTTTTCTTTTTAAATTCAAGGAGTTTTACAACGAATTAACATTGATCGGAGTGAGTCGTCGTACACTGTGCGCGCAACGATTTGCGGTAAAAAAGCTTAAATTCAATGCGTGTTTTTTTGTTAAGAAAAAGAAAATCCGATGATGAGAGCGAAATAAAATTAAATAAAAGAAATATAAATGTTTTGAAATCGGTTGTTCGCTTGTTAAATGAAAGATATACACTTAGAAACAAAAAAAATAATGGTGAAATGGAAATGAAGTGTCAAATGAGTGGCGAAATCGTATGCATGTATGTATGTAGGTAGAGGTATTGAAACTTTACACGTTCAAACTAATGAGAAAGAGTTCGTTTTTTACACATATGTATTTACAAAAAGTTTGTTACTGCATTTAAAAACAAAATCAATAAATAAATAAACAAATGAAATAAACACAAAACTAAAAATATTTAACAAAAACTAACAAAAACAAAAAAAAGGAAAACGATGATATGAAATGAGTTAAAAAGCGTTTAGTCACCTGCATGCGGGGTTTGTGCGTTAGTTTGTGACGGTGGCCTTTGGATTTGAGCACCTGCATTATAATCGGGTTGAGCTCCAGCCGGATAACCGCTCGGATAACCCGGATAACCATCGATTGATGTGTTCGCCGCCACTGGTGCCGGGAACGAATCCTGGGAATTCGACGAGCCAGCTGTTGCAGAACCAGTTGGTTGTAATTAAATTTTTTTGTGTTTGTTTTGTTTTGAAAATGATGAATGAATTTTAAGAAAAAGAGAAGAAAATGAAAATATTCTTAATGTTTCATCATTTTTCAGTATAATGGGTAATTTGTGATTTAGTTTTGATGCGATGTCTTAACACTTACCTGGTGAAGGGACCGATGTCGCTTTGGCAGATTTCTTTTTTGAGCCAGCCTCAACTTGTTGAATTATTGGTAACGGATCGATATCACCGCGATCGAAATGACATTCGAATGCTAACAGATTTTTGGTGTAGTGTTTTCGCAGGGTATAAGCTGCGCTACTACTAGCTCCGATACCCAACAGACCAGCAATATCTTTCCATGTTTTGCTTTTGGTAACCTAATGTTTTTTTTCCAATATTTAAATTTAATGAGGAAAAGAGGGATACATAACATTAGAATTACTGTGGGAGAAAATTAGTGATTGTAAGGAGAACACTTGCTAAAACAAAAAGCAAACAATGAACTGAATAAATCATTGATGCAAAATTATTGCTTCATTTCTATACACACACGCATTCAAAAATAAATCAAACAAATTGAAAGAAAATGTAGCTCCTTAAAATGTTTTTTTGTTAATTTCGTTAACAATAATACGTATATATATATACACACAATCTAAATACGGGGTTGAGGAGGGGATCACTACGGGTTGATGATGAATTGCGATGAAGTATTAGTTTAAAAAGCGTCTCAATTGTGATGCAAAATAGAATTTGTTGAAATGTGACTATCAACCAAGTTAACACTGCAGATCCTATGATCGCTCAAATAATTAAAAAATACGTCTTCTAAGTCTTTCTCTTCGGCTTTTACAAATTATATGGAGAATTCAATTGTAACATGTAGAGACAGAATTCTTAATCAGGTCATTTTACTGAGAAAAAGTTTAGTCATAACTCTCAATTGAAATCTTCTAGAACGCCTAACGTCTAATCTTCTACAGTTTAGTTCCGACTTTTAAATAAACTCTTGGTATAGATCCTCCACGTGTTTGTTGTAAACATAATGAGATAAAATTATAACTTTTGTAACTTTTCAATCAAAAAATGCCTTGGACTCTTTACTTCTAAGGAAAAACAGACAAATAAATAAAATAAGTTTTCACAAAGGACAACAAGGGAAATAATTGAGATGTTTTTCAAAAAGATTCGTTATGCTTGATATTGGCAGCAAATTGAAAAAGTGGGAGAGTCGAAAAATGTGTGTTGAGTTACGCACTTTCCCATTAAAATAAGGAAGACCTTATTTAAATCAATAATAACGGGAACTACTAACTTAACATCACCTGTTAAATAAACGACTAGAATAGGACTCGGTTATTTTTAACAAACTATTGAAATCTGCATGAGCAAAAATCTTAATCCGGTCAACATCCTGTTCTTCAAACCAAACTCAAAAAATTGTAAAAGTTTCTGTAACAAGTATATGAATGTGGGATTGTTAGTCACATTATGAACATATTTAAGAACTTTTTCAAATACTGCTATATAACACACTATCAATCAATATAGAAGGTTTCCGCTCTTGTGACAAGTAACGCAACACAACTATTATGAGTTCATTGGTAGAATAACCAAACTACAACTTCTCAAGTGTTTTGGGAAGGAGAAAAACAATAGTCTTTCGGTTTTGGGGAAACGTTGGACTCTATTTGGCGACTGCTGCACCTAAACCGTCAAAAAATAGGTCAAATCCAACTGTTTTTCAATAAGGAAACAGTGGTCACTTACTTAATTTAGAGCATTATGTGTAGAGCGCATCTATTAACAAAATTGCTTGTTGAAAAATACTTAGTTCAGAAATGTCACAAAATTACGCATTTTAAATTTACTATATCAGCACAAATCAGAAGAAAAAAAAGAAAGCGAATATAAATAAACCAGAAGCGAATATCTAAGATCAAAACAAACCAAATATTTCGCAAAACTAAAAAAGCTTTGAAACAAAGCATAAAGAGCGCGACAATAAAATCTCCACAAGCCACAAGAGATAATGCGTTACGCATCATCAATTGTAATCAAAGCTTAGTCACTCGTGGGTTAAAAACGGAGAAATCCTACACTACTTGTTATGTTAGTTATTTGCGAATGAAAAGACAATACCGAAAGAGATCTGTCGGAAAGACAAAATTGAAATGTGCGCCAAATCACTGTTGGTTTTTTAAAAAACATTTGCTGTACGCAGTTATCTGAGTGTGAAAATTTTTCATATTGATTCTGCTTTTGAATTGCATACATTTGTATTGCCTTAGTGTTAATTGCTACAGCATGCGTATTTCCTCTAGTTTCAAGGGAATAATTTGAAATGTATAAAGTACTTTTTGTATCTTTCTGCATCACAAGCGAGATAAAAAAAAAAAGTATAAATAGAAAAAAATCAATTCAGATACAATCTTTTTAGATTGATTCTAGAAGCAAATAATTCTACGAATCTTCTCGGCAAAGAAAAAAAGTAATGTAAGAAAACATTTAAGCAAAATAGGAAAGGTCTAGCCATTTTCTGCAAAAGATTGATCGAGAGATATAGAAAAAGTAAAAGAATAAATTGTAGCATGCAGACTTGAAATTAATTTGAAAAATTATCTCGTAGAATTTTTGTTTAGTTTTTACTTAAATGCTCTTGGTTATGATTTTTTTCTGATTTTTTTCTTAGATTAAGGTTGCAAAATTGTGGTGGTGGTGGTTGTTTTATGTTTTTTGGTTGGCTAGTTTGATTCTAAAAAAGTTAGTAAAAGGAATTACTACGGCACCTTGCATACCTCGACGAATCCTCCTCGTTCTTTTACATAAATATATAACCTATATAAATCTAAGGGCTGCTTTGAAATGGTTGGACATGCTGTTATTGGCGTACGTCGTTCCTCCATGAAGCTTAGCAATTTGTCTAACCAGCCTCGCCGATCTGGATTATCATCCATATCGTAAAGTTTACATAAACTATCAGATTTCTTCGTTGAGGTCCGGTAGGATTCTTGAGGAACGTGGCTATTAAAAACCTGCTGTAATAATACAAAGAAGGTTATTTTTCTCTGTTAGATAAGGCAATGAAAACCACATTTTTAAGACTTACCGGACTAGCTGGTGTTCTTGACCAATTTGGTGGAGAATTCATTTCGAAGTCCTCGTTGTGAGGATGTCCACCAGGCGATGTGCTTGGTGGCGCTAAATGACTTTGGCTGTATGGATCATTCTTCCGTGATTTCGGCGTTGTACATTGTGGATCTTCACCAGATGCTGTAGATATAGAAACGACTTAGAACATTCGAAATTCGTCAAATTGAATTTAAGCAAGAAACAAACCTGCTGAGGCATTTGAAAGAGTACTTTGTTGACTGGCTTCGTCCAGTGGAGTGCCATCAGGACCCGTCGTCACAACAGATGTCACAGGATGAGCGCTTGCCGTCGATGAGCCCGACGAAGTGATACCATTATCTTGTGATATAACACTGTGATCCGGCGTCGAGTTTCCATCAATGGGAACTTGTGTGGATGGTGGACCACCGACTGGTTGAGGTCCTGATGTAGGTGGTCCCATGTTTGTTGGACCATGCGGTGGGCCCATATGATGTGGAGGACCCATTGGTAAGTGCATACCAGCCGGTCCATTACCGTAGCCTTGTGGTGGAGTTGGACTAGAACCTCCCACATAGCTGCCCTTATGTTGTAAGTGCTGCTTCAGGTAGTTGAGAGGTCGCGGAGAGCCAACAACGTTCGCCTGTGGAGGAGGAGGTGGTGTACCTTTGTTTTGCACATGATTGCCCATCATTCCTGCGTGACCTTGCGGAGAAGGTGGTACCCAATTCTGCTGATATGGCGGAAATTGTGTGTGTGGCGTACCACTGTGATTGGGCAAAGGTCTTCCTGGATATTGATTTGGACCAGGTGGCATACTGTTGGCAGATGACGGTTGATTTGTAGGGGGAGTTGGTGCATAGCTGCTTGGATATTGTGGACGAGGCGGGTAATTTCCTGCAATACACAAAAAATATAATATGACATAATACTTCTCCCAGATGACTGGTTCTTTTGGTTTAGTACGGGATGGGATGGAATTTAGTTTAATAAATTTGCTAATTTACCTTGGGAATATTGTTGCGATTGTGGCGGTGGTGGATATGGTGGCATATTTTGTGGACCGGGACCAGGGCTTTGCCCTGAACCGGGACCCATCTTGTAACCATGCATATGAGAGATTGGAGGCGGTTGTGTTTGATAGCTACCTTGTGTTGGCATATTGTTCACAGATTGATTTGGCGGCGTTGGTTGCTGTTGTTGTTGCTGCTGTGATGCGGGTGATTGTTGTTGTTGTTGTTGCTGTTGTTGCGAACTGCCACCTGCTGTTATTGAAGACTGTCCTGGTGGCTGAGATTGCTGTTGTACGGCTGCAATTGATGCACTACTACTATGTGACATGTGACTCGCTGTTGTTGGTGGCATTTGTTGTCCCGATTGCGATTGATTGCTTGATGGCCTTGATATCGGTAGATTTTGTGCTGTAGAAAGAAAATCAAATGTTTTGATATAGATATGTTATTATGTTTAATTGGAGGAAATTAGTATTTGTATAACTTACCCACAGCGGGAGACATTGATCTTGAACCAGATGAGCCCGTTGGCGAGGGGGTTGGTCGCATCACTTGTTGGGGATTTGGTGTACCAGGAGGTCCTGATCCAATACCACTAACTCCACCCCCACTTGAACTATCGTTGCTATTTTGCCCAATCAATTCCTGAAAATAAAAACATATGCTTAGTTTGTTTTCTTTATAAAAAAAACCTATTCAAAAGAAAAAAATTAATTCTTTCACACATTTGCCCACAAAAGTGATGTTGTCACGGTAACCGATATCCGCTCAAACAGAAAAAATGAGTAAACTAATTGAAGTAAATCTTTTCACAGACACTTTCAAGTGTTTGTGGTTGAAAGTGTCTATGAAAAAAATCGCTCAAAAGGTTGTGTTAATCTTAACGAATTGTAATTCATATCGTTGTTATTGGTCCTGAAAAATGCAGCTAAAATAGATGATTGAAATAAATAAAAAACACAAAAAGCCTCACCAGAGATTACTTCTTGAATGTATAAACCTAGGCTCTAAAAAGCTATAGTCTTATTAATTCTGACTAGTTTGCCCTATTTTTGAGGGCTAAATTATGTAACTGAAAAATCACAGAAAACGAAGATAAATAATAACACCCTTACTGCATTTAGTATCAAAGAAAGTAAAATTATAAGATACGACAACACCGTATTTACAGAATCAATAATTCAAAGGCAGTTGATTGTACAGCAGATTAGCAAGATCATGTGGTGATTTAAAGTTTGCGCCATTATATGTAGATGTATATCCATATTTGTATTGATGCAACAATCGAAAATATTTTGGGTGTCTTTTTGGCATATTAGAGTATTGCCTATATAATAATATCTTATAATCTTTAAGTAACGTCACACCAAATTATTGTTAAAAAATCTCAACTATCAAACGGCGATAGAAGAGAATTTCTTAACATTTTAATTGTTCCAGAACATAAAACCTAATCAACATATTCAATATCACTAAAATTGCAATTTCTATTATCAATCATAAAAAAAACGTACATGTTATAATAAGATATCAACGACAATCGCTCGCGCGCTTTTTTATTTGCTAGCCACGGATGAACAGAACGCATAAGGGAAGTGACAAAAGAAAAGAGAGCGCGGATACAAATGAAAAGAATAAATAAATACCCTTCACCTGTGATAATCTCAAATTATCAAAATGAATCAAAACAATACAAGGCGATAAATATAGTGCCGGCTGTTTTTTTCCGCGCATTCTGATGTTGTAGCGGATAGTAGGAAAAAAGTTGGTATTTTGGTGGTGATGCAAGAGTTTTGTGCAGTTTCAGAGAACAACAAACTATCAAAATACCATAGCAGTCAGGAAGATGTTAGATATAGTGGGTGGATTAAATTTTAAATTAATGTGCAACAATATTTTCTAGGTACTGCCCAAATTATCCATTTATCCTTATAATATGTTTCCATATCCTCACAGTCGCCTAAAGTGGGAATAGCTCTCCGAATTCTTCTGAGGTAATGATTGTTTTTTAAAACCAGTGTCTTGAGTAGAAAAATGACAAAAGGCCAATAATCGAGATAGCTTAAAATAATACATAATAATAAAGGCTTTCTCGTTTTTTGGTTTTTTGCTTTGACGATAATTACCTTCTACGAGCATCTACATATGTAGCTGCAATATTTAACGTTTACACTGATGCAGTATGTTGTATGTTGACCGTTCACGCAACTGGTCAACGACTAAACAGAGAGCCTTATCCTAGTTTAAACTAATCGAAATTTCAAATGTATCTCAGCGACGAAGACAGGATGCACACCCAACTCCACTTAATGGAGAACGTAAATTCCAAGGATAGCCAACCAAGTCAGTTAGTATCCTTCTCGGCAGTAATCAAATGTAGAGATTTCGTCCAAGTTAGTTGAGGAAAGCTTAAGTACGAGTGAGGATACTTCGTATCAGGGTGAGACAATATTGAGAGGAAACGTCAAATGAAAGTAAACTACACTCCACAGGGTACAACAATATACAACATTGTACACAGCCTGGCAGCAGGTAAGGGTAATGATGGTGGGGATGGTGTCAGTTGCCAAAGAGCAAGAAAGTGGTCCACCTCTGGAAGAGTTCACTCTTACACTACACTACACTACACAGCACTAATCCACGGCACACACCTCACATCATCATCATGACAATGACTGCATACCCGTCCTCTCGTCTCTGCCAAATGATTATACACTCAAATTATAATGGAAGTTGAAATGGAAATGAAAAAAAAAAAATAATAATAATAAATAAAAGAAACCAAACCAAACGTACGAGTAAAAATAAAGCATAAGACGAACGTCGACGACGAAGACACTGGAAGTCGAAGCGCAGAAGAAAACCGGGTATGCCACCACAATACTCAGTCGTTATTTACTGGACGGAACGTTCGAAGAGTATGAAAGGAAGTATAATATTTCTACACTTTGGGGGTTTTTCAAACGTTCAAAAATGTTCCCCCTTTTATCTGTCCATCCAACACTCGTATCTCTGAACTCAGTGAGTGAGTTTAAGTGAAGTGAACCAACTAAATCGTCGGTCGTTCTTCCAACTAAACTGCCAGGCCAACTCACCAAACGTTCAACTATTTTTTTTCTTTATTTTGAATTTGAAAACACTGGGACACAGCAAGAACACACTGTATACTCGGCTATTCGACGGGGATATGGATTGCCTCAAGTGAATATTATACTGGCACACACGAATCGAACCTCAGAGCTGCGCTATAAACTTTTGAAGAAACTCGAACGAACGAACGGCGGCGATGTCGTCGACAACGACAACGACGACGAGCAAGAGGATAGAGTGAGGAAAAAACCAGAGGAGGAAGAGGAAGAGGTGGATGATGATGATGACGACGACGACCATCAGTTGTTGGCTCAGCTTGCCTCTTGCTTCGTTGCTTGACTAACTACACACAATTTAAGTTGGTTTTGCCGAGTCATACACTGAGACCCGACGGAGATATAAAATGACAACAGTTGAGAATAAAAGTTTTGTAAGAGTAGCTTATTTTCGACGTATACAATGGGGATCATAGTTGATTTCTAAATTTCCGAAACAGTTGTGAAACCGAATAAGAAGTTAATTGAAATTAAGGTTTATATTTAGTTACAATTAGAAGGAAAATCGAATGTACTTTACATCAAAGGAGAATTCGAGCATAGGTGTTATAAGTTGTTTTGATGTTCTTATGAATAATGAATTTTCGTGAATAGTTTGAAAGCAGGTTAGCAAAAATGTCACGATGTGAAGTCTGACGGTATTAAGAATTAAGGTACATTTTTTATAACAATTAACTAAATAATAAAAATTGACTGATGCGACAGTTCACAGGTGGACCAGGGCCTAGCTTGCTCAGCAACTACTCATATTTTCTGTCTGTCGTTTTCTCACGAGTAGAAGTTTAAGAAGGCGAAGTTTGAGAAACTTTCTTAGAGGGTTATAACTCTTTGAGTGTTGTCAGCAGCGAGATGTTCAGCCGGTAATCGAACCCGGACTGGAGTGTCGCACTCTATTCACTACGCTACCGCGGCCACATAATGGAAATACCTTTTAGAACACAGAATTCTTGAATAAGAGATTTCTGCATCCTAAATCTTACCAATTGCAATAGGAGCTTAACGTTTCAAAAATTGCTGCACAATGATACACATTGTTTTCCTTCGTTATTGACAGCTGTGTCTGACTTGTCTGAGCTTGGAATTTTGTTTTTTATATGTAGATGTGTATATATAATTTACATATATAATGTATATATAGTTCGGCATAAAATTATAGTTTGGGAAATTTAATAACTATGTAAAACCTAATTGTTTTACCAAAAAGTTTGACATACAGTTTTACACAGGCTTGGGATTTCGTGTATTTATGACGGCGGTATATGCTCTTTATTTTGCTATCCAACCCTTTTATTACGAACGGAAAATCAAAAAGCATAAATATTTTTAAAATGTTAAAGAAGGGATTCGCTTCTTTAAAGTTTTGTACAAAATAAAGGATCCACCAAGAGGCAGTAGCAAGGGAATGCGCATAAAATGTAGATTGAATGGTCATGTGAAATAAACATTATAAATCTATTCTTTCATATAATTATCATAAAATAAGAATCTTTTAAGATGTTCTTATGAAGAACATACACTAACCGTAAGATTAATATTCAAACGCAAATGTACATTCATTTGGTATCAAGACTCTGTTAATTTGAATTGCCGACGCAAAATGTTTGTTGGCAAAAGAAATTTTATTTGTCAAATATAAGTTTCTTAAGTCTACGATTTGATTTAAAGGTTAGGTAACTTATATCAGTCACTGTAAAGTGCGGTGGGGAGTACAAAAAGGCAAGTTTTTTTTTTTTATAAAACCGTACCCAGTCATTTCGTAAAATTCACAGAGCCGTAGTCATCGTCAAGTCGGTTTTTCTATGTCTTCTGTGCATGAGTGTTCCCGTGCTGTGTGTGCGGGCATGGACGGCATAAGTAAAGGTACACCACAGCACCAGACCCAGAGCCAGGCCAGCTCTATGGCAAGAGAACACGCCAACAGCGCAAATAACACACTGGTGTACGGGAGGCAAGCGTTTTTAGCGACCGACTGACTTCTTTCCAAGCTCTCCCTATCTCCTTCACTGAGTTAACCGCTCTGACGTTCCATTTTTTGTCGTATCGTCGTTGTGTGTGCCCGATTGTGTGCTGTGCAGTGTGCTTGCTGTGTGAGCTGCTTCTGGTACGGCGGCTGATGTTGATGATGATGGCTGTGCGCGCTCTAGCCGGCTGTGTGGTGAGCTGCTTGGTGGTGTTTCTACTGCTGCTGCTAATGCCTTTTGCCTCTGTGGCCTGCTCGTAGTCATATAGCCGCTGCTGTCGCCGTCGTTGCTGTTCATGCTGCTTCAGCTGATGTTCCACATACATACATCGCTGCCGGAGACGGAGGAACATACAGTATAATTTCTGTTTTCGCAATTTTCTCTGTTCTGAACGACTCTTCGCCAGTGGCACAGCAACTACAGTGACGATGACTACACAGCGACGACCGACGAAAATCGTAGGGTGGATGGGGGAATGGACGCATGGCAAGCAAGCAAGACACAGCCCCAACAACATCACAAAGAGCTTATTCCGAGAGATACAGAATTATTATTACACAGACGAGGGAATTGTGTAGAAGAGGGGGAAAGTAGTTGTATGCGGATAGAACTGAACTGCTCGAAGAGGGAGCAGCAAGGGATGGACGGATGGAATGGATGGATGGTTGCTTGGCTGGTTGGTTGGACGGTCGGATGGCTCGAACGTTCGTTCAAAATGGAACGACTGTAAGGTGGTTGGGGTTTTGCTGGCGCTGCTATTTCTTCTTGTGCTTGGTGGCAAAGCCTCTACCACACCACATCGCAGTGAACGAGCACAACAGAGCACGGGAAAACGTACAACTTTGTGTGTTTGTTGTTCCATGCTATGCCGGATCGGATCAGGTCGAGATCTTAATGTCATGGCATGATATAGAAGTGGATGTAGATACACGAGGAGTTGCTTGATTCCATGGAGTGCCTGCCTGGATGACTGGCTGTTTGACGGTCTCGCTGGCCTGATAGACGTCGGGAGATAGGTGGAGGAACTACGACGAACGAATAAAAAAACAGGAAAACGCACAGTGAAAGCAAAAAAGCAACGAATGCCAACCACATTTAATGTGATATAGTAAAGTATATTGAACGGTTGCGCTGTTGGGTCATTTGGTATCTTTTTGCTTCAAGCCGCCACTGTTGTTGCTTGTGCCGGTGGTGCGGCTGCCACACCACGCCGATGGTGGCGGTGGTACTTGGTTTTCCCAGTTTCGTAATGAATTGAAGAATTGCGCACACAAACAGGCTGCAAGAAGCCAGTGCGAAAGAAAGAGATAGACAACGTATTTACGGACCGAAGGGAGTTAACAAAAAAAATAATCGAACGAAAAATAATAAATGAAATGAATTCGTGTCGCTCTTTGAGCGGATTTTAGTGTTGCCAATGATATGGCAATGGGTAGTTTGACTAAATTGGCTGTCTGGCTTGTTGCTACATTGTACCGATGAATCAAAAGCGTGTCCTTATTTATGCATTACGTAGACAGTCAGCACCAACCCTTTTTGTGGTGACCTTTCATCGATTTTATTTGACTTAAGGATTCAGAATCATTCGTACATACAGTTGTCTTCATAAAAATAGCAGACGTTATACGACTTAGATAATTAGCAATATATTTCTAAGAAGATCCTTTTTCCAAATGTATATCCGATTTTATTGTATTTTCCGGTAACTAAGATATAATACCAGAAATAAAAAATAAAAAAAAATGCTCAGGTTCTCCTTTTTTCACTCATTCATTTACATCTGTTGATTGAAGAAGCCTGTTCAATAAATATATAATAATAAATAAATAGCGGTTTTTTTTTACCATAAAGTGTCTCAGAAATTGTTGTTTAGAGTGAATGTTTTTGTATATGTTGTCTTTTATTAACATACTTTAAAGTTAGAAATATAGGTCGATCAAACCATTGTAATGAAGATATGCGGAATTTAATCAACAAATTGCGTTCGGAGGGAGAAACATATGCTTCAATCCAGAAAATCATAGGATGTTCAGCGAAAATGGTCAGCAATGCGCTAAACTGGAAAGCTAGGACCGAAACACTCGGTCCAAAAAGAGCGACAGCTAAGCGAACTGACAAAAAAATTATCAACATGGCAAAGGAGAACCCTTCAATAAGCTCCAGACAGACTCACTTCCGGTGAGTGCTGTGACGGTTAGAAGACGTCTTCTAGAGGCTAAACTACCAGCTCGATGCCCGCGAAAAGTACAGCTTTTGACAAAAAGCATGTGCAAAATAGATTGTCATTCGCAGAGTTTCATAAAGATTGGCCTAAGGAGAAATGGAGGAATATGCTGTGGAGCGATGAAAGCAAAATAGTCTTATTTGGGTCCAAGGGTCGTCGGGAATATGTAAGAAGACCAAAGAAAGAAGAAAATAATTCCCGTTATACAGTCAAAACTGTTAAACACGGAGGAGCAAAACTAATTATTTTTTCCTCATATAATGGGGTTGGGCCTATACATACATCCTATGAAGGGTATAATGGACGGTGCTGAGTACGTTACAATTGTAGAAGAGGTTATGCCATATACCGAGGAGGAAATGCCAATAGTTTGGGTATATCAACAAGAAAATGACCCAAAACATGCGCCAAAACGGGCAAAACCTTGGTTTGATGAAAAAAGAATAACCGTTATGGAGTGACCAGCACAATCTCCTGGCCTAAACCCCATTGAGAACTTGTGGGGCGATGTTAAAAATTCTGTCCATGAGGCCAAACCAAAAAACGCCAAGGAATTGTGGGAGGTTGTGCGAGACTCATGGGAAGCTATACCAGTTGAAAGATGTCGGAGTCTGGTGGACTCAATGCCACGAAGATACAGCGCAGTGATAAAAAAACAATGGCTTTGCTACAAAGTACTAATGGTAAGCTGTAAATAATAATGATTTCATATTGTTTCATTGATTTCTGTTGTCTAGGCACAGCATGTAAACTTAACACTGCTATTCTTCTAAACACTGATATTTTTATGAACAACTGCGAAATATTACTCGACCAAAAAATATAGTTAAAAGTTATGAACAACGTTTATTTTGTGATATACCTGTTAAGACTGAAATACTTTACTTTTGTATACGTTTTTTGAAAAAAATAAAACAATTTGAATTAATAGAAAATTATTTGTCTTTTATGAGGAGCACTGCTATTTTTATGAACACAACTGTACATAGGTTGCAGGCAGGCAATATTTATTTTCTAGTCTTATCTGTCCTAAAAATTAATGACGTAATAGGGAATTGGGAACACTCGGAAAATATTTTTTTCTTTGCCACTGTACGAGTTCTTCGAACAGAGATAATTTCATATTCTTCTAAATGACACTTACATATCTAACAGTAGGCACAGGAATTTTTCTGTCCTCTTATTTAACTGATCAGTAAGGGCCGTTGTTTTTGTTTTTTTATTTGTTATACAGATAAAAGTTAGCAGCAAATTCGTCAAAGTGCTATAGTAATTGACAGGTTTAAATTCAGTTCAGTATGTAGACCTGTTATATTGCCTTACACCACTGAGCCTATGGCATTCTAGCGTTGTTTTGGATAATTTCTTTCAATTATCAGAACATAACAAGAAAAGTGCAAGCTAATATCAATCTCGCAAATAAACTTCGAAGCTTATTACTCCAACTCCAAACATAACCTCAAGTTTGTCTACTTCACAGTTTCGGTCAATAACAAAATAACCGGAAAACGGAAACTAATTTATTAAAACGTATGCCCTCAACGCCGACAACATGCATACTTTCTGTTCATCGCCCAATTTTATTTCTATGCGAATACTCATTTTGACTTTCTTTCTGTTACCCTGCTTTCCCCGTCAATTTAATATTTGTTTATGTTTGTTGAAATATAGGTTGCTGTTGCTAAATGAGCGAACTTCCGGCTTTAAAGGTTTCGCTCTGAGTTGTATCACCACATTATTATGAGAACACTTTGTATATATAACACAACACAAATTACTTCTTTTTTAGTAAAACATTGATATCCTTATTTTGATTCGCCGTTTCCTGGTACTGAAAGCGTTTACCAAAAGCCAAAACAATTGCTGACCAGGTCTTTGAATTTTTCTTTCCCGTGTGCCACTTGAAACCATCAGCAACACTTACAGAATTGATGTCGTCCTCAATACAATACATAGAAAAAACAGCCTAACAACTCACATGAATCAAATAGATTCCTACTCATCCCACCTCTAGATACTTTTCCATCAACAGACCAAGTCAAGCCAAGGCACTACCAATCTTCCTATCTATCCTCATCTACCAATGTGTACAAAGTTAAGGTTGGCATCAGGAATGGTGACGAAGAATAGATATACCTTCCTTCTCCAAAACCACCACACAAAACAGTGGATTCCTTGTGTGTTGCTTGACAGGCAGGAAAGATAGAACGAATGCACATGGATAATGGTTTAGTCGTAGATGGTTTCCTATCTCGACGAAGATGGAAAAGAAAGAGTGGTGGCAAATAAGGCAAAAACGAATTCAAATAAATTGTCGGCACAAAAACTCAAGAGACACAGACGAATGGATATATCTCTGTTCAGAATTTCATATAGCCAACCAGCCAAACGCCACTGCAGACTATATTCTCCAGAATCTCTTCTTCAAAAAAGCTTTTATTTAAGCAGAAGGAGCAGAAGTTCCGACAACAACGACAACCACAACGGAAAATAACGATGACGACGAGGACGATGAGGAACGACTACCACGGTTCGAAAAGGACAAAGGCGACGAAGCAGGAGGGGATAGTAAAGTAGAATTTCAAGGGGGTGGCGCGGATGATGGCGATGGTGGTGGTTGTAGGTTATGGGTTGATGATAAAGCATAGAAGAAAAGAAACAAGAGATGAACCTTTGCATGACATTAATCACATACATATTTCAGCTTAGAAGATACCCTTCTGCTGCTTTATCCTTGCCTCACTCTTTCTCATCTGCCAATCCAATGTTTTTCTTTGAGGGATTTCTTTTTTTTTTTTTGCTTCTGTCACTTTTCATTTGTGCTCTGTTTGTGCTGATGACGTTCTATGCTCCTTGGTGCGGTCGATGATGGTTTGTGGTAGAGTGAGGGTAGGAAGAAGAAAAAAGAAACACATTTATGATCACAAAGTTTGAACCATAACTTGGCCTCTGGATGGACGTGTGTCTATTCTATTTCATCCCTCAATTCAATCTGACGGGGCGAAAAATACAGATGCCCCGAACGTCATCGACAGTGCGCACAAAAATAAGTACATTTTAACGATAAGAACCACACGGTTAAGCAGAAGGGCATTGCCGAAATGCTTGATGTCGCCATGAGGGGGATGAAGATTCGAACATAAAACCCACGAGGAGACGTCGTACAACAGTGCACTTGATTTGGCTGACTACGCATTGCGAAATTACAGAACCCTACCCTCCCGGCCCAACGACATTGGATGAATTGGAAGGAAAATGGATGCTTTTCCTTTAAGATTCTCGTACAATTCCTATGCACGTGCGGATGTATGTGTATGTATTGATATTAACTTGTAGTGTATTTTTCTTGTTCTTTGCTTAAAATAGTAAAAAGTGAAAGTAACGTAAAAAGTTTTCTTGTACATACAGGGACTTTCATTTTTGCGTACGTCCCCCCACCCTCTTTCTTTCATTCAATGTTTGTATATACACCATTCGCGAAGGTCGTCGAGTGAAGTAAAGGATGAGGGTTGAAATAGTGACTGCTGCATACAGAACCTCTCAAAAAAGGGAAACAAAATAAAATACACATACACGCTTCTACAGTCATACTTTAGTGGTTGAATGAAACCGTTCAGTTGGAGGCAACAGTGGTTATCTGACGGTTTCATTGACCCTGATTTTGAGATTGAATAACAGCGTAGGTGTACCCTCTCCCTCCTTCTTTAAGAATTTTATGATGCCCTTGAAAAAATGTGCCAGGATATACAAAGGTAGAGCCGTGTGTTTATTTTTGTAATGATTTGCAGTTACTTGTCCATCGTTTTTTCTATGCTGTAAAACATGTCTTTTTCGATATCTGAGCGCTAAAATCTTTAAAGGTACTCACCGATTTACCGATTTAGCGAATTCCCCAAAGCAAGGAGTTAACAAGGAATGATAAAAACCTTGTCATTTTAAGTGGTTCACCCCTTTTGCGGTTAAAAAGTTGCATTCGTGACGGTCAAATTTGAAATTTTTTGCGAAATAACCAAACCAATGAAAATTGTGCTTTTATGCGGTGCAGTTAAGTTAGCACTGTCGGATTAAGTCCGTCGTACCAACCCAAAAAATTTTTTTTTTCACATATTGAAACCGAAGAAACGCAGTAGCCTCCGTAAGTTCAACTTTTTAATTCTACAATGTAATGCTGCAATCTGTCATTAAGGTCACACTCGTAAGGCAAAATCATATAACCTATACAATCAAGTTTTCAACGACAAGTAAAAATTCCACGAGGTACTGTGCAACGATGAGCACTTTTACTCAACCAATTCCCCAGTCCCCCATAACGCAAACAAACAAGGAATAAGGAGCGCCAACCCGGATTAAGATAAGAACTGTCAAATATTTTCACGCACATGCGATACGAAGCACTATCCAATTTCGCAGACAGTTTGACATTCCGGTTTGCCTTCAACATTTCGTCTTTCCAAGTTCGTTCATTTACTACACTGTTATGTTTTACGCTTAAGTGTTGTCGTCTTTTCAAAAGCCTTCAAAATCGGTCATCTCTTTGCCGTAAAATAAACGCAAGGGAGGGTAAAAATTCAAACATAAAGTAAAAAAAAACTAAATGCCGACACTAACTTACACCATCGCACTTAAATACCTTGAATTTGTATGAGTATGCGACTACGGCCTGCTGAGAATGCATTACTCTCGCGCCCCGGCAACCCTCTCAATTGGGGCCGCTTGTGTGGTTGTTTGCGTGAAAATGTGTTATCAACAGCACTTCGCTGGAAATAAATGATATCAGGTCTCGCTCCGACCCATAAAAACGAAAACAAACAGTTGTTGGTGACGGCGACGGCGGCTTCAACATGCCAAGCAATAAGTGTTCATCGCTGTCGCCTTTTGTCCGTCGTCCACCATCGATCGTCGCTGTCGTCGTCGTGCGGTTTCACAACGTTCCCTCTGACCGGACGAGCGCGGCTGAGGCGATTGCAAATTGTTGTTTAGCTCATTTCGCTGAATAAATATTTAAGCAAATAAGAAAAAAAAAAATTAAGAAACCAGGCACTTTTCAGTGGAACTTGAAATTGAGTCATTGATAAGAGGAAAAACAAGCTGTGTGGCAGCGGTTGGGATGTGTTCGTGAATCCGCGATCTAAGTTTTCAGTTTTTTTTTTTATTTCCTTTTGTGGAATAAGCGATGGGCTGTGTTGCGTTGCCTCGTAGGTAATTTATTAGATTGGTGC
The DNA here is from genome assembly GCA_955652365.1 of Eristalinus aeneus. Classification (NCBI taxonomy): domain Eukaryota; kingdom Metazoa; phylum Arthropoda; class Insecta; order Diptera; family Syrphidae; genus Eristalinus; species Eristalinus aeneus. Next base: position 37,034,221 of record OY019130.1, read on the forward strand.
ATGCCACTTCTTCCCTCCTCTATCTATTCCGCTCGCACTAATTTCTTTATTTTTTTTATTTGCTTGTTGAATGGAATGTGAATGTTTATGACGATGACTAAGTGCTGTTAGCGGATGCAGAGACGATTTAAAAGAGAATGACTGCATGATGATGCCTGAACTTGGGTTCAATTAGTTCCAGTTGTCTAGCAGTCACTTATACAGTGATGACGTAAAGAATTTTATGGCAAGTTGGTATTTTGAAGTCATGGGAATTTATTTCGATTGCTATAGACTTCTGTGAAACTTAAAAGAAACTATGAGATCTTTACAAAGTTACACATTGAAATTGAATAGTTTTAAAACAATTTAATTTAAATTTGAGTTAATAGTCGACGTCCAATAAAATGTACACACAGTATGCTGTGCATGTGTTGAAAAAAGAAAACATGGTGTTTGAAAAACTTGGTGAAACTATTTGGAACGCAACGATGACAAAATTTTTTATTTTGTGGTGAATGCTTCGTTCCAACTTGGTAGCCCATTACAAAATTAAAATTTGTATGTGAACGTTTTTGTACTGCAAGTCTTATCTCAAATTTCTGAAGCATTGTTTCAAGTGCAGCTTTAACATTTTTTTGATTTGTTGTTTACAGAGCAGACAACTGACAGCGATTAGCCACAAGGGTCCACAGTGAACAGGAGGTAGAGGTAGAGGTGACTGAACTTCATTTATCAGAAGTCAATGAATAGAAAGAAAAAAACAGTCACCGTGTCTCGCCAACATGGCCACTCCCATTGGAATTCATCCGACCTACTTTCAACATACATACATATGACAAGGTGGATCAAGTCATGTTTTTGTTGTGCCCCTAGCCGCAGGGCCTGTTTTCATTAAGGACCATGCTTCTAAAAGTACTTCAAACTTGAAAACAAAAACATTTAAAAAATAAGTAAACACAAAAATGCCGACAACTTGTGTTGTAAGGATACACCCGACATCATCCACAACCGCCGCGATGTGCCTATTCACCTTACCTACCCCAATTTTCTTCTTAGCGCCATCGTCGTTGTTTTATTCGTGGAGTGATGTGGTTTATTTGTTTGTTTGTCTGTATTTAAACCTTTCGCTTTATTAATGTAAATGTGTGAGGAGCTGCTGCCGGCGTACCATTCAAACACAACACGAAACGAAAAATATGAAGAAACAAATAAAAAAAGAACGGTTGCTTCGGTCGAGATTGATACGACGAATGTGTATCTGTGTCTATAGATAAATTGAAGGGGGACGACGCGGAATGACGGAAGTCTACGTTCCATTCATTATTCTCAGATTTAAATGAACAGAGAAAAAAATACAATAAAAGAAAGAAAGAAAAAAAAAAAACAAATTGGAGCCCAACACACAGGCAGGTGGCGGTTGTGCCGCTATAAATAGACTCTTGACATACCTGTAAATATACATCAATCTGTATCTATAGTCACTGTACGACCGACCGGCATCCCAATATTTTCATTGATAAGATATAAGCAGAGAAATAATACGAAAAAATAATGCAATGAAAAAGGTTACGACGACGCGAAAAGGAGGAGAGTTGCTGTTACTATCCTGACGAGGTACACTTCCGTGTGCAAAAAAGGGTCTGGTGGTAAGCACCAATGCCATTGATATGGGATATCATGTTGGTAACTGGGGCACACGCGAATTGGGACAGTAGACACACAAGGAAAGTGCTATGTGGAATCCGATTTCTTCTTTTTATGCTTTATTTTGCATCTCCTCTTCGACGCTGTCATTGGCGCCGTTTTATCACTTGGCCTCATTTTGGAGAATGTGGTTTAGTTCACAAAGGGGAGACAACCTAAATTGGCGGGAAAATTCTATGTGTTTGGTGCGGTTATGGATTAGTTAATCTATGTTTTCACTTGCAGGTGAATTAGTTTTTGTGAATATATTTTTTTTCTACCAGAAAGAACCTGTCGGACCTTTGCAGAAAATGGTGTGATTATTTAGTTTATTGGCAAAAAATCCCACTTCTTTTATGAATCGACAACGTTTTTTCATACCTTTTTACCAGTTGAAACAAACTGTAATTTGAAGTATCTTCAAGTGTACTTTGCGCGAATGCACTGGAATCTTGACCGCTTTTGTGGAACATGTAGGCCAAGGACAGCGAAATGAACGGCTTAAACATTTTGTTTTCAATCGAACCACAGCAATGATAGTCCAAAGGAAACATTTTATCGTTGAATTTTGTATTTTGCACATTTTACCAATCACGTATACCCAGAATTAGTAGATCAGATGAAATTGGTGAGTTAAAGTTGGTAAAAGAATATCGTGTCTTTATTATCTTCTTTTGCCTAGAAGGAAAGGGAGGAGATGGATTTTTTTTATCACCCACCTTCTTCATATACCACAGTAAGAAATTCAACTTAAATCGATTGCATTCCGATGAAATCTCTAGCTAACTGACAAAATAAAAATAAATAAAATCGAATCAGGTACGACTAATTGGTTCGATAAGAATACAAATTCCGACACTCCTTGGAGACCCAATGGCCTCATCTCTTAATTGCACGTGTAGGCAAATGTTTTGATAACAAGCAATCTAGGCCAGTAGCGTCAGCACATCAAATACAAAGCACATCGACTGTGTCAGCGCCGCCAACGCTTGCAACAACAAGGCAAAGCATAAACAAGTCATAAACAAAAAAGGAGAAAAAAAGCAACATTAAGAGACGACGACGGAAAGATATATACTATAAAAATAAAACTCAAAGGAAACACGAGAAAAGATGTAAAATCCAACGGATGAGGGGGTTAATGACCCGAAAACAGTGAAAGCACAACAATACAATAACGACGACGCGAGTTAAAGTGAGTGAAGGAAGGTGGAGATGAAAACTCAGAGACGATTTCACTGCCCAATCAAATCCGCAAGAATTACCCAGACGAAAGATAAGTTGACTGTGTGTTCTCTATGGTTGCTTGTCTAAAGTCTATTTTTTGCTACTAATCCCCGCTACACCCTGTCCGTCAATCAACTGTTGCGCGATCCATTGTTTATTTACATACATATGTGCGTATGTTTTCCTACATCGTTGCATACTTCAATAAACCTCCGCGGCGGTAGCTCTCTTACAACAGGTCCTCTTTCATATCAAATGCGGCACCACCATCGTCGTCTGGCCTGGCGCCTTATGAAAACTTATATGGGTTGTTTGGGTACCCCTACCTCTGACGCCCACCCGTCACGAAACGAACATGCCGGATTCCATCCGAGTAAGCACGGTTCGGTTCTAAACACACAAAAATCCCATTCATCAAAATGGGTCAATGTCAAGGCCGTTTTCGGTTTTGAGTTTTCCGGTTCCCAGAGTTTCCCGTTGCCATCGCCAACATCATCGTCATCGTTGTAGTCGTTCATCGTCGGCGTCGTCGACCGGCTTTAGCTGCCGGTTAACACACAACTAGTGGATGGTTTCGTTTTTGTTGTTGTTGCCGCTGATGATGATAGAGGTGGAGACGATGGTGGTGGTGGCGTTTGCATGGAACTGGTGCTGCTGTTATCGGTGGTACGTACTTAGTTTATGTGATTTTTTTTTTTTTTTGAAAACAAATGGGGGCTCGACTCGACTTCGAAATGTGCGAGTGCGAGGGAAGATGTAAGATCGAAAAAATGTTACGTAAGAGCAACGACATCCAACTCCCTCCAGTCGAGCAGACACACGTGGGGAGATACGAACACAATCTGTATTGGGACGTCGGTATGTTTTAGCATTAGCCGCTATCACATTCATACACATACTTTGCTACTCTGACTGGGTAGTCATGGTATCGCATAAACAAGTAAACACACAATAGGCAGATCTGCTGCAGCACACCAACTAGACGATCAAAATTGGAGGTTCTTTACACATTCAGCAAAGGGCCACGGTCCCTCCCACTTTGCTGTTTCACCAGGGGAAAACCATTGCTCCTCCATGCGTGCAGTTATTGGTTAGTCTCCCGACAGACGACGAGAAACTGAAAACTGGAGACGGAATGTGTAGCACATGCCGTACATACTGAAAAGGAAACCATTTCACACGGGCGGTTGCAATCCGTTGCACAATGCCGTCGCTGTACGCTGTGTTCAATGTCATCTACGTATCGTTGATTAACTCTCAATTTCGCTGAGAGGCTGAAGTGGACAATACCCCCACAACGTTCACAAATCCGTCGTCAACATACGAGGCAAATCACGAAACCGACTTTATGCACAAATCTCTCTTTCATCAGTTACGAGTACTTGTACATAAGAGTATGTATGGCATCGCTCTTCGCATGGAATCCCTGACTGGCAGAATGTACATACATAGCGCACTTTGATTAGATGCACAACATTCCAATGACGACAGCATCCTTTCTGCGCTGAATTTCCTCTTGCCACCTTCCGTCGATGAACTGAAACGTGGTCTTGTTTTTCATGGTTAAAGACCTGTTACCCTGTACTCGAGAGCTTGTATTTAAAAAAAAAAGTAACTTGAATGGCAATGTGACCCGGTTACTTGACTAGAATCAGCAGCAATAAACACTAGTACAACGGAGTAGCGGTGGTGATGGCGACCGACAGAGGCATTGTTGGTGGGGGAAGGGGTTCCTTTGTCAATGGAGTGAGGTTGGTTTCTGAATCGTGTTTTTGTTAATGAATGGAAAGCAATCTCGCTAAAGCAATGGCCAATCGATATACAATTCAATAAGATCTATGAAATAAGGGGCAGGATGTGGAGAGTGTGCAACTTGTTAAGTGGAAACTCATGTAATAGACTGGCGCCTCGTTTCAGGGAGCGGTTGGTAGTGGTTACTTAATATGTGCCTTTGAAATGACAGGATACAACTTTTTAACGACTCAAAGGATGTTTTACTTTGGCAACTCTTGCAAAACATATTAAATGGAGTTTACTTGTACTTTATGAAGCTGCTATTCTAAATGTTCGAAATAATTTCCATTTTTAACAGCAGTCTACTGGCTGATAAAAATGAATTTAACCAGGGAGCTGGACTGTCTTTGCTTTTGTTGAACATCAGCAGCGTTATAACAAAAAACCCAAAAATTCCTTTTCAAAGCATGCATCCAAGAATTAAAAATAACATATCTCAATAACTGCATAGCTATCCCCGAATGGTTGGGATCACCCTACCATTATACCCAATGTTCCTGTCTTGTCATTATTTTTCAATTTTCCAACAAGAATTTCAATGTCACACAAAATTGAGTATAAGTAAGGAGTAGCACCTCCCTTTAAGAACAGGTGAAATGTGCGTGAATCAACAACTTGCACTATTGTACGTTATGCACTCCTAACCCGAAAAGTGTGTCTCTAGTTATGTGACTCTATAGCTTTGCTCTTGAAATAGGAGTACTCAGTTCACCCGCAATACAGTGTGTCTCGCAGCCATGTGTGTCTCTCTTCAATGCCAAATTGTTGCTGCTGGGAAGAAGCAAGCCCACCGACTAAGCAGACTAAAGAATGGAAACACCTAACACAATTATAGCAGAAACTACGACAACGACGACGGCTGCATAATACGCACACACGTCCGCGGTGGCGGTCCTCGCACTTTGATATATACGTTTGGAACAGACCAGACGACGCAGGCGGCACGCAAACCCAGCAAATGTCGGTACTCTAATTTTAGACGCAAAATTTATTATATTCCCTTACGTAGCACATACCGACTACTTCGCCGGTACTGGATAGATGCCCTGCTTCGCATCCAGTCAGGGAACGAACTGTTTGTTTTTATGTCGATGTTTCCGTTTCCCAGACCATTTTCATGCAGAACCACCAGCAGGGCACGAGGCAAAACTGGTAAATGGAACAGTTTTATGTAGAGCTGCATTTGCATCGTAGTAACGACAGCAGCGACTCCGGTCGATTATATCTAACTTGTTGGTTGAATCTGACATACAATCACCAGACGCTATACCACTCTAACACCGTCGCCGACAACGCCATTGCCTTGAATCCTGTTTGCAAATGCGACTCCCCCAAATGAAAGGAAAATCATCAAATAGTCTGCAGCACACTATAGCCACCGTCATCCATCTTTGCCCACTGTTGTCGTTCCATACATCGTCATCGCCACAGTACAGCAGCTGGGAACTGGATAATCTATGGAACACAGCCGCCAGTAGAAATGCTGCATCAAATCAAAGAAAAGCCTCTCTATAGGGCCGCCTGAATGGCCATATACCTATGCCTTGAAGTAGATGAATCCATTCGCACACACCGGTGTGCGGTGCGACTATGGTGCTGTGGAATTTTGATTCTGTTTAGTCATCGAAGTTTGTTTTGCTTGCAGATTTCGTTATTGTTCCTCTGCACGTCCGTCAAGAATGAACGAACCGAACCGGTGGCCGCTTGTACACGGTGCCGCCCAATCGCAGTCACTCATATTCAGAGATCAGCAGCTGCAGGCGTAGTGCATTAATGAATGAATGTGATATTGTTTAAAGTTTTACTTTCCTTTTCTTTTGTTGCATTCATTCTACTCTCCCCCCGCTCTCCCGGATGTGTCTTTTGTTTTTTCTTTTCGTATTAACAAGAGGAGAAACGCTTCTTCCGCGTTCCGAAATACGAGAGGAGGATGCACATGGCATCGGAGACCACATTGACAGAATTGTGTGAATATGTACGTTTTCTCTGAAAGAGGGTAGTGTTCCACGGGGGAATAAATAAACGGGTCTTGCGTGTTTATAAACAATGCACAGCTGATGCAAGTGAACTGCAACGAAAGAGCTGCACAGATTGATGGTGGTCTTCGATTGAACATTATTCATGATGATCAATCAATCGATCTCCCAGTACACCCAGGAACGACTGTTGAATTTTAAGTACTTGTTCCGAAGGAGGCGCAGCCACTGTCTTTAACAAAGTGGGTCAATAAAATGGCAATGTATTTTAAATGCCTTTAATGAAGTATATATACATGAATGGCGTTCTCGTTATGGGGATATGGTTATGTTGATTTATATAATGACCTATTAATTAAATACTTCTATATTAGTGTGTTGCTGCTGATAAATTACATTTTTTAGAATACATTTTTTATAATTTGCAGATATTGCTTTACCAAAATGAAAATGTTGAGTTTACGGCGAAGTTTAAGAAGCTCTTTCGTAGACATTTATAACTCTGTGATTGTTATCAACAGATCGAAAGAGGTGGTGCCGTGAAAAATGTGAGAGGCTTAGCCAGAAATCGAAACCTTAGGCATGTGAGTGTCGCACTCTACCCACTATGCCACGGTGGCCACAGGATGCTATATATACCATTCCTCAAAAAACCTGAACATTTCAAAATTCAGTGTAAGATGGCTTCTAGTGTGAATCGAGTGCCTTGGAACTCTATTTCAAAACAAAAGGTCATTAAGTCTGCAGGAAAGCTCAATGATAAAATATTTTAGAATTGAAGGGAATACTGTTAGTTGAGTAAAATGAAAAACAAACAACAATTTTACATTACATTTATGAAAAAAAATTGGAGAAAAAAAGACAGGTGGCGTCTCGTTAAAATGGTGCAAGTTTCCAAAGCCTTTATACGATTGTGTGGTTTCGAACAAAACCAACACCCACCTTACCTTATAGTTCAGATCTTGTCTTTGATTTAAAAAAACAAAATTCCGTAAAATACGGGTTTACATTGATGGGGAGCTCAATGAGACAGTAAATGGATAGCTTGGTAAAGAGAAATAAAACTTATCTTGAATGGGATTATCTTGAAAAATAGAACGAAATAAAGTTGACTTGATATAAAGTTATTGATATATATGAGAAAGCTCTATGTCATCATTTCTAAGGTTTGAACATCTCGGTTTCTTAAAAATGAAGATGAAATCCAGGATTGACGTATGTTTAAAAAAAAATCATAATTTTACAATATTTGAAGTATCCAATTTTTTAAAGAATTTAATTTTTTTAATTTAGTTTTTTATGGTTTTTATTATTTAGGTAAACACATTAAGAGTTTTCTGTAGAAAAAAACTAGGTTTTACTTGCAATTTTGGTGGTTGCTTAAATGTTTATTCAAATTACGAAGAAGAGCTACGAAATCTTTATAAACGAGCGTCGCCAAAAATGCCTTTGCCTTTGTTGAGGCAAATCAAAACATACCAATACCAAACGCGTGTCGAAAGAAAACACAATGAACTTGATTATTATAATATCTATACATAAATATACCGACCCGTGAACTAAGCATTTTTAAGAGCTCATAATTGTCATTCATTCTTTAAACCAATAACGGAGAACAAACTGAAAACAATTTGAAGACTCATCAAGACGTACAAATCGGGATGCTTGAGGTAATTTAAAAAATTTCCGACTGGGTGCATGTTTCCCGAAATAGAAGTAAAAGAACGTGATTTGCATCTTTCTCAAAAAGGGAAATCATCACTTATTCATATGGTCAAATTCAAAATGTTTTTTTTATAATTTCAAATTATATTTAAGCTAATACTTCTGAGAAAAAAGGATGTTTCCGAAAGAATGTATTATGTTTTCTCTTGCAACGTACTCGTAGTCACTGCACCCTCTTGAAGAGGTATTCGGGCAAGTTAATTTTTAGAAAGAAATAGAAAAACACCTCTTCGAAGTTGATTTGTTGGTATAAAAACTAAAGATATAAATCTCGCGGCTTCAACTGATGGAAACAAAGTAATTAAGATAGATATTTTATTTTTTTGCATAGTATAACATTGCTTTGATAAAATTCTTTGTGCTCTAGCTTGCTCAGAGATATGGTTAACAATACCTTACTACAGAAAAAACACTCGTGTTTTATGTAATAATTTTTAAATCAACGATTTAAATAACGTTTGGAGGAAAACTATGGAAAAAAAACACCATTTGAACAAAACAATTAAAGGCGATAGAAAAATGCAATCCCCTCTGAAATTTCCGACCGTTGTATTTATGAAACTGATACTAAGCGTCTAACGGTGCAACATCAAAGTTTTGGATTTAAAATTACATTCAGCTCAACCGCTAATAGATTTTTCATTTCGAAGAAAAGTTGTCTCCTAATTTGTACAAGTATATCTTTTCATTTTGAATGCAATAAAAACTAAAAAGATATTAAAAAAATTTAATGAAATACATGAATGAATCTTTTACTGAAGTCACTTATCTTATTTGTCAACATTCAAATAAATTACAGAGTGCTAATAAAACACATTGCAAAATGTTCGGTTTCTGAGTTCTCTCTTTTCAACAGTAAAAATTGAATCATAAATGATAAAATATAAAAGTCATTGAATTTGTTAAATAACCCTTTTAAGAATGCTTAAATTTATTCTTCTTTTTTCAAAAAAACAAAAATCTGTTCTGTTTATTGGTCCCAATACCAGGTCAATAAATTTGAAGGCCAACCAGCCAATCATTGTCGGGACTCCATTGAGAAGAGAAGTACCATCCAAAACCGAACAAGGACTCCAACAAGACAAACGTCTAAAGAAGTAGAGGACGCAGGAAATAAAAAAGGCACTCTGCAAAGAAACTACTTGTAAATGTCACTATAATCTCGGATAGTTTAGCGCATTCCTTATTGAATTTGACATACGCGCGCGTTAAAATTCCTATACGGTCGTAACCCAGTACATGTGTGGGAACTTCAAAGTGCGCTTCTTCTCTTAAAGACTACTACCAACACAGTCAAACCGTCAGAAGAATAAGCCTTCACGGCATTTCCACTTTTCTATATACCCTTTTTGTTTTCTTCGCGTTTTCATCGTTCTCTGCAGATGGGATTCTGCCACAACTCACTCAAAATAAGTTAACCTAACCGCCAGCAACGACGAGTAACGAACGAGAAACCAACTGCTTCTGCCACCACCGCTTTCCCCCATCCCCGAAGAAACGCTGCTGCTGCATGCATTTCTTCATTTTGGATAATAAAATTTAAGGATGAAGACATAAACGTGTCGGTAGCAGTGGAGCCAGCAACGTGCTTTGTGACAAGATACTCTCTCTTGCAGACCGTCCTCGTGCTCAACGAACTTCTGCTTTTGCTGCCGACTGCTGGAAGTGATGGCGGTGCTGGTGGTTTGATGGTGATTTTATCGTTTCAAAACTCCTCCATGATACATACACACAAACACGCAACGTGTGCTTACAGCACATTTGGTGTAAACAAATAACCCGGCTAAAAGCTGCAAACCGAAGCAGAAGAAAACGAAAACTCCAACCAAGTGGAGCTGAAGGCTAAAAGAGTACAGAAAACGAGTCCCCTCTGAATTCAGTTGAGCTGAATTTATAATGCGCTTACAGGGTTTCCGACGAACAAGCAGACGCGTGCAACGACGAACCATGTGGGTCTGCGACGACTTGGAGTGTATAAATTCATTTCTGGAGTCCACACAGAATTGGCGCCTGAAGGTGGAATGGATTTGGAAGATGACGACGACGTTACCAGTTCACCAGTGACAGGGGGTGTAACAATGACACTATATTGCGCTTTTGCCGCCGTCACCATTGCTCTCCTGCTGCGGTGGATTCGAGCGACGCAATCAGAAATTGACGTCGACACCGGGCGCTAGGGACAGAAGAGAGAGAGGGAAAAAAAACGTATTGCCGCCAAGGCGACCCGCATACAAAAAATAATACTTCTTCTAGTCGACTATTCATTGGATTTAGCTTCCATCACCCTAGCGTTGAATGATGGAAGGGGGGACAGGACGAGGTGCAATTTATCTGGAGGCGATAGTGATGTCATTGACAGTGAAATATACTGAGACATTTGCTTGAAGTCCGAGTGCATCTGTCTAAATGCAGTGGTTGTCAGTCGAAGTCTGCTGGGTTTAATTGTCGAAAGTTATGAATGTTTATTTGATAGAATCGTGCTTAACATTGTGAGTGAGCTTAATTGCATAGAAATCCTTGTTGAACCGTAGCAATGGCAAATTCATACTCTGAATACAAATGCATTGGTGACTTGATTTGTGAAAACTTGACATGAGGACATTTTGTATTTATTAAACTTTTCGTAATTGTGCAGTTATTGAAGAAGAGTTTGACGTTTGGGGGGGTAGAGAAGATGGATGTATGCCATTTCTCAATATCGCCTTTGACACATTTTGTTTGACAAGTCTTCAAAGCAAACGTTATTTACGCAACAAACGACAGAGCGTAAGACTCTTGTCTTGCAAAAATTTGCGTTTTTTAACCAATTTTTAAGCTGCGAATTGTTTTTTATTCAAAAATTTAAGCAAAACATTGTTTATAATTTTTAAGATCATGAAATCATCGAAACTGAACTCAGTTAATTCATTACAACCAATGTCAATTGTTTCCGCGTTGTTTTTTTTTTTTTTTTTACAAAAGCAAGACTTCCTTATTAAGTTTAGCAACACAACATTCTTGGATTGTTCACGAAAAAAACAATAAAATGCCCTATAAACTTGGGTTCACTATGCAATCTTTTTGACAGTCAAATTGTTAAATTCCCGGTCTATAGCATACAGAATTTTGCAACATATGTACGTCCTTTGAAAACTTTTCTTTCTACAATACTTGATCGAGTGAATATAAATTGTTAAACATAGAGAGATATTGTATATTCTAAAAGACAAAGTATTGTCTTACTCAACAGTTTGAATTAGCCCTGCAAAACGAGACAGAATAGAATGTTTAATATAATTGAGTTCATCTCTGCCCACGTGTCGTCACTGATTACCATTATCGGAGAACTTTAAAATCACACCCAAAAAGGGGAAAACGAAAGCAGACCGCGTACAGTATCAACGGCTCTGATTACACAAATTACAGAATAAGCCCTTCAGCATTATAATTCATCCCAAAGCCAACGTAGTGGGTAGGATCAAAGTCGTATCATACATCCTCCCAAAACGAATTGTAATGATAATGTATCGCGAAATTTGCAATTCGTCGTTGTATTGATTTTGGATTTTAATTAGCCAATGCGTTGCGTTTTCGACGTCCGTTACTGCTGCAGCTACTCAATCAAAATTAGTGTTACGCAAGGGGAGGAAAAAAGAGAGAATTCATGTGTCCTTACTTCTCCCACCGCCTTTTCGGCGTACAAATCGACGGTGGAAAAGTGCGTGAACAGTTATTTACATACAAGCATGCATCCAGGGATGAAATGTTCAGTAATTCGGAAATAAAATTGTTTCCTTAAAACAAAAATAAAAAGTTTTCAACCCTCCCAAACACAACTTTACCTATCCTGGATGTGGATATACGGACATCGAGGACACTAAGGACGGCACACAAAGCCTTTGCTGCCTAGTTATCTCTGTGCGTGTGCGACGCATAATATTTGCGATGGATTAATTTAAATTCGCTCATTATTTTAATGTGATTTTTTTTTCATATGTGACCATGGTTGAATCTCCTCCTCCGTCACGCATGCACACAAAAAACATACAACATACAAATATATTGTTCAGTATTCTGGGTATGTGCGGGTGAGCTGGGCTACAAAAAATTAATTAATTTGAACAATAAGTTCTGCACACACGCAAAAAAATAACAAAAAAACAGGAAACAGGATCAAAAACAAAATAAATGGAAGTCCACCCCGAATGAAACAACAAAAAAAAAAAACAAGAGATGGATGTGGGGGTGACCACCACGTGTGTGTAGATGGGAAGTCCGAGGACACACAAGGCGGTCGACAGAGGGGTGATGTTGCAATCAGCAATTGGCTCAATGTGAAACTACAAATCATCAGGGGAATTCGCCAGAGAATGAAACATGCATGCATTGAGCGCAAGTAGTAGCAGCAGCAGGACAACACATACAGTCCACGAATGAAGCGACGACCAAGCGACTGAACGACAGAGCCAAACAGGCATTCAACGGGCAAATGGGACAACAGCAATGGCAACGTTAACCCCTTCTGTAAACCGTTTTCCCGGCGCTCATTTTTATCCTGAGGACGAGAGGACAAAAACAGAAGCACTATCTCTCTGTGTATCTGCATAATGCACCACCACTACCACCACCGCCCCCACTACGTTCATCGTCACCATCAGCTGGTACCGTATACCGCACTACCACGACCGACGGCATACAAAACAAGAACAAGGACGAAAGAAGAACCCAAACCACTTGGGTGGGGGGGAAGCAGCAAACGGAGTGTACTTGTATGTGAAGTAAATTGTTCGACTTTGCCGGACATATGACAAAAATTCTCTTTCTGCTTTTGGACGGGTGATGGTGGAGAAGGCTTTAAGGTTTTCCAGCGACCCGAATGAGTATTCTTTGTTGCACGGCAAGGGGTGGACGAGGATTTACTGTCTGAATGCCAGAACATCTCATCCCCATGTCTGCAACCCCACCGAGATTATAATCTATGCAGTGCAGGCGCTTCAACAGAAACACAAACTTTTAACTCCACACCGCCACTCGTGACAGACACAAAATCCTCTATCACTATCTACACTGAACGATTTCGAGCACAGATCATTTCCTCCCCTAACCTCCGAGGGGCCGAGGACCAACCGGCAAGGCCGAGGGCCAACCCAGCCCTGCTCTGTGTGCCCTTATAATACGCTCGATAAATTAAAATTCGTTAAAAATTAATTACCTGATGGGGTGATGGGGATGCCTGCGATGGCTGAGGCGATGGACTTGGTGCAGCATGTCCAGGACTGTTGGGTGGCGGTCCACTGTGTTGTGGTTGATGTGGAGATGCTGGAGGATGCGGATGACCACCGGGACCGGGACTAGCAGCGGGTGAAGTTCCACCTGGCCAAGGTCGATTTGGTTCAGGATACTAAAATGAGAGAGCATAAAAGAAAAACAGGATACAAAATCAGTTTTATTCAATACAAACACACGCACATACAAAACATAGGTGGAACCTGCCATGGATTTTTTTTTTTTTTTTTTAAATTTTGATTGATGATGGGTAGTGGCTACGGTCGGATAGAGGAGGCATTTTTTGTGATTTAAAACATCCCCACGAACGAATACGAAGACCAGGACATAGATGTGTAATTAAAAATTTCGATTTTATGTATGCACAGGGTGGTGCAATGATGGTTTTGGTAGAAGCAAAGAGGATATGTGGATACATTTCTGTGTTATATATTTGCATTTGGCGGGATGGAGATTGAATTGCAGAAGCCTTGTGGTAGCATGATATTTTTTCCACGCACACACTTGCTCTCTCTATCTTTCTCTCACATATACATCTGTTCTATGCGAAGCGAATACCATTGCATTCCTTACATACAGTTTGTGCATTTTTACGCAATGCGGATGTAGAAAATAAAATAATATAAATTTCATTAGGCCGCCATTTAAAAAAAAGAAAAATGAATTAAATTGTTGGTTGGGAGATTCTCTGAAATATTTTTTTTTTATTTTCTGCTTTGTTTTAGGGCTTTACATTGACTTATGCCACCCGTGGTTCTGGTTTGACTGAGTTGGGAGGAGTTTGCATTTTTTTTTCTGCATTTAATAATTCAATTTTTATTGAAATTTGTTTGAAATAAAATATACATTTCTGGTCAAATGTATTTTTTCCGCCTTTCTGGTTTTTATGCGAGTCAGGAATTCAGTTGATATGCCATGAATAATTAAAAAAATTTCGTAATGAAATTATATGCGGGTGAAATGAGAGCTTTGAAAATTAAACCGTTATATAATTTTATTCATTTTATTTAAAAAATGTTTTTTGTATATATATGTATACATTATTTTTTTTAAATATATTGACAACGCCCTATTTAAAAGCAGCCGAATTACTATGCAGCATTTAGGTTTCATTTAAGAATGCATCAGACAAGGATATATCTCTTTTGGACATAACTTCTTTCAAAAGGGCGCGAAAAACTGTGTATAGCTCTCTGATTAAATATCAACAGATAAAGTTTTTAAAGAAGGGAGTCAAAGTATTAAATGAAGAACTAATTTCCTCTATTTTGTGTATCAACAATATTTCTTGATAGAATAATGGGAGAATGTTATTCGAAAATAAATGTGTGCTTTACTTATGTAAAACAACTAGGTAACAGTCCAAAAGACTACAGGTTCTTCTACTTTAAACAACCAATAATGTTTGCATATCTTTTATTTTATTATTTTCCACAAGTAGAGAGAATTGAAAATCAGAACTTACTTTTAATCCGACCAAACTTAATAAGCTATATTTATATGTAAAAGCTGGCAACAGCGTAACACCATAATCAATTTCAATAATCGTTAGTTTTATTTTTCAAAGACGGCCACTAAGCAATTATATATTTTGTGAAAATATTCATCCACGGAAATGGTATTCTTTGACTTCTTAAACAAGTAATGAATACAAAGATCATTTATAAAGCGCCTG
Organism: Eristalinus aeneus; assembly: GCA_955652365.1. Classification (NCBI taxonomy): domain Eukaryota; kingdom Metazoa; phylum Arthropoda; class Insecta; order Diptera; family Syrphidae; genus Eristalinus; species Eristalinus aeneus. Next base: position 37,049,548 of record OY019130.1, read on the forward strand.
ATTTAATTTGTTATCATTTCAATACAAAAATCCAAAACGAACTTAATGTTCTTGAATGCCGGCCTGTGGTATTTTATTGATCTCAACAATTAATGATGCGTTTATCATTCCATCAAAATTAATCAGTTTTAAAACGACATAAAATGTATTTTATGAACAATAAATGCTTCTATATTTTTATAGAATGCGCTCATTTACCATATAAAGCATTGTTGGCGCTACAGTCCAAAGGGAGACCAGGGCCTAGCTTGCTCATCAACTACTCGTGTTGTGCGCGCTACTGTTCTTTCACGAGTAGAAGGGACCTACAGTTTCTTGCCGACTCCGAACGGCGAAATTTGAGAAGCTTTCTTAGACAGTTATTACTCTTTTGATTGTTGTCAGCAGCTCGAAAGAGGTGGTGCCGTGCCCCCTTCGGCGTGTGAGCGTCGCACTGTACCCACTACGCCACGGCAACCACCCTACAGAAACATATTAGGGATTTTATGCTTAGGAATATTCCACAATTGAAACAAATCGTTTTGCAGAAAGAAATCGATTATCTGTCATGTTATTCATTCCATGGTGCAATCTCCCTTTTCCTGTACATGAACTACATTACAGAATATTTAAATGATCATATGCTTCTTTAATAGTACTAAAAGCAAGTTCGGTATATAGTCTCTCTACCGACTTCGTCATGGGCACGTATCCATTCAACACTCAACTGTTTTGACTGAAAAAATTTTACTTAAGACAGCATGTAAGGTGATTAACATAAAAACAAACATGCTGAGACATTAATATGCAACATTTTGAAAAAAAAAAAAAACATTTATAAGGATATGTGTAAGGTTGTCAAATATGTGTAATATTCAGTTGACAAACACTTTTGCTACCAAGACCAGAAAGCATAAACAAAACATCCTATGTGACAAAAAACAGAAGAAAAGAAAATCTTCTTTTGGGTGGGTTGCATTTTCTTTATGTTTTCTATCTTACCATTGTCCCTTTTTTTCTATGATTCCTGATTAAATTAATTGGTAAGCACTTATTTTACAGACGACATTTTCTGTCGTTGATCTGATACAGTTGGACACTCTCCAACAGAGGCAGTTGTGCGGAAATTTTTGCGTACTTTTCACATACTTCCTTTTTGAAGAAACAGATGTCTGGGACATTGTTGTATGATTGCATGTACGCTTATACGCTACATTTATAGAAAAGGTTTATTTTTATACTCTGTATCATTGATGCAAAATAAAAAGATCCGCAACTAATACGATCTACGAATGTGAATCTCTGTAGAATTACAGGTCGATTAATAGCATGATGATCTCCATATCGAAACATTAAACTTTTGTCTTCGGTTCGTTTGTTTTAAAGAATGTACTGAACAATAGGCTCAGTAGATTAGAATAATACCCCTTTGAACGAACTTTGAATCTTCTCAGGAATTATTTGAGATTTCATATAGTAATTTATGAACTCAGTTGCAAGTATTTTTGAGGGAAGAAAAAAGAAGTTAAGGAGACAACATGACAACCAACACAGTCTATCTTCAAACCCCAATTTGGATATTCATTTATTTTTATTTTTAACAGCGTTGAATTCAATCACCGAAATCATTTAAGATACAAGATTGTGATTCTTAGTGAAAGTAAATAGTAATTTGACTTCCTACATTTTGTTTTATACAAAAGAATATCGTGAAAAGTTGAAGATTTGCTGAAACATTTTCTCGTGCCTAGCACTTTTCTCACAATAATAAGCTTAAATTCGATCAAATCGTCTCAAGAAACACAAAGCATGTTATAGCAACCGGGACAACCTATTTGCGTCCATTTGTACATGCAGTTCGAGCTTTTGAGTGTTCCAAATATAATTTGTCTGTCCTTTGGTCTTACTTTTAAAAATGTCATGACCAAAAATTTAGTGACTCTTTAATGAGGTATTCCCTACCTTTCCGAACGATATTTTTTCGATCTTACGATTCCTAAATACACATTACATTAATTACACCAGATTATATCTCTTTGACCACGCAAATGAGAGACACTAAAATCTCAAGCACAAAACCCAAGTGTTTTAAAACAAAGTGTGAGAAACTTCTATGCAACTAGATACATGGAGTGCTTATGTTGGGGTTTTTCTATTTAAGGATTTTGTACTTCGGGGTTTTAACTTTGAGAAATAGTCAATGTAGAAACACTCTCTGATGATTCTCTTAATTGAATTTTATTTATACATATGTCCTTATTGTGATTTTGGACAGGAGCGGAAGCCATTTAGGCCTGTTCCAAACTAACAATTTATCGTTTATATCAAGTCAGCGAAAATCACAAATCACAAGAAACGAATTCGTGGCAAATATGTGTTTCCTCCTTTCAACATATCTTTCACTTTGGCACTATCAATTTGAAACATATAAACACAATAGTCCATCTTATACAATTTCAAAAGTCCTCAAAAGATGGTATGCATTGATTGTTAATCTTCCTTTTTTCACGTTTTTGACGTTTGAGGCCCTAAACCCAATAAAATATACTATAGATTGGTGAGTCCACTAGAAAGATATCTGTATCTCGGCTCTGTTCGTTCGCTTATATTTCTCTTAACAACGTAACCGACCGTGAAACTATTTGATGGACACACACTAAAAAGAAAAATCCAAATATCAACCCTTGAGGATATTTTTGTGACTACGCGTGTATAAAACGTAATCGTCTGTCTCTTCGACCATTGCTTATCACAAGATTGTCGGTCGAGGGGAAGTGCTTAAGAAAATGCATGCTCCAACAGTTGGACATTGACCCCATTTACCGCGGATTTCAAATCAGCGGATGGGGACAGAATGTCTACACGGTTTATAAATGTGTGCTTGTATCGTGCACCACAAATTGCAATCCACTTAATCACGGTACCCAAGTATGAAGGGCAGATCAGCGATAATTATTGCTGTATGAACACATTTGTAGAACGGCAGAGATTGTGGTGGACACTCTTCTGCTTGAATGAATCTCTGACAAACACACAGATGAACTTGCAGCTCATTATGTTCACATACACCATCGGTCATTAATTATACATTTTACATAACACAGTGCTGGTTAAGAATGTCGTACATACAATTCGAGAGGAATGGGAAGATGGTGAGAAAATGATTTTACATAGGAAATAACACCACCCTTTAGATTCTGTGGGTTAATATATTGTGTATGCGATGAAGATATATCTTATTACCTGGTGCGTTGAATAGGCAGTCCTGTGATTTGGTCCTGACGCCGGGCCCGGTGGTGTGGGATATCGTTGCGGGTATGGAGAATATTGAGATGTACCAGACCCCTGTGCCGATGACTGGGGCGGTGGTGGCGGTGGTCCACCAGGCTGTTGTTGGGGTGAACTTGGATAGGAACCTGAATTTTGCCCATGCGCTGGGGGATAAGGTGATTGACCTCTGGAAGTATTTGACTGAAAAAGAAAGAAACAAAAAAAAAGATTATATTATTAGAATTTGATTGATTGCTCTTTGCTACTTCAGTTTTCTTTAGTAATTAAACGTTTATTGAAGAGCTTTATCGAATTTGATATGCAGAACGTTGACAAGTAAATCAATGGAATTGAGCGGACACGTCATAAGTCATGGCCGGTGGTCGCACACAGAGTGAGGTCGTAGCGTCGTTCACTTATTGTGGAAAACTTTAACCACGACTGGCCTTGGAGAGAAATATCCTTCAGTTGTATATAATTATATACATATAAATATCAATTATATAGAAATTAGAGTTTGCAGTAGATGAGAAGAGAAACAGGCACAATGAAAGGAAAGTTCGAAATTGGTAAATTAATTCTCTTGGGCAGATTTTACACTCAGGTTATAACAGAAAGCATAAAAAGAAAGAACACAACGATATTGTATTAGGACTGCAGGAAATAACAGTATCTATACGAGGTAAGGTTGAAAAATTTTAATAGGCAATCTAGTTGCGAGTGAAATAATGAAATGAATGAAAATCAAATCATTCTACAAAAAATAAAAACGTTCAAATCTTGTAAATCACCTAAGTATGTATGAGTTTTAAATTCAACCGTGACTGACAAATATGGCTAAGGATTATGGTGGTTTCTGTTGAATTCTGTTGATTTCTGTTTGCGTTTCAAACAAATTGACTTGGCTTTTATTGTCCAGTAATTTAAACAGTTCGAAAAGTACATTGTACGAAAAACGTTCTCGGGCACAACTGTGTCAATACGCCATCGTTACTGGCAAAATAGCTTAGTAATCCTTCGAATATATAGCCTACTAAAGTGTCCTTTGTTTTGACAGTTCTTCTATTTTTTAGAAGAAAAATTGTAGGAAAAAATTGAGGAAAATTCAGATAAATGGGAGGATAAATTATACGAATGCATTAGGAAACACAAAGACAAAATGTATCTAGATTGCCTAAATCGAGCTCGTTCCTCTTCGTCGAGACATATGTACAAACATCTCAACCATACACTTTCGTCCAGCAACTACTTTAAAACAGAACTCTCAAATAGGAAAAAAGCATTATTTTTATTCTACGAAAGGCTTTTTCTTTCATCCGCGTATGTAGGTTTGGCGTAGACTTGCATCACCCTTGGTAGATTCTAATTTGTGTGGTCGAAAAATGCGCAAAATTATGAATGGATTAATAACTTGCTATAAGCACTCACTAACTACTCAAAGTAAATTATATATGTAAGTATACTAAATAAACCAAAAGGCGACCCTCAAATAATTCTAACATAGAAACTGGCAATATTTCGATGTGAGCACTACTCTACTCTTGCTTTCGTTTCACCTTCAGAATAAATAAAAACAGTTTTCAACAGTTTTCCCCACTTTATCTTTTTTGTTTGGTTTTATTTAATTCACTTGTGGGGACTCTTTGAAACATTTCACGTCTATTTTGAGAACACGTAATAGTACGAGTCAAAATCAAAACACACCACATCCCACGCATCAATATTCAAACCTATCAGCCCGCCAAAAGACCTGTTTCGGTGTTCAGTTGATCTATTTGTAATGACCCACCTGTTCATATCGTTCTACATTCACAAGGAAAACTACAAAACTATCTAAAATTCAAAAGTACCTCAGCCAGCGTCCTCTCTGTCACCACGTTCCACATCCGCCACGGCAGCACAACCAATGCATAGGTATGGAGAGAGAATAGAAAGTAAACAAAACGTTCCATTGGCGCGACATCGCTGCTAGGAGGTAGTCCATTGCCAGGCAATGAAAACCTCATGATGACTACACTACAGTCATTCGTCGTCTCGTCATGCGTGAGCACGTTAACGGGGAGTCAATTGAAAAATTGAAATGCGGGAACATACCCAACCGGAACGTTGATATTTTCAAATTATGCCGGCGGACGATTGCCAAGACAAAGAGATAATAAAGCATGTCGAATAATTGTTCTTCTCTTGCGTAAAGGGATAAGTGTGGTGGGAGGTGGGGTTTACAGTAGTTGTGGGTCGTTGAAGGGAAACAACAGCCAAAAAGTACACAAGAAAACAAAAAATGACGAAGCCGTTGGGGGCAAAGGAGGACAGTTGAAGTACCTTCAAGGTTAATGATGTCTACAGCCAACACATCAGCGTGAGTCATAAAAAAAGAGAACGATTGGAGAAAATGAAAGGACTACGTTCGGTTGAAAACCGCCAACCAAAGTTGAACAGTGGGGTTTGTGGATGTTTCCTTCTGTTGTGGACCTGACCTGCTCAACTTAAAGGGAAGGAATGCCTTTAAAGAGAGAGGGTTCTTGTTTTTGTTTTCGATTTTTATGCATCAGGAAATTCGCGGCTATGCATTACTTACTGAATCGCCCTTTCCTTGTAAGAGACTTTGGGATAATGGCAATAATATTTAACGCACGTTATTGTGTAGCGAATGAAAAAGCATACGTCTGAATTGAATGAAATTTTGGGCGGTTGTTAAGTCTATGGCGGTTAATACTACTACTCTCCATAAAATTATGCTTACGAAATAGGAATATTATCTGAGTGATATGGGTATTACGATGAACTATTCAAAAGAAAAAAATATACGACGTATTAAGTGTATGTCCTTATGTACCCTTTTGATAGACTTTCTCGTGAAACTTATGTTAATAGCACAAAATACGTGTTTCAGTAGACTAACTGAAGAATGAAACTAATTATAATAAATATAAAAAGATTTCGTGAATAGGAAGAGTATGTTTCTTATTTTTATGTTGTTAAAAATTTTTAAGCTGTTACAGCTAATCTTTACAAATATATACAGGACAGTTGTTTTCTGGCAATTTCTGTGAACAAAGCTTTCTAAACATTTAGTGTTTTAGCTATTTCGTGTTCTGCAGGTGATTTTTGTGCGGAAGGTTATATGTATTATAGATACCAAAGTAACACGTAAGCGTAATAAGGCACATACGGTGGGGAGAATATAATAGAAACAACTGTTTAGATAACGATCAGCAATCAGTGAAAATTTAGTTTTTCTTCAAAACTTATTTTATTGTAGCAAAAAGAATGATATTGATCCATCATAGCAGTCTTCAGCTGTTATTGCACAATAAACTGCTGGAAGGTTTCATTGAAAAGTTTATAAATTTGGTTAACATGTGTTGTAGTTAAAAAAATATGTATGTTGTAAATATTTTGATAAGCTGATGAAGTGCCTAGGATATTCCCAAAAATATAATTCCGTTCATAAAAAAAAAAAAAATGATGCCCCCCAGGATTCGTTAAACAAAACCAATTTTTATTCAGCGCATTTAAAGAAATAATAAGAGGTGGCGCGACAGTCTACAGGGGGCCAGGACCTAGCTTGCCCATCTACTACTCGGGTTGTGCGCGCTACTGTTCTCTCACGATTAGAAGGGGCCTTCAGTTTTTGCCTACTCCGAACGCCGAAGCTTAAGAAGCTTTTTCTTAGACAGTTAATACTCTTTGAGTATTGTCAGCAGCTCGAAAGTGATGATGCCGTGAAAAATTCCAGGTGTTCAGCCGGGAATCGAACCTGGACTTTCGACATGTGAGTGTCGCAATCAACGCAATACGCCACGTCGGCCACCTTGACAAATGTTACATATGCCAAATTGGAAATTAGAATCCGTAGCATCTTCGAACGAATACATTTTTTATTTTCTGAGTAGGCGTATGGACACATGCTTGTTCTTGAAACCACATCCATATATTGTTTCCAAATTCAACTTCGATCTGGGTTCTACAGCATCTTCCTATACATCCTTTTGCTTCTTGTATTTCATACCCTTAAAAGGATATTCATTGCTCCTTCGACTGTCCTACATTCCATGTTCGAGAATCTCATCAGTTCATTGCAGCACTCAGACACGTCCTAACTCGGAGCACAATGCATGCGCCACCTCTGTCACATACCACTGCACCTTTAATTGGGTTGAGATACACAGGAAGTGTGAACGAGGAAAATCAGGCTCCACACAGAAATCATTCCTTGCTCGGTTTGATATTCGAGTTTGTTTAACTCTATCGTCCGCCACACATCACTGGCACGTCCTTTGTGCTTTTACATACATATAAGCGCAACACCTTTGGCCTTATCCTGCGAGGATTACTGATTTTATCATCATCTTTTCTCTATCACAATGTACAGGCGATTAATTACATCTAAAGGATGTCTGTACCAGCCCACATAGCGCACAAAGTAGAGAAGCTTTTGTCAACCTGACATCCTTGCGGCAGCCGCCCTATTAACAAATTTACTCTTACACAGACTAACACACAACATTCTCTATTTAATGAAATTGATGTGCATACATCAAGCAACCATCCCAATCCTCATCATCAAGTCTGCCAGCCAACCAGGTTGAAGTTCAGAAGAGGGTTCCGTCGGCACATTCTCTCCTGCAGTCGTTTGTAAAGTAGGCAATTATGTGCATGCACATGCAAGTGGTGCGGTGCTGTTAGTTGCTGGGGATCCTTCCTGACAACAACAACCGACATCCAATGGCATTTTGAACACTAACATGAAATGAACCATGTCCACTTTACTCACTAGCTACAGAGGAAAGAGGTGTGGAAAAAGAAGACCCCGATCATCGTCCTCATCATGACAATGATGACGGAAGACTACACTCAATTTTCATTCACCACTCACACCCACACGCATAGACACAATTACTAGGGTGAGACGAGATTTTCGATCCTAAACTGCGAGCAGCAAACTTTAATTGATGTGAATAACGAATAGACACAGACACACATCACCCAGAGACAGGACGCTATCCATCCATTTATTCCTATGTAGTGTGTCCTTTTTTTCTTGCCCATTGAATTACATAATAGTCGTGAACAATTTGGGGCGGAGATACTTCAGTGGACACTTTTTTTAGAGACTTGTCTCGGTCAGATGTAAATGTTGTTAAACCGAAAGAACTAATTTCTCCTTTTGTCCTTACTGCTCAAAAAGTATGACAAGTGAATAGTGAACTAATTGTGGAGACTTAACTTATCGTTTGAATAACGAAAGCATGACTTTAAATCGAAAACAAGGACGAGGGATGGAACTGGGAACTCCTTCAGAGAGGAAATGATATAAGGGGCAAAATGGAAAATTCGAGCGCATCTCACTCATCAGCAGCAGCACGTCTATCGATTGAAATTCTCGAAGCCATGGAGAGCAGAGAAATTAAATAAATAAACGAAAGAGACGAACACACTAAAAACAGAGTCTGAGAGCGAAACACACAAACAAACGGACCAACCAACAAAAAAGGAGAATAAAAAATGAATTCAAGAGAGAGAAAGAGGAAAACAGTAAAGCAGGAAATTCGAAGAGAACAAGACAAAAGCAGAAAGAAAAAAAACGACAAAATTTATATTCCAGCAAACAATTAAAATCAGATTACCCATGGTGGAAGGGAGGAAAATAATAAAAAGCAAGTGATGCGGGGGTGCACCAATGCTGCTGCTGCCAGCTAAGGAGAGGAAGGATCAGTATGTTAGGCCGGTGTACTCGACGAACTTTCGACTCACTCACATGCCATGCGGTGACGGCAGCAAGCTAAAGTACTGGCTTAGTGGGTTTGGGAGAGTGGAAAAGTGGAAATTTTATGTTTTTGTTCGGTTCGGTTGCCTCCCACTTCCTTCTCATCACCATCACCATCATCATCTGCGCCTTTCGAGAATTTTATTTGATTTTGCCTAAAAATTCTGTTCTACTCACCCGCTGCTATCATATTTCCATCTCTATCGCTTTGCTTTTGTTGGAGGAAATCAACTCTATTGGCACTGCTCCACCCAATGGAAAGTATTTTAATCGATTTTCCACATCCAATCCTGCCCCTTGCTGCCCCTGTGTGGTGCTGCTGTGGCAGTTTCCGAACACACCAACCCTATGGATGTATACACACACTGTGTCCTCTCTCTCTCTCCCTCTCTCTTTCTTGCTTTCTGTATCTTCTCTATGTCCCTAGACTAGCTGGCTTGGCTCCATAGGGAGAAAGAACGAGGATAAAATGACATACCAGTTATCGTTGTTGCTGTATCGGTATACTTTTGTGGGTATACCCATCCTCTCTAAGAAACAACGAATAGTTTACAGTTCTGCTTTCGTACTTTGAAACGACAAGCAGACTTACAACTCCTAGCATCAGCGCACCACATTATCTTTGGCAAAACAGCACAGCAGAAGCAGCTGGGACTATCCGACATTCTGAGCGTACTCTGGTCCTGCTTCGAGATCTCAGGCGCTTTTGATACGCCAAACTCGACGTCGTCATCGTCGTCGACATTTCATGGGGCAGCACACAAAACGAACAAAAAAAAAAAAACAACCCTCCTATGTGCTTTTCAAATACACAGCTGTGGGAGCGACTGGGTTCACATACACTCACATGCAATAAATAAGAGAGCGGCATTAATGAAAGGATTTTCATATTCCATCCCCTATGCTTGCTTCGTGCCCGGTCTGGTATTATGGGTATATGTGTATGTATTTGCTGTTGATGTTTATTTCTCCCGAGCCCCTTGGCTCGTCTCTTCGACTTATACCACTCTATGCGGCTTTTGATGGTGTTTTTTCGTCGTACCAGCGGTAGAAATATTAAAAGAGGGATCACGAAACGAGAAAGAAAAAAAACCGAAACAGGGAAAAGGACATGTGAAACGTGGAAGGGACAGAGACTTTCGGAAAAGTCTTGTATGTGTTCGGAGGGATGAGAATAAATAACACGTACACCAACGAGGGGTGCAAATGTTTCGTGAAATAAATTGTTCCTTTTTTGTTCCCTCATCTCCTTGTGTTGTTAGTCCCTTTTTATCTCTCTTTCTCTTTATCCTCTCCCTGAAGATCCTTATTTTTTTTTTTTTTTGGTTTGCAAGTTATTGCATGCTGCATAAGGACGATTCGTTAATGACGAGGACGACAAAGGCAACGAGAAAATGACAACAACAGGACACATCGAAGACGACATTTCCAAGAAGTTCCAATTGTAGTGGGTATCCTCTTATCGCTCTCTTCTACATTCATTTCTATTTGTGTATGTGACTTGAGTATACCTCCACCACACCTCGCACCTTGAGGTACATAGAAGCTGATAGAACAGAGCAAGGAGCACCATTTCATCGTAGGCCTTAAATTTAAATTGGTCAACAGACACATTTGTCCTGGCACCCAAGGGGATCCTTATTCTCCTTTTTGATGCGTAGTTAAGTTTGGTGTATTAAAAGGATGAATTGTATGTATGTATGCCATCTTTGCGGGTGTACATGTGTAGCAGAGGAAGATGATTTTCATGAATTCCTAACAGCGTGCTATACAAGACGACGAGATGAATTGAAGGACGACGATGAAAACAAATGACAACTCACGTTGACGTTGCTATCTCAAATTAATTATTCACAAGGATATTTTAAATTAATGATAAAAGTGATTCCTGATGAAGGGAATATTCGATATTTTACTGACCTAAGTGACACCGACATGGGAGTTTCGATTCCCTACAGAGAAGACAGTTCACACTTTACAAATCCAAATTTCCGTATACGGTTAAACATAAACATTTATGTTTATTTGCCCATTCTGTGGGCATGTTAGACACAGTCATGAGGGATGCGTAGATACGAGAATTCAAATTTAATGGTATTATATTCTTCTGAGAAAAAATGCAAGTAGCTGAAATAGAATAAATATATATTCTTGTAGTGAGAATATTTGCTTATATTAATAAAGGAGAAATAGAGAATTATTGTATTGTTGATACTTTCATAAAACAGTACGCTTCCCAATTAATGTTTTGAAGTCCCAACGTCTGAGACCTAATAAGTAAACGTAACTCATTTGAAGACGTATTTCAATTTAATAATAATAATTGTATGGCGCGACAGTCCACAGGAGGACCAGGACCTAGTTTGCTCATCAACTACTCGTGTTGTACGCGCTACTGTTCTTTCACGACTAGAAGGGACTTACTGGTTTTTGCCCACGCCGAACGGCGTATTTCAACTTAATAATAATTGTTGGCACTACAGTCCAGAGGGGGACCAGGGCCTAGCTTGCTCATCAACTACTCGTGTTGTGCGCGCTACTGTTCTCCCACGAGTAGAAGGGACATATAGTTTTTTGCCGACTCCGAACGGCGAAATTTGAGAAACTTTTTTTAGACAGTTCTTACTCTTTGAGTGTTGTCAGCAGCTCGAAAGAGGTGGTGCCGTGAAATATTCGAAAAATTGGTGTTGAGCTGGGAACCGAACCTAGACCATTCGGCGTGTGAGTGTCGCACTCTACCCACTACGCCACGACGGCCACATATATTTCAACTTGCATGCCTTATTAATTCGATTTGAATTTCGCAAGTGCTCCCGTTTGAGGTATTGTTCTTTTGACTACTGCTTCCTGTGTTTCAGAGTTAAATGTGGTTCATTATTGAGAAATACTCACAGTTTAATAAATTGATAGCATGCATCCTACTGAATGGAAAGGACTTCTTAATGAAAAAACGCGTCTACTAACAAAAATAAAAGAACCCAAAATTCAGGTCAATTGTTTTGTAAACATAAGTCACCTTAGTCCAAATTTCAAAACACGCTTGATAAAAAGTGCGCAATAGATAATCTATATACATACAGTAACTGGGTTCATCCCCTTTACCATCCAACTGTTCATTGACTAAAATCGGAACAAGTGCACACCGAGTTGATGGCGCTATTTCGCTTTCGTTTGTCTTGGATGAGCGAGTTCCCGTCGGCGAAATGTGTACCAACGACGGCGAGGGAAGTACTTATCCGGTGAATGGATTTCAATGGTTTATTTACACTTCATGTAGGGGTATAGCATGGTGTGGAATTTGCCGATTTGTCTGAAGGCATTTTAGAACTTGGTAAATAATCTATTTCTAACTCTTTTAAAACGTCAGTGAAGTATTGAACTTTTTCTGCAGTTCTTCGGATCTTACATATACCCAAAAGTTTAAACACAATTCAAATAATGCATGGGCCTGGAAACTTATTCAAATTTTATCTACAACTAAAGAACATCTGCAGTAACATTTTCTATTTTCAGCTGCAAATAAGATTAGTATAATAGTGATTTAAGAAACCTGAGACGAACGAGTTTAGTCCTAATTACATATACAAACTGTCAAAGATGAAGGAACGTACTCTGCAAGAGGTGTGACTTATGCCGAATGAATTCTAATCCGAAACCGACGGAAGTGGTACCATGAATTAAGAAGGGAAAACAAATCGGTCAACAGCTGGCTATACAGAATGTAGCCACCTTTTGTTGACAATTACAACATTTTTGGGTCGAATTTCGAAGCGGGAAGAGAAAAATATTTAACAAGCATAACAATTGAACCAATAATATTGGAAAATAGCATTACAGTGGTGGCAAAATCTTAGACATTGTTAGGTTGAAAAACAAATCAAAACAATATGCCTGGATTTATTATTTATGGTGCTTGTTGAAGGTATGTATGTGGGTGTGATCGCTAATTTGATTCTGAAGGCGGAGTACCTAACCCAATACCACAAATTCTATGCTTGGAGTGGATCCTTATCGAGCGCACTCTCCATCTTACCTTGATACATGCTAATCATCATTAACATAGCCGTTTTTCTAGCTTTGTCATTTTGTTTTAACTGGAAACAGCGTTTCGTTTTTATTCAACAAAAATTCAATAATGTCCCTTTCACTTTTTGCATTAGGTTGCAGATACATGTCACAGTTAACGATCAATAAAATACTGGACACAGATATTTTAGTCGTAAACCATGCATTTCTTTTAAGTTTTATAAATGTTATTTTTTAAATAAATTCTTACAAAAAAGGGAATTCTAGAAATCTCAGGCCCTACGTTCAGTACTGACATTCACAAACTCGTCCGACTACCAATTGGGAAATTGCCATTAAAATCAAGGCGAAGTGCTGCCATTTGAACTAAATGATTTTAATTCGAAGGACTAAGTCTAATGATAAAAAATTAACTTTATGATGCATGAACCTTAAAGCGTTCCAATTCGCGTTCGTAAATCAGATAGAAATAATTAAAACCATAACCACCATACTTTACACGGTTTTAATAAAAAAGCTCCATCAGAAAAGGAACCAAAAATAAAAAAAATAAATGTAATGCCTTACTTCAATAATACCACATAAATTTCTCAATGCCACCATGCTCTTGAGTCTCCAATCATAATTGAAATATATGCACATGTTTATATACCAGAAAAAAAGGAACTCACAGGTAGTATTACCGGCGGCGTACTTTTTAAATTAGGACAAAATGAAGTCAATGACTTTTTGCAGAATGTCCAAAATAAAGGAGCAGGAAGGACTCGTGACTGTGGGATGGGGAAACCCTTAAAAGAGAGGAGAAATAAAGAAAACCAAACAAAATAATGAATAAAGAGGAGGAATACAAAAGGTTAACGCGTTGCAACCGCACCATGGGAGAAGGACTATAATAACGAGTCGAGTAGATGGGAACAAGAAAAACGACGACACCGATGACGATGTACCCAATAAACATATAACCCCATTCGGTATGGAATCCCTTAACACTTAGTCGGTTGATTGTGGACCCGCCTTTCCCTACATCCGCACATCGTCGCGTACACCAGAGGCCACCGCACATATTTCTATGAATGGTACGTACTCTGGGACAACCTTAAATATGTACGAATGTATATATACACGTTTAGATATGTTTGCGCTTTTCTGCGGATGAATGAATGAAAACATTCGAGGCATAACATACACTTCTCGTGTTGCTCGTTCTCCGCCGCCGCTGCTGCCAACTCAAACTCACTTGGCTCATCCTTCCTCCTCGTAGTAGTAGGATCTCGTAAGCACACGTCACTTCACTTCAAAATATCCAAAACAGAACGAACACGAGAAGAAAAAAAAATAAAAGGAACAGAAAAGGATAAACCAGTACCCACCACCACCGCCAATGCCGCCGTCAACGGCGACGTCGCTTTGGCTGTTGCCTAATAATGCTGGAATATAAAAGCAAAAAAACAAAGCACAGCGACCGACCAAACGGATAAATATGCAGAAAAAGGTCAATGGGCAACACGACACTAGGAAGAAGCGCATAACACTTGTCTCGTCATCGTCATCACTGTCACCAACCTCCCCCTGGTAGGTTTCATCAGACGGAGCGGTAAGCGAAGTGTTGTTTGTTTTAAATAAGTCTCCATCGTATCTGTTTACTCAGTCATCTTCTATGCGGACTGCTGAAACTAGGCCCATTGCTTTGGGACGGTTCCTCTTCCCCATCAGATCATACGTAGGGAAACCAAAAATCGATTTTGTCTGTGCAGTGAAGGGGGACTGGCTATCTGCAAGCTATTTTACAGCATCAACTTGTTAATGTGCCTCTATTTGCAAGGTACTCTTCCTCCTTCATAGACGTTTTGTCTGTAGTGACTTTAACGTCGATTCCTATCAACAAACTCCACAACAGGGGTGGTGACATAATTTTGTTATGGTTCCACTGTGAACGCAAATGTAAAAAAAAGCGAATCTTTTCAAAATTTATATATTATAGTGCAACTTCCTTGTGGATATGGATTCGTAGATGTGTATATAATTGACTTGCGAGTGCAATGCCATATCTTAGCGAAGAAGAAAACGTTTAAACGTTTCTTTGATTTCTCTTTGAAGACATAGTGCAGCTTATAACAGAATTGCATAGCTAAAAACAGACGAGTTTATTAACCGGGTATCTGTGAAGGAACCATTTGATATTTATTTCTTTTAAGATGATTGGTTTTCTTGATCGCTTTTCTTTTAAGAAAAGTTAAAAATGTTAAATGTTGAGGCCTTATGCGTTAAAAAGATTACATCATTAATAGTTAGTATCTTTGTACGCGACATGTGCACACAACAAACTGCAATCGGGTCTTCAAATTTTGATCAAAGAGCTTACGAAACAGTCTTGGAAATCTTCATCCGACTCGTTGCGCAATACTGTCGGAGCATGGTCGTATACGGCAAAGTATATATGAATTTTGTAGGTTAAAGTGGAAATAAAAATCTAAATTATTGAATTTGCGTACAACCAGACTCTGTAATCAAATAACAAAATGATACGTAATACCAATAAACGTAAAAAACATTGAGAGATAAGGGGTTATATTGAACCACTTGAGAGATCAAAGCAATTACAGTGTGAATAAAATGCATGACTTTCCAGACATGTCTACAATAAGCCATTAGATGTAGACAAATGATTAAAATTAAGCCTGCTCTAGAACGCATTTTTTAAAGGTTAATTCATTTCCAAATTTAATGGCACAGGTTGCTAGGCTGCAAACATTCCAAGAGTACTTCACTTTATATTTATATGCTACGCTCAATGTCTTCGTCCTACTAATATCGGTTTGAATTGATTTATCTCAATATCTAAAAAGATCACTAAAGTTTTATGACTGAATTTTTTTTCAAACATTTGTGTTGAGATCTTAGCATTAACCAGTTATTGAAATGCAATATCACTCTATCAACACAACCTATTGGACTTATACCCTTCTATTTATTTACGTACAATTTTGTTCGGCTGCTCTCTTTTTTTTTTCTCGGCAGTTAATTGGGTACAAAAGTCAAGTCAACAAGTATCGTATTTGTTCACGCAACTGGTTCTTCTAATTGCCGGTCTCATCATATCAATGTATGTCTCTCTGTTTCGTTCCGTTCAACTAGAATGAAGTTATAGACATCAGCCGGTTGACAAGAAGACAGACTGCATTCGTGAGCTGATTGAACGAATTATACAAAGAATGCGGCGTTTTGCAGGATTTCTGTGTCAAAGAAATTTTATTTGAAAAAAAAAAAATGCACAGAATATGTCTTTCTTCTTTCTTCTCCCTATTTTTTTTTTTTCACTGCGTGTGTCATGGTATGGTTCATTTTTATTCGCGATTTTTATATTGAGTGTGAACTATTTATATCTCAATCCAATGAGGTTTGATAGGGGTAACGTGATAAAAGTATGTAGGCTAACAGGTGCTTAGGGGAGTACGAGAATACACTTTCACAAAACATAGTCACTAGGGTCTATGTGTTTTCTGTGTGAAGAGGTGTGACTGAGCCTGTTTAGGATTCGGTATCTAATCACAACCACCAGTCACCAATCTCACTTGCCTCTATTCAAAGACCGACAGTTTAGCTCTGTAAATGTATACTGCCTCCTTTCATATGGTATATTGAAGGAGAATGTGAACTTGAATATTCATAATTTCTAAGCTTTACAAAACCGTGGTCACATGTCGCTGTCTTTCTGCCCATTGCGTGTGTGAATGTGCTTGTGTTCAGTTTTCGGGCGATATGTGTGGGTTTTGTTTTTATTGATCCCTGCGCCCGTGCCTTAACACTGAATAAAACGGCACTAAAACACATTGACGGTGTGTCGGCTTTTTTGAGTGTCTAAACAACCACACAAGTAACATATGGTCGAAAGGTTATTCAGTGACGTATTGTGTTTGTAGATAACCGCGAACAAGTGTTTTAGTTGCGTTTTGATTCTCTCTCTTTAAGGAGAGCAGTGCGGAGAACCCCGGAACACCAAACAACACCGTGAATTTTGCGCGCCAAGTCGTTTTCATTTTCTTTTTCAGAATTTGTTTTTGTCTGTCTATGTATATAAACAGCAATAAAACTTTCAGTGATTCATTTACGATGATGACAAAATGACACAACAACGACACAGGGACACACTTAGACGTGCGCGGCAAAAGACGAAGCAGAGGTTCCGTTTTTATACAGCAGTGAATGGGGTTAATAAACTTTACAGAATGCAAGAAAACAGAAAAAGCAGAGCCAGCATGAATTGTTTAATCACGATTCATGGTCGCGAATCATAGGACTCCTCTCTTCGTCATGGAATGTTTGTATGTAGTATCAGTATACGCAAAGGCACGTAATAAATGCATCAAACTGTAGTACAAACCTCTAACCATCAGCCGTGGCCGCCGTCCTCCCATTCGGTTAAGGAAGCGCACATCGACGGCAATGTCATTTCCATGAGACGGCTGAGAGCCCGATACAAATGGATGTGGTAGAACGGAGGAGGGTTAAACTGAAAGTGTGTCCCTGACGTGACGTAATATTCCTCGTCTCTTTTTCGATTGACCGAGTTTGTTTCTTTTTGTTTAATTTTATTCAGGGTTTATTTGGAGCACCAGTGCACAGAGGAAAGGAAAACAAAATATACACAATGGCGCGATACTATCGGTGCAGAGTTGAAGTCGCTGCCCGCGTTGTCTTTTAGCAGCCACCGCCACCACGGGTACTAACTTGGGAAATGCAAAACAACAAAGAAAAGAAAATCAAGACTAGAGACTAGTTTTGTTTTTTTTTTCGTTTTAAATTAAACTAGACTTTTTTCGTGAATTAATTCAGAACATAAAGAATGTATAAAGGACATAATTAAATTATGATCAAATATGTGTATTTAAAGATTATTTTGCGGATTTCTAGTAATTTGGCATAAATTGCATAACGGTATAAGAATGATTAAATTAAAATTTTTAAATAAGTAGTAGTGTTGAAGACAGTACGCTTCAGCACTGAAGCTGCAAGAACGAAAGGAGTTGCTCGTAGATGTCACGTGCAATTGTTATTTTTACTTTTACAGACACTACTTTAATATTTAGTTAGTATTTTAGACTTGCAAAAATGTAAAAGTGACATGGAATTTGTTATCTAGATCTGGAAAAATATTCTGTTGGGTAAAATTTAAGGAGCAAAAGATGACGTTGGTATTGTAATTTCTCCATTTTTGAAAATGAACTTACAACAAATGTGAAGTAGAAAACTAAAAGAAGAAAGAAAAAATCTGTTAATAACTCACACCCAAGTTTGTTTTAAAATTAAATACTCAAAGGGTCATTCCCACTTTAAAGCATTTGAATCCAAACGAAACCGATTGATTTATGAAGATCAAGTAGGAAAAGTACGTGACTAAAATGCCACTTAAGAATTGTCACACAAATTTTGCAACAGTGTACCAATGACAAAATCAAAGAAAAACACGAAGCCCTAAAGCAGACGTAAATTTTCTTTCCTTTTTTATGTCGAATTGATAAAGCGCTGTTGCTGTTGTTTTGAGCACATGGAGGATTGAAAAAAAGTTTTAATTGTTTATAAGTAGACGAAAAAAAAACAAAAGTTCAACCCAAGTGATTTGTCTTCCGCTCAACAATGTGCGCGCTGCTTTTTAGTTTCCCGCGCAATGTAATTATTGGTATTTGACGTGTTGAAAGAAGCAGCCTGGGTATTGAAGTGTTCTTTTGTTTTCTTTCAGTTATGCCATTCACCTTAATATCGATAATAAAAATGAAACCCAGAATGAAGAGAAGAGAAGGAATAGCAGAGAAGAATCTATTCTGTGGAGAATGCAATGTTTACAAATAACCAAACTCCACGAACAAAAAAAATATATATGTTTAAGACACACCGGTTGGATGTGGATGGATGAATGATGATAAGAATTCGAGGAGGGAGACGACCGAAGTCGGCGACGAGGAATCAAAGGAAGATGGAGGTTGGTTGCGCCGTCGGTGGTGGTGTTTGTGTTGATGTTGTTGTTCTCATTTTACTGGCAGCAGCGGCGAACGAAAATCTCAACCGGTCATAAGTTAACGTCATCAAAGTCAATGCCAGAAGTTTGTATGACATAAGAAAAGCATAAAATTTACTTTGATGCTCTGAAATCTCTTGGCAGATCGGTACTGTTTGCTTGCTATTCTCCTCAGTTTTTAAAGACTTATTCTACATTGCAAAGGCAACGCCGAATGAAGTTGTAGTGTAAATGTTAGAAAAACAGTTTAACATGAATCAAAGGAAGGAATTCTTTCATCTTGTGAATGAACGAAATATGACTCAGTCACGGTGTCCAGTGAAATGTTTCCACTTAAAATTGAAATAAAAAATAAGTTAAACTTGTAATACTTAATTTTTCGTTATAGTGTAGTGTTCTTTGTTTGCATAAAGAACTTAATATTGAAAACCATATAGCAAATATAACTAATGTCCCAGAATAAAATTGAAACAAATTTCGGACTTTCATAAGGTGTTTGATGTTTTTGCTTAACCTACCATCACATGCACATTTATACAAATAACGACAATGTTACCTTGTCATGGCAGTCGGTAAACTAAAATCGAACTACGAACAATCCATACATTGTCATGAAAAAAAAAATAAAAAAAAAGCAGGAGACAGTAATAAAAAAAAAATAAATTAAAAAAAATAATACACTTAAATTTCAAAATAGTAATAAATTTTAAACTGTGATGGTTGGAGTAAATTTTTAACATCTAAACTTTCGATAAATTTAGAAGCTATCCCGCATGTCAAACACGACAATCACACGACAATTTCGTCTGAATGACGTTATTGCTGCAAACAGTAAATTAAATGAGTTGGAAAAATAATTAATTTTAAAATGTAGTCTATAAAGTTTTTCATTTTCTATTTAAAATAGCATACGTTATAAGTTTTGGAATCAAATGTTTTATATTTAATCTCTAGGAAATCACATGGAAAACTTGTTAACAATTCTCAAAAGTACACATATCTGTTTTCTCAACATTAATTAGATTGCCTTGTTTATAGCATTTTAATAATAGTTTTATGTTAAGTACACCAACCAAGAAAAACATAATGGAAAAAATAAAATTATGAGTAACTTTTAAAAGAAAAGAAACATTAACAAATTCTAAACTAACGTTTATCATCGAGGACGTAACATTAACAGAAACATTCGCATTTTCGGCAGATATGGTTTATCTAATATTCACTGGTTTCATTGAGGACTATAATCGCAAAACTTGTTCAGATTTGTTCAATTGACAGCTTAGTTATAGCCCAATGAGCAAATTGTGACGTAGTAAAGTTTGGGGGTATAATTAAATTGATTAAATTCACACAACTGCCCGATTCTGTACAATCACTCAATTTTTACTTGGCATGAGAATCAGATTTAGTAGGAAAAATGGTTGCTTAACTGTGACTTATCATACTGAATTTAACTTTTCCTAATGTCATTCTTCAATACACGATCTTTTTTTGCTTTCCTTTAGGTTTCACCTCAAAATACAATAACTGCATATTTAATTAACTGAGAGCTGCTGAATTGAAAATAGTTTATAAAAAGACTTACCGGCGGCGGAGTCCTATACGCTTGTGATGGCCCTAATTGCGGGCTATAGGGTCTCGGCGGTGGCGCCCATCCTTGTTGGCCACCGTATGGCTGGTGTGGTGGTGGTGGCGGAGGATGTTGCTGCTGCTGTGGCTGCGGCTGCTGTTGCTGTGATCCTTGTTGCTGCTGAGGGTCATAACTATTCGAATATCGATGTTGAGGCGGCGGCGGTGGTGGCGGATGCGATTGAAGTAATGAGTTTAACGTTGGCGTAGGCCCCTGTGGTGGTTGACCCGGTATATAGCGTTGTGGTGGCGGCCGATTTGGTGAAGATATACCCGATGGTGGTGGTGGTGGCGGCGGCTGCTGTTGTTGTTGCTGTTGCTGCTGAGGTTGCGACTGTTGTTGCTGCTGCGATTGTGGTTTACCACCTCCACCACCACCGGGTAGGGGACCAACTAAACCACCACCGGCACCCACTATCGGCTGCATTGGCGAATGACCATAGCGATATGGATCCATATTTGGATCGCCGTGATGATATCTTCCATAAGCAGAAGGATGATGGCCAGGCGGCGGACCTGGTGGCGGTGGTGGACCTACACCACCAACCAACGGTGGTGTCGGTGGTGTGTATGTATTATGACCATCGTCTTTGGCGGGCATTTCAACACCGCTGCCTGGTTGCTGTTGTGGCATATGATGTTGTTGATGCTGCTGCTGTTGATGCTGTTGTTGCTGCTGTTGTTGGTGCTGTTGATGTTGCTGATGGAGATGATGATGCTGCTGCTGATAATGTGACATTGGACTATCCCCATATGGAGGATGATGCTGTGGCGGTTGTTGTTGCTGCTGCTGTTGTGAAATTTGACCCTCATTACTATTATTTGGAGGTGCTCCACTTGGATTACTACCACCACCCTGACCGGAGGGTGATTTTATCTTTTCGTTCATTGTTCCTGGTTGCTGTTGTTGTTGCTGCTGCTGCTGATGCAAATGCTGCTGCTGCTGCTGTTGTGGCATAATGTTTCCTCGAGAGTTATTAATTTGCTGTTGTAAATGTCTACTGTTACTGCTACTGCTACTGTTGCTACTGTTCGAATCAGATCCATTTTGAAAATTTTGCGCTTGCGAATTTAATATGTGATTCTTAGTATGCTCTTCAGTGGCGGCAGTGGCGGCGGTGTTTGTAACGTTTCCTCCAGCAATATTTACATTCACGTCATTTAAATTGTTCTCCGTCGATTGCTGATGGGCCATATTACACAATGCACACGCGTAAATTTATTTATTCTCTCTCTTTTTTGCTAAATGTCTCTCTTTATTTTGTCGGCTTTCTTTTTTTATTTGGAAAATATTAACACAGTTTCATTTTATTTTTATTTTCTAGTAAATATTTTTTTTTTATTTTTTGCAACACACTCTCTTGGCGGTTGTTGTTGGTGTTTTAAGAATTTTTCATTTTTCGTTTTTTCTCACATGATTCACATTGTATACTTGACACATATATACACACGTCGCTACCTCCCTATGGAGTAAACAACAAAAAACACAAAATTATAAAATTTGGTGAACTTTTTAAGCTAAAAAAAACAAAAGCTGAAATCCATTTCTTTTTTTCTAGTGTATACAGCACACACACAAGGGGAGTAGTAGGTTGTGGGCGTCACATAAAACAACAACAAAATACAACCGAAACGCGTATGTGTTTGTACGATGAATCGAAAGGGGGGAAGACTATGAAGCAACGAAACACACAGGAGGGAAGGCAAAGCAAAACACAAAGATTATTAAACGCAGAGAAGAAAAAGCGATATCAGTAGTGGTTCCTCTCCCTCTTCTTCTCTTCAATAAAGACAGAAGTGCTCAAAATGGAAATCGTATTTTGTTCGGAGTCCGTCGTTGTTCTGATCGTTTGTCTTCTCTCCCTTTGGTATGAATGTATGTACAGACATACGTTGGGGTGGGAAGGATAAAAAAAAATCAATCGATGCGGCGCAGAACAACTGCAAAAGCAATCATCATCATTACTCTTTTCGTTTCTTCTCTTCTTTCATTGTATAGTCGTCGCCAGTGAAGGGAACGTTGTTCGTAGCAGGACTCGAATGTGAGAAGAAAATAAGAGAGTGTAGAGAGAATTTCTCGTTTAAGTGTTGTTGTTATTTTCGTTTTCTTTACTTTTTCAGATTCGCATGCGGAATGTTTTGTTCTTTTTCATTCAGGGCATATTTTCTTTCTGCTGCTATTGGTATTTATTTCTGATTGTTAATCCAATTCCATTGCTTGCTCTTCTTTGTGGTTAAAGTTCTACACTACATCTCAAATCCATACATATAATGCAGGGAAATAAATTAACACACCGAAACTGTAGGTATTAAAGATTGTCGTCGGCGTTGCGACTAAAAAGGCAGGAGTCCGCGGCGTTATACATACAAATAAACGAATACACACACAAACACGCACCGTCTGACCGAACGACGAATCTCTGTTTTCGACATCGTTCGTACCTCGCCGTCAACGTTGACGTCGTGTGTCGTTTCGTTGATTCGAATGAAATGAGTTTCTCGTATCGTTTCACTTCACAATGTACTCCTCCGTGTAGCTTGACTATACGGTTCTATTGTGTGAGTGTGACGTTCCTCCTATGTTCTGCGTGCTTGCTTGATGTTGTTGCTGGTCTTTCCGATGATAATATTGAATGGCGTTGGTGTTGGTGTCAATGTTAATGGTGTGAGGATGATGGTGCCTAGTCGCTAGTTTACTCTGTTCGCTATCCTCATCATTATCATTATAATAATAATCATCATCATCGTCGACGTTTTCGTTCTCGACATGGTTGTCGGTATCTTATGTTGTTGGCTCCTCTCTGTGTATTGCCTTTACACAAAATGCCTGATTTGATAGTACATCTGTTTCAGTCTAGCACTCCCTTTTCATTCTCTCTATCTCAACCGATTGGTAATGGAACCTCTCTTTCCTCTTTTTCGTTAAAATCAATTCTTTTCTATTTTTTCTTTTGCTTATTTTCATTTTCTTATAAACGAAATCATGCTATAAAACTAAATTTTGAAATTAATAGAACATATAGTTAAAAAGTAAATTGCTTGCGATGTTATGCTTACGACTCTACTGAGGAGAGGTAGGGTTTTTCTGATTGAAATTCCTTGTGTGAAGCACTTATCGCGGTCGCAACAAAGTTAGAGTAGAAGGCGGCACATAGGGAAAACGAAGATATTGGTGGACAGGAGAGAACACACCACGTAGATAGAAAGTTTTTCTGTGTGCAGCAAAGCACACTCTCACTCCACAGTTCACAATAGAGCTCTGACACTTTAGTAAAAATAAAGAAAATTTGTTATCCCTTTGCTGTCTTTTATTTTATTTCTGCACTGTCGCCAAGAAAATCCTCTTCGTTTTCCATCAACGTTTCATTTGTCGATGGAATGCAAAAATTTTTTTAATTAACCTTTATGCCACTTTTTTCTTTTTATGAGAGAAAAGGTATTATTTTTTGCTGCTCGAAAAGCACATACTAAACTCATAATACCTGCTATACTATATTATGATGCAGATATAATTTTCTAAGCAGAACTAAAAAACAGAGACAATTATAGAGAAAATTCAACGAAAAAAGAAACTATTTCTGCCTAGGTGTGTGAGAATGCTGAGAGTTGATCACTGGGATTGATGGAAAAAAGATTGCTAGCTGTTAAACAAAAACGAAACAAGGAAACTATTATCTTAATAGGAACGAAGAAAAAAATTTATCGAACGCCAACACCCTAGACATTTGAAGATGGCAAAAATGAGTCTCTAAAGAAGTTCAAAGAAATACAAGTAGCACCAGCAGCAATGGCGATTTTACTTTTTTTCTTCATGATATTCTCACAAATCACTTGAAAGTTATATTGAAATTTTCACAACTTTCACTTAACAACTTACATTGATTTTATACACTTGCACAAAGAAAATGATTTGAAGAATAATTTGTTATGATTTTTACATCGAATACTTGTGTATTTTAGATAGATTTCTTGAGTTTCAGGGGGAAATAAGCGAAAAAACAGATTACAGAACCGAAAAATATGGTTCCCGGATTTTTTGGTTTCGGCTTCGACTTTGCGTACTTTGCGCGGAGAATTCGATGAGAGCGAACGAGATGAATGGGTTGTTGTATTTTGTTGCAATCATCAAGAGCGAGACGACAATGAATATACGTGATGATATTCTAGTACAAATCTCATTTCTTACACTGGCTGGGTACTAAAAAAACGAACTAAATGAAATACAAAACTTGTTTCGCGGCACTAAGGTTTTTTTTGGTTAAATTTGTCTGTATATGCGATTACATTAAGCCAACAAACGTAGTTACAATCAATTGATTATGATTATGGTTTTCAGTTGTTTGAGCTAAACATTTGTTGTTGTTTTTGTATTAAATTCAATGTAAGAGGATGTTGGTATATAATGTTCACACTTGCAAGTAGATGGCAAACAGTCATTACACTTCAGATATATTTTTTGCGAGAATTGTTTGATTTCACTGCACGCACAGTTTTTAAGCAATATATTGGTATACTACCGAATTGTTTCTATACATATATTTATTTTTTTAACGATATTTTAAGAAGGAAACAATGAAAAATATATTCGCACATAAGACATGGCTCCATTTCGAACATGAAGACGCGAACAATATGGCGGTCGGAAAATGACTTAAAGTTCTAAAAATATGAGATCAACTAGAGGAATTGTAATAGATTAATGCCGACGGGGAAGATGTTGGCGGCATTTCGTTGTTTTATATAGATGGGTTTACATGTCGATGGAAGCAAGTAATAGGTCTGATCCAATTGCTCTGAATTGCTATGATTGTCTATAAATTTTTCGAAAAACTACGAAAAGGCGTCCCATTAGCTAATTTTTTCGTAGAAGAGAGAGCTCACGAGAGAGAAAAATATTTCTCCTCCCTGCGAATTGCTGCCGAAGAAAAAACTGTGGGCAGCAGCACGGCACCAGATGTCTGTCAAATCGAAAATGAAAAAACCTATGACATTTCATATGTCTAATAACAATTTACGAATTTCTACGAAAAGTCGTTTCACAAGTTTTGGCAGAGTTACTCTCTGCAAGAGATTTTTACCCAAACTCAATTACGAATTTCTGTACACAAATCAATTGGTACAGATCTAATGTCTTGTACGACAGATATGTTCTTGTTTTAATAATACGTATATTTTATTAATAATAATTGAACCTGGTCAGGCCATTTGCATTATTCAACAGCCAGAGTATAAATATTATTTTTGTTATGTAGTTTTAATTTTAAATATGTATGTACATGTTTTCACGAGCGTGTCAATGGTCTTTCATTTTGCAATAAGTCAGCAAAACAAAACAATTGCATTTACTTAGTAAAAATTAAAGGAACTATATCATTATATAATATCTATTAAATGACATATACTGCGATTCAGTGCGAAATAACTGCGTATTCGTAACTTTACGGGATTTCAAAATTCAAAACTGGCAGCTCCCAGTCAATGGGTTTTTCCCATTGATTTGGGAGTTTTTTTATTTTCTAAAATTAAAAAAAAAGTGAACATTTTTACATTACAAATAACATATACAATAATTTATAATAATAAATATGCGGTCGGTTCCAATTGCTCTGAATGGCTGCAAGTGCCTACAAAATTCGCCGAAAAACTGTCAAAAGGCGTTCCAATTGCTGATTTTTTCCCAAAAGGGAGTTTCTCGGAGAAATTCGTAGGCATTCGTAGCAATTCAGAGCAATTGGAACAGACCTATAGTCTGTACCTATAAGCTATAACTACGAACGCTCACATTTGCTACTTTTGAAGTACGGAAACAATATTTCGCTTTTTCAAAATGAGAACTTTTGACGCAATTTTTCGTCTTTCAGTGCACTCAAGTGAGAATGCTTTTTCAAAATCGAAGATGCGTTTTCAATTTTCAACAGGATTCCAAATACGACAGCTAACTGAATCTTTAAAAATACTTTGCAAAATGATTGTGTTCCTTTTTAACAGCTTCTTCTGTTAATCTCCAAAACCGATAACAATCTTGACAGATATCTGCACTGGGAACCAGTTTGAGTGAAGCAAATGCAGATGATAATTTCTTCCAAAGTCCTTGATAATCTCAAGCACTTGTCAACATTCCGTTCACATATCCATCAGTTAACAACATCTGGGTATTCAAAAATGGCAGATTCTCGGCCCAAAGTTTATGTAACTCGCCCGGACTATGCTCCCGTCGGTATAAATCTACTTAGAACAAGGTACGTTCCAAAGAGTTTTTTTTTTTGCTGAAAACTCATGTCTTTTTCAACAGGTGTGATGTGACCATGTGGAATGAAACGGTTCCGGTACCGCGGGATGAACTTTTAAAAAAAATTGCTGGAAAAGATGCACTTTTCTGTGCCCTAACTGATAAAGTTGATAAGGAGATTCTCGACGCAGCTGGGACGGGCTTAAAAGTTATATCGACTATTTCAGTAGGCTATGAACACATTGATGTGAAAGAATGTCAAAAACGTGGCATTCGTGTGGGCTACACACCCGACGTTCTTACCGACGCTACAGCTGAACTCACAGTTGCTCTTCTCTTGGCTACCAGTCGTCGCGTTATTGAAGCTAACAAGGAAGTATACAACGGCGGTTGGAAATCGTGGGCACCGAGCTGGATGTGCGGACAAGGTTTGAAAGGCAGTACTTTAGGAATGTATGGGTTTGGGAGGATTGGTAATGAAATCGCCAAACGTCTGGTGCCATTTAAGCCTGACAGGCTTATCTACTGCAATAGATCGACAAGAGAGGAAGCTGCGGCCTTAGGGTTCACAAAGGTTAATTTTGATGAGTTACTTCGTGAATCTGACTTTATAGTTGTTTGTTGCGCTTTGACCCCGGAAACGAAACAAATCTTCAACAGCGAAGCGTTTGCAAAAATGAAACCAAACGCTATATTTATAAACACCGCTCGTGGAGCTGTGGTGGATCAGCCAGCATTGGTAGAAGCATTGAGAGAGAGAAAGATCGCGGCTGCTGGATTGGATGTAACTACCCCAGAACCGTTGCCACTAAATGATCCACTTCTGGGCTTGAGTAATGTTGTCATTCTTCCACATATTGGTAGTGCAGACATCAAAACTCGAATTGAGATGTCCAACATTACTGCGCGCAATATTTTAAGTGCCTTGGATGGAGGCAATATGATAGCTGAAGTAAAAGTTTAATAATAAAAGAAGTACTTTTGCGTTATTTTGAAAATATTTGTATTGGTCTTCGGAATCCTTCCGCACAGTGATCAGGCACAGCCAGCGAAGTCATATTCTTGAAACCAACTTCATTGCTCAACAAATACTTTGTAAAATCCTTTGGCTTAAAGACTGCTGCTTCGTAATTCTTGAAAATCTGTGGCTAAAAAAATATGTTATATTGAGACCGATGAAAACACGTCTAAAATCTTACCGTAAGTTTCTTTCTTCTCTTGTATCCTTCCCACGGCTGCGGCTCTAAAATAAGTTTTCCTCCTTGTCTTAGTTGCGCATATATCCGTTTGAAGGCTTGCTTCAAAGCGTTGTCACCAAAGTTCAAGTGAATCCATTTGGTTACCGACAAGCAAAGAATCAAATCGAACTGTGGAGTTTCGATCTCTAAGAGAACATCATCTTTCAGCACATAGTTTCCGTGAACAAATTTTATGTTGAATGGAAATTCATCGCGACTCCCAGCGCGAAAACTTTTTTTTGATTTGTGGACAAATTTAATGGCTTTGTTTATGAGGCCTTTGTCGATGTCTATTCCTGTGATCTCCTTTGGGCTTAGGTGTTTTGCGACTTCCATTGTTACAAGCCCGCTATTACAACCAATATCGAGAATTTCCTTATAAGCAAAGAGGTCTCGGTGAGATGCGAACACTTCCAGTCTTACGTCCTTATAATCTTTTGGGTTTCTGTAGCCATAATATCGACTGTAGTTCCCATAAATGAACTTGTTGGATTCTTCCGACTTTATGTTGATTTTCTTCTTTGGGCTTTGATGGGCCTTTACTTGAATTTCATCGCCAATCCCAGGCTTTTGTCGTTTAGGAGGCGCGCAGTTTGCATTAGTCTCAGACTTTCGTTTTAAGTCCAATGAATTTAATTCTGTGTTTAGGTTTTTGGAAAAATTGTTGTTGTTGGTGATTTGTATCTGATCCATGTAGTAACAAATTTACAATTAACGTTAGCTGGAAAAAAGTACCGTTTGTACTTTTGATGTAAAAGACTAGTGTTAAACGTTTTCGCGGGTTTTGTTTACTTCTCTCATGTGTTTCTGTTATTTTCAGTAAAAATTGCTGTCAGTACTAGCGGTGAAATTATGAAGCTATTGTCGCATTGGTTACGACATCTGTCTCTTAAACATCAAAATTTGGCACAGAAAGTGTAAATGCAGACAACTTCACATTTGTTTACGTTTGTATTCACAACGAACTTGTCAATTTTATAAATCATGAGCAACCAAATTCACAAAAGCCGCTTTTTGTTTTGAATTGATATGTTCACGAGTTTGTTGTCTTGCGTACAAGCCACAAACTACACGATACGGTAGACCTCATTCATATTGCATGACATATATCAGTTGCCAATTAGAAATCAAGTCGTGTGGTCGTTTTTTCAGTGCTTACCCGCAAACCCAGCTGCATTTAGTGTTTCTTGAAAAATACTCCTTGACAATTATATCATCCCAGGAATGGATGAATTTAAAACCCTCACGAAAACCACCTCCGTTGTTAAGATTTCTGCACTGCTCGAGAAAATCTATAAAAAAATCAGTGAAAGTCGCGAAAAAAAAGTTCTCGAACACAATATCAAAGAAATCGAATTTTTAAAAACACAATGCAAATCCGATATTGTGCAGCTAAGTTTGATGAGTTGTCAGACTTTTGTACGTCTAGTTGAAGCCGGTGTTTTGGACGTGAATAATGTCCTAACCATGATGATATCTATGCTGCCCAATTCGAGGTAAGTATACCAATACAACATACCTGCGGGAGAAACAATTATTAATAAAATAGTCTGTAGAGGATAACCTTGAGCATGTACAACCGAATCAATATTCCTTGATAGTTGAAACAGCCAAATGAAAGTACTCTTGCATGTGAAAGTGGTTAGCCATTCATATGTATATCGCGAATCAATCTTTCTCTGTACTCTTTAAACTCCTTTTTAGTCGGAAGCGGGTTGTGCCATATCAAGATTAAATCTTTCTTTGCGGACGCATGGATTGGAAACAACCCACTTTCACGTTGGCAGGAAATTGTGTACTTGGGGGTCTTAACAATTAATTACTTGGCGCGCGCAAAAGTAACCAAGAAACGTTGCTTTGGACAAGTCCAAGGACATGTCTTGGTTTCAATCACAAGGTGAAAATTACTATACAGGCTTTGACAACACATACCAAGTATGAGTACCTATTAATGACAACCCGCCACGGTCTGTTGAATATTAAGTTTTGCGGAAGCTTGCACGTCAGTGGTTGAAGGCGGCTACTACTATAATTCATTTTCCTCTAGTCGAGGTGGGGTTCATTTTGGTGATTTAAGGACCTGAAAATATTGTGACAGGCTCTTAATAAATTTTGTGTGCTTGAAAGGGGGTTATCGCACACGCATGATAGTTCTACTTTGTTTATGATTTTCGTAATACGATGTGACCCAGAATACTATACCTCGCAAATTACGAGAAATAAATATGCAAGGTCCAATTGAAGCACTTGATTCTAGGCCAGAGGAAGTAGTTGCGAGAAATATATTCGGACCGCAAAGTGGTGACTGGCATGAAAAATATTAAGAACGCGTGCATTATTCCGATTACTGGTAAGAAGAAAACTTTCAAATTGATTATATTTCTAAAAAACCTTTTAAAGAGAGATTGACAATCCTGCTACAATCGAGTAGTTGTTGGGATCTTAGGTGGACATGTTTTAAGAACATACATATCAACTGTAATGTAAGGTTACGAAGCGAGCACGAGTACAAGCAATAAGGAGATTTTGTACGTTATGTACATAAATTATGATTATTGCAAAATTAGGTCTCAAAAACAAACTGGAAAGCGAAATTTTGATTTTTTTTTTCGGGCACTCATCGATGCTGAATAGTTTTTTAAAGAACACAAAATTGTATTGTTTATGTTTCGGTGCTGAGAGAGTTGTAAAGTGGATTTTCATTGGAGCTACATCATATAACAAGTAATGGGTGGTTCAATTCACTTTATGAGTATGGAATATCTTTCCATGTTTACCAAGAACAATAGGGTCTTAGGAAAATTTTGTGTTTTAGGCATGAACATGGGCTACTCAAAAACCGTCGTTTTTGAATGAATCCCCGTTTGGTGAACATATGGGATTTGGGCTATTATTTACTTGCAAATATAGGCGCTTTCTATTCGTCTGACTGGAGCTGTCCTGTTTAGTCGCTACATGATGCGATTACTAATTGCATACCGCCCCAAAAACTTTAAAATCCGCCTTACACAATAAAAAAATCTACATTTTAATATCACCGTTGTGGTGTGAAAGGCAGTTTTATGTACTATTTCATCCGATCTGGATGGTAATGCAAAAACAAAAATGAGTAAATGTCAACATAAGGAATGGAATCTGTTAATACCATCACGGTCAGGGAAAAAAGAAATATACATTTCTGACTATACAAAATGCCACGATGCTAACATTTTGATATTGAGCAGAACCTTTCACACTACAAATTATGAACATAAATTCCGTCACTGCTTAAAGATAATAAGTTAGCTGAGCCTCAAAGAACTGCCTGCCGTCTATTGAGTTCGCAAAGAAAAACTTGAAAGTGAAAGATTGAGCAGTGAATTCTACAAGTTGTGTGAAGGGATCGCCCTCTAGTTAAACAACCTAAATATCATATAAAGCAGATTGACATTAGCTCCCAAGTTCGGAGAAAAAGGCGCGTTGGCTTAAGCGCAATTGCACACCAGATTGTACTAAGGATTTATTCCTTTTACGAGCAAAACTCTGTTTAAGTTTAAACATGACATCTTTGTTTGTTTGGTCGGGTATTCCTCAATGGGATCAAATATTCGTTTCCATACTGTTTTGATCCTGAAGCAGTTTTAACATTTTTCGTTGTTTTACTGTTGTTAGCTTGTTTATGGAAAATTTATTCCATATACATTATTTATTATTTAGTTCAACCCAACATTCAGTGATTAGTGAAGGAGTTATCAGTCTTTTACTGCTCAGCTTGAAGCGAAAAGCGGTGTTGCTAAATGAAAACGACATGCTGCCATCAACCTACGGGATTAAAACCCAACAACATCCGTTAATTACACTTATTCAAAACAAGGGAGTAGATATGAATGACATATCAAACAAAATCAATGGCATTTGTAATCATCAAGATAAACAGTGAGTATGTACATCCTTACCCGATATTTTTTAAAATTAAATTTTAACAGAATCCAGAAACACAGCACAGAATACCTTCGTCCAGTATTCCTTTATATTTTGTGCAATCCAGAAATCCTTCCCTACTCTAAAACAATTTGGACGGGCCTGCTTACTTTGACAAAGAGTCAACCAGAAGCAAAGGAACTCATGAAGGAAATCATTCTATGGTCAAAGGTTAGCTAAATATAAAATCATGTTTGAAAGCTTGTTTAAATATAAATATTTTTGGTTTTCAGATATCTTCTTCGGGTACTTGTCTCTTTACAAGCATCATTCTTATTGATGCCGTTGACCACTACCTCACACAAAAAGAATTTGATCAATCTATAAACTTGACCCTTTATCAAGCAGTGGTGGTAAAAAATATGGTAAAATATGGAATCGATCCCAGACCAACACTCCACTCCATGCTGCGCGTTTTGCATTCAACTAGAGAATATAATCGTAATTTCTACAATGTCTTTCTTATATTACTTGCAGAAAATGTGCACGTTCTCTCGCCTCTTTACTTGCCCGATCTACTGCGCATCATTGCATTTATTATTGTGCAAGAAAACTGTGGGAATCAATACATTCTGAACATGTGTCTTGATGGTGTCATCCAGTGGATGTCTCAGACTGCATTTATACCCTCAGATGGTGTTGCATTGGCCCATCAGATTGTGAAAAAAATTCTTGTCGTTAACAAAACACCGCCCGAGGAGTTGGAATACGTGCAGATTTCAACGAAAGAGTTTTCCAATCAAATTAGGAATATACACCCAGACATTGCTTTGGCTTTTGATTTAGCAAAGTTAGTTGAGGGATTTGACGAATCTGAATTTAAGGATGTTTTTACATTTGTGGATACACTGAATGTGAAGGCCAAATCAGACTTTTGTCAGAGGATAAATTTATTTCTTCGAGCCTTGTTTTTGTCACGGGAACCTTCCGTTGATTGCTGGTTTAGAATATACGAAATCATTTTGGAGATAATCAAATTAAATAGTGATATAGCCTACGATTTTTTAATGACATATATATTCAAGTTGGGCGAAGAATTGAATCCAGAGGTCCAAATCGAGCTTCTGCGTGGACTGCCGAATTTTGGTGTATCAAAGGTAAGCATAATTTTTTAATACTAATGCTTCCATTATTTTGTGCATTGGTTCTCAAGCATGACCGAAATCAGTTGCAATTTGTTAACAAATTAGTAGCGTAAATTCGCTACTCTTAACAAAAAAACAAAAAACAAAACGTGGAGAACATTTTATAGACTCACATAGACCTCAGTACCTTCTCAGTAAGTCACAAGCCAAACAGTACAACAGACCTTTCGATCATCTTTTAATCATTTATAAAACATTTAAGTGTCTTTCTCTTCCTCTTACTTTTAAAGAAAATTTTTGTATTATATGTATATTTTGTATTTATATTTGTATTTAAATTATCTTATTTCTTTATATCGGAAATGGTGTATTTTGGTTTTATGTATAACATCAAAGACGTTGCGCTAGCAAAGTGGTTCTGATGGTTGCTTGAGACACAATACATATCAGAACCTAAACGAACATGCTTCTCCAGTCATGGACAGGTTAAAACAATATTTATAATGTACGAGGGGTGTTCAATATATTTTCGGTATCTATATGAAGAAAATTACGAATTTAATTTAAATTGTTTTATGCATTTGTTACATCTTGAGATAAGATTTTTTAAACATTAAAAAAAAATTCCTTTTTCTCTGCAAAATACCCATTTTTTGCCGACTTGAGTTCTTCATCATCCGAAAATCTTTTTCCACGAAGACATTTTTTCAAATCCGGAAACAGGAAATAATCACTAGGGCAAGGTCTGGATTTCTTCGAAACCACAATCTCGCGCAGCAGCCTTGGAAACTCTCGCCGTGTGAATAGGAGCCTTGTCATCAAGAAGCAACCATGTCATGAAGAAGCAACACACCCGCTGCGAGTTTACTCCGTCTTTTCTTTTTAATTATGCAAAGTGGAAGCGTAGGATGTGGCGTTGTTTCATCTTTTTTTGTACTCAATGAGCAAGATTCCTTTTGGGTCGCAAAAATACTGTGGCCATGGGCTTCCCGGCAGATGGATTGACTTTGAACTTCTTCGGGAGGTCTGTTCTTTTTTTTTATGCCACTGTCATAGTGGTGAACCTATGTTTCGTCCCCAGCAACAATTCGATCCATAACACCGTCCCCGTTCTCACTACACATCTCCAAAAGCTCTCTACAGCATGTGATTCTCACTTTTTTCTAAGCTGCTGTGAGCATTCGTGGCACCCACCTTGCACTGACCTTTGAAAGGTTAAGATGGTCATGAAGAATGGTGTGAATGGTACCAGTTGAAAGCTTGGTGATCTCTGCCATGATTTTCACCATTATTCGGGCATCCTCAAGAACAAGAACAAGTACAAGTACGTACAAGCAGTAGCCGGGGCGCCGAAGCGGGGATCGTCTTCAATGCTCTCTCTCTTGAACTTACTTGACCACTTTTGCACAGTTGATAATGAAGGTGCGGAACCCTGGTAAACAGCCACCATCTCTTCATGAATAGTTTTTTGACATTTTTTTTTTTGCTTAATGAGAAATTTAGTTACAGCGCCATGCTCAATTTTCAACATCATCTCTGTTTAACTAGAGATAAAACGCGAATTAATAATCACGTTTATATGAAATTTTACATGAATGCACTAAAATGATATATTATATAAATGTATAACCACAGCTTTACCCCGATACCGAGAATATTATTATATATTGCAAGCCACTCGTATATACATTATTTTATATAAAAGTAAACTATTATGTGCCAAGTTTGATAGGTTTTTGTCTATTCAAAATTAAATACCTTTTTTTGAACAATATGTTTCGAATCAAAATTTTCCGCTCCAATATCTATAAACTCAACATTTAACATTTAAAATATATATTGAATTTGTATACAAATGTACTTCGTATCTTTTGCTAATGGTAATATAAGCTACCTCTCACAACATATTTTATGAAATTTGATATGAATGAGTTGAAAAACCTGCCCAGTTTTTCTTTAAATTTAAATTTTTTTTGTTTGGTTTAAACTGGTAAAATTTATTCAACAACAAGTGAAACGAACATATTGACTTAGCAATATTTGACTCCAAATATTTGTTATTTAAGCAAATCGGATACTTTAAAAAGTTCACTGAAATTGATTTATGTTTGCAAAACGTCATGTCCTATTTAATCCATACGAGTATATTTTATTGTAGTATTTTCTAAAGGAAGCAATGTTCGCATTAAAGTGGCAGTATGAAATTCGAAATAACAGAAAGAGGACGGATATGTACAAATATAGTTTTTTTTTTGATATGTGTAGCGGCGTTAAGCAAACCCTCTACCTAGAAATTTAGGATCAACGCAAAACTGTTCCGTCATTTTATTTATTTATAATGTGAAGCGTGTAACTTAATAAATCGATGTATTAATTCTTTTATTTCAACAGGACAATATCCCCATGATTTTAAACACTATCCGTGCGATGACAGTTAAAAATCCCACCTTCTGTATGGACTTGTATTTACGCTTATGGCGTGTTGAAGGACGTACATATCCCTTTTTAATGAAACTCCTTTCGCAGCCGCATAACGAGGTAGCCGGACGCAATGAATTTGAAATTTCCAAAACATATACCATCAAAGAGATTTGCTGCGAAAGGTCTTTTCCCAGACAAACGAATTAAAAGAGTTATTTTAATACTTTCTTCCCAGGCCCACGCAATATGGTTCGGACTTAGTTTCGCTTCTCTCGGATACACTCAATTCATGCACCGATGAGAATGGTGACTTGCCAACATCACTAGCCATTGATGCTATAGTTGCTTTGTGCGACAGCCACACAGTGAACATTATTTCGACGTGGAAAGTTCTCAGTAGTAAATTCCGACACGAAAAACGTCCGAGATCCATGAAAAGTCTTTTCAATTTCTTTGCTCATGTACCTCTGCTGCAATCTCCAACACTTGAGTATGAGGAACTGGTGGACGAATCTTTGGAACACATTTGGAAGACAATATGCATATCAGACAATGCAGAGATAATCAAAGAGGCTTTCAAATCTTTGACACACTACGAAGTTGGTACTTTAATGACCCTTCGGCATATTCCATCAATATTCAAGGAACGCATATATGGTGCAGTTGAATACAGTGAGAAGACAGGAAGAGAAATAATCGATCTGCAAGCTGAAGCTGTGCCTGGTGAATGCTGGGTACAGGTTTTACAAAGAGTCCGACCTGAATGTATCTCAGCTGTTTCGGATCTCCTCTCGCACTATGTTTACAAAGAAATAAATGCATTTAGAGGTGGAGTATATCGTCTCCCTGAAGGCAAGCCAGAACCTCGTAAGTTGCAGGGACTTGATTCAAGAAGTGTTTTGCGTGCTGTGGTGAACTACTTGGTATCACAATCGCGTTTCGGAGAACATATTGGGGAACCAGTTGTGGTCGTTCATGCATTACGTGCTATTTCAAAAAAGTTTCCCAAACCAATTCCACCGTTGGACTGGTGTTTCCTACATAGTTTCTTCCATTTAAACTTTGAAGCTCGCAAGTATTGTATTTTGATTGCAAAGAATCAAGTTTTGCACTCTGGAACAGCGAGACGACTGCTGGAGAATTTTCTACTTGAATTTGAACCGAATTGTTTTGAGAAGGATTTATTGCTCCTGTTTAACTTACTACCAGAAATCGCTAATGGAGTGAGTTTGCAGATAATTAAGAATTTTTCAGAAAAGGTTGCTGTGTACTGTTTCAAAGAGTCACAACTAAATGGATTTGTCGAAGGTAAACGGTCTACTTAAATATTTAATAGTGTTTTCAAAGATTGTTTTTAAAGGTTGCTTATTTGAGAAGTTTCTGGAGAGTGCAAAGTACATTTTTACGGGAAAATGTGATGTCCCAGAGGTGCTTGATATATTTACACTGATCATAGAGAGATACATGGACTCGATGGATATTGATTCAAGGGTATACAAGCATTGTAGGATCATATAATTTATACTTGAACATGTCTCCTTCGCAGCTCTTTGAGAAATATACAGAAGTTGTAGCTACACTGCATCCTAATTCGATAGATGGTTTAACGTCACCCTGTAACTGGTGGGAGAAACCAATTGGAAAACTGAAGAAAGCTACAATTATCCGTTGTTACTTAGTGCTCTACAACACAAAATTACAGAATCCATTGAAGTGGCTTAACCCTATCATAGACGCGTATGCAGAAAAGCGAGAGGAACATGGCTTCCTCTTCCGTCACCTGGCTGCTACCCTTTACGCCTTCAACAACGATGAATGCTCATGTGCTTGGACAATGGAGTTATTTCTACAAATTCAAGCGCTTCTCGCAGAATCCTCTCTTAAAGAGAAACTAGAGAAAGCCTTATACCTTCTGGATATTTTTATACTGGCTGTCGACGTTCTATCTGGTTGTGCAGTGCTGTTGGGTAATCTTGATGTGGTTGCAACATCAAGATCAGATCGCATGGAGATCTTTCCTGAAAGTTTACAGTTTCTTTGTGATCACATATTTTGGAAGGACAATGAATCGAAAGTATAGTAATAGCTTTTCTTACTGTTGTTCGAAACTAAATATAGTCTCTTCTAGATCTACGAATTTTTGAGCAATCTGTTTCGAAACTCTGCGATTACAAATGCATATTCTATCATATTCAAGGAAGCTGTTATTTGCTCACGAAATAAACCGTACTTTGAAAACAAGGCAATATGGACCAAGTATGTGGGCATGCGAAAGTAAGCTCCTTACCGCCGGATATTAGTTTCGACTCTCGTGACCTTAATATGGAAAATAAGTGTCTTAGTTTGGGGAATTTTTCGCACAAACAATGTTAAAGCTGCCGTTTGTTTGCATTTTGTTATTTTTTTTGCATTTTTGCAATAAAGTTTGTTTCAGGTTAATATGTTTGTTATTTGGGTTTAGGCAGGCAAGCATTAGCATATTTTCAACTTGGACTAAGTGTTTTGTTTTGAACAAAACAAAATAATTAAATGCAATTTTATAGTTTAAGAAGAGATGTATGATCAAAGAGTTCGATATAAATGTCTTTCGAAGGTCGTAAGAAAATTATTGACGAAGTGAAGCTATATTGCATTCTATAGTTTTATCCATAACCATCGTCAAACAACAAGGAAGCAACGTGGCCTTAAAAATTAAAAACCTGTATTTCTATTCTATTTCTGTTCATAATTTCATTATATTCTTAAATGATTATGTCCGGGAATCTTGTAAAATAAACTAAGGACAAATGTCACGAACGTCTTCTGAAAGAAACAATGCGCGTATTTTGTGCAATTATATGGAGTATTACCATTAAAAAAAAAATTAATTAAAATCTTAAATAAAACCAATATAAGATAAATGAGTCTGAGATTTAATTTAAAAGTATCTACAAAAAAAAAAAAAAAACTTTAAAAAATGTTTATTACCAGAGATGAGAGTTTTAATATCTGTTTTTAAAAGTTAAATAGTCTTAATGCACCGATTTGTACTTTAGTTCATATTTTTTTATGCACAGATTTAATTTTTTAGCCTTTAGATCCAACAATTTTTTTCGAAATTTTTGCTTACACAAATAATCTTTTTTTCTCAAGCATAGTTGTTCTCTCTCATATCTGAGGATTCTTCTCAGCATACGATTTGTACATTTTTGTTCTTCTAACATGCATGTTTGGAGTTTTGTTTGCTCGTCTAAGAGTGATATCATCTCTTCCTCAGATTCACAGTCTTGATTAGCAGTATTAGGCGGCGAATCTGTTATTGATGGTGATTCTAAGCAATTATCCATCTCGTTTTCATGTTTGACCTCAACTTCGTCCAATTCAGGAAGCATTTTTGATATGTCAACGACTTTAAGGGCTGGTCCCGATTGAATAGGCTTAGTACCACTTCCAATATTTAAAATCCTGGCTATTGTTTCCTCAGAACTGCTTAAGAAAGCGCGTTTATTCGTTACATTATATATTTCTCTCATCTCGTTGTTTCGTTTTACTTTTTGTCTAACCATATATTTTTGGTCATGCCAAACCTTAAGTTAGGCAAATAATAAATCCAGGTTAATTTTGTATGTGTTTGTGAACATGTAACAACTTACTTTGAGCCAGCGATCCCCATCTCTTATAGGTGGCCCTAAGCTATTTAGTTGTACTGCCAAATCAGCCCAGAAACTTTTTGCATCTGTTTTTGCCATTCCTTTAGATTTTTTTCCCCGAGCAATTTCCGGGTTTTGTACCATAGTTGATACCAGAAATTCCATTTGTTTAGGATTTGTAATTTTTCTACGCAACAGAAAATATATAAACAAACACACTTTTTTATAAATACAAAAGGAAATATTTACAAAGGTTTCCTCTCCATTAGAATTTATTTAGTTTATTCCTGGAAAACGGTTTTATGTTCGTAATCACTAACGATAGAGATACAAATAAATTCGACTGCTGTACGACTATCAGAGGGTCATGGAATACAAAAATCGACAATGACATTCGAGAAATGTCAATTAAACAAGGGGGCATGTTCAAAGAGTAATACACACAGAATAAAAAACGCGAATGTTGAGCAGACGCTAATCCTATAATGAAAAGTTGTATTTTCTGCAAATATACGGTAATTCGTATATTGTTTTTATTAAAACAATCGATGAACTGAAGAATAAGAAAAGAACCGCTGCCTCCGTCATATTATTTGACATATTCATACTATTATATTTGGGATTCGGTAAAGTTGTTGGTACCAACAAGACGTAACAAGGTCCAAGTGAATATTGAATGTAAAATATCTGGAGTTGCGGCTGATTAATGCCAAAAAGTGTTAATAATTGTGTTCACCGACTGGACATCTGCAAGCGTGCCTGTCAATATTAATTGGATATCTTATTCTGCCTTTGTTTTATTTAAAAAATAATTTGAAACCCCCTTAATGAAAAAATTAAAATAATAATTTTGGAAAAAAAAATAATATGCGCACTCTACGTTGGTTGTGACCTTTTTCCACTTGTGTGTGCGATCTCATCTTAGACCGGCCTTTGTTGCGTTGTCCCAGTGTTCATACGAGGTAACGTTGTCGATCGCGCTCAACAAGGTGAGCTGCCAACACTATCTTCGTTAGTTGACAAAAAAAAAAAACACATGAAAAACTGCGACATCTACTACACCGATCGCTATAGAGAGAGAAGGCAGCGAACGTCTCATGACAATCCGCATCAAGGCTAAATTCGGAAACATCAGCCTAATTAGTGCTCACGCCCCGACAGAGGAGAAGGATGACAACACCAAGGATAACTCCTATGGTCTACTAGAAAGAACATACGATCGATGTCCCAGCAAGATCGTTCTAGGAGACTTCCACGGTCTGCTGGGAAAGGAGGACATTTTTGCTGGGGTCCTTGGAAAACACAGGCTGCACGACAACATAACGGGCCCAGGGACTTCGCCTCGTGCGGAACCTCTCTGTGGCTAGCACGCGGTTCCCATACCTGAACTTCACAGGAACCTCGCGATCTTCTGATCAATCCACCGTCAATCAAATTGGTCACGTTGCGATCGACGTCATACACTCCTCCAGTATTCTCGATGTCCGAACCTTCCGAAGTACAAATATCGACTCGGATCATCACCTTGTTGTAGCCAAGGTAAGTACGGAGACGAGACAGCCAAAAACGGTTTGACGTCGGAAAGCTACAATCTCAACTGATTGCTGGGATCTTTGCCGACCGAGTCTCCCTAAAACTCGCTCAGAGTTCGACGCTGTCTGCACTAACCATAGAAGAAGACTGGAAACGTTGTCGAGAAGCCACTGATGTGCTGGGTTTCACGTCACTTCCCAGAAGGAACCCATGGTTTGACGACGAGTACAGGCAAGCGCATACAGCCAAACAAGACGTCTATAAGGTAACATCAAACAACGAGGGCTGTTCTACGAACAGAGAAAAAGAAAAAGTAGAAAGAAGGAGCATTTGAAGCACGCGGCCGAGGAAATGGAAAGGTTTTATGGCAGGAATGAAGTCAAAAAGTTTTACCATAATGTAAAACAGCTATCCGGCGGATACAAGGTTTGGACCGAAGCTTGACTGAACCAAAATGGACAACTTGTGGTAGAGTTGCAGTCTGTGCTGAGAATCTGGGTGGATCATTTCTGGAGACTCCTTAACGGCGAAGAAGGCCCAAATTCCACTGTGAGACAGAATGTTCTACTTAATTTGGACGATCATAGACAAGAATTCCGTCCTCTCGACTTAGGCGAAATGACGAAAGCAATATCGAAGCTTAAGTCGAACAAAGCTTTTGGAGTGGACGGTCTGTTCGCAGAACTATTTAAAGCAG
Organism: Eristalinus aeneus; assembly: GCA_955652365.1. Taxonomy (NCBI): domain Eukaryota; kingdom Metazoa; phylum Arthropoda; class Insecta; order Diptera; family Syrphidae; genus Eristalinus; species Eristalinus aeneus. The sequence continues at coordinate 37,091,027 of OY019130.1, forward strand.
CTGAAGATGGCCTGGTTGGCCGCATGCACCAGCTCATATATAAGATATAATCGGAGGAAAGCATGCTCGATGAGTGGAATCTCAGCGTCGTTTGCTTGGTTAATAAGAAATTGGGGGATAGGCCTTCTTAATATCGCATACAAGATCCTCTCTGCTGTATTGTGTAAGCGCCGGAAACCTTTTGTCCACAACCTGACATGTCCCTGTCAGTGTGGTTTGATACCAGGGAAGTAAACGATAGACCAGATCTTCACATTACGGCAGATCCTGTTAAAGACTCAAGAAGTGCAAATCGACACTTACCACCTATTCGTCGATTTTAAGGCCGCATTGACAATGTGCATAGAGACGAGCTATACAGTGCCATGTCTAGTTCTGGCATTCCTACCAAACTCGTCAAATTGTGTACAATGACGACGGGGAATTACCGCTGTTCCGTCAAGGTCGGTAACGAACTCACCGAGACCTTGAATGGCAAAAAGGTTTTAGATAAGGCGACGCATTGCCATGTGCGATGGTGCGTAACTCACAAGTCAACACCAGAGGCACGATGTTCCAAAATTCAGTTGATATGCTAGCTTACGTTGATAACATTGACGTGATTGGAGGAATACAGCGGGCCATCAATGAGACGTTTGCTGGCATTGAAGCGGAAGCGGAAGACAGAGCGTCAGATTGCAGAAACTTCGAGGTAGTCAAGGACTTCGTCTATCTCGGCTCCTCGGTAAATAGGTCAAGAGTCAATTGAGTAATAATGCCTTCTCTCTTAAGACTAAGCTCGCTTTATATAACAGCTTAATTATCCCAGTCCTACTTTATAGTGCGGAAACCTGGCCGTTACTAAAAGCAGATTAGGAAGCCCTTAGTCTTTTCGAGACAAAAGTTTTGCGTGCGATTTTTGGTCCTGTTTGCGTTGATGGCATTTAAATAATAATAATAATAGGATGGCACGACAGTCCACAATGGACCAGGGCCTGGCTTGCTCATTAACTACTTGTGTTGCCGCGCTACTGTTGTCTCACGAGTAGATTTTTGATTTTGCCTATCAAAGGCTTTTTGCCGACTACGAACTGCAAAATTTGAGAAGGTTTTTCTTAGACAGTGAATACACTTTGAGTGTTGTCAGCAGCTCGAAAGAGGTGCTGCCGTGAAAAATTCGAGGTGCTCATCCGGGAATCGAACCTATACCAGCTGCGTGTAAGCGTCGCGCTTTACCCACTACGCCACGGCGGGCCTTTGGAGGGGAAGATTTAACGACTCTATGGGCTGTACAGTGACATGAGCATGGTGAAGTGTCTTCGGATACAACGCTTAAGTTGGCCAAGCCATGTAGAGCGTATGGACACCACTGCTCCGGCCCGAAAAGTCTTTGCTCATTGGGACTACGCAACAGAGGACGGCCTAGGCTAAGGTGGCGCACAAAAGTAAAAAAGAACCTCAACCAATTTGCAGTGCGCAATTGGAGGCAGCTAGCAAACGATCGTGCTGGCTGGAGTGGCTTGTTGGTTGAGGCCCAGGTCCTCCCCGGACTATAGCTGACTGTGTTAGAAGAAGAAGATCTCAGTTAGTTCGTTACCGAGCAGCAAGAGTTCTCCATTATCATCCTACATAATATAACGAGTTTGTAAGAAATGATAAAACTGAAAATAGCATTATGTTACTCCTCACTATACAGGCTGACACATGATTTCGTCGATTTGTATTTATATTTCTTTGGTCATCTCCAGCGACTGTCAATTTGCACTTTTTTCGTTCTCCAGTTCCTGCATCTTTGTTCGACTTCAGTCACGATGTTGCTATTTTCACCTCATCTGAGGTGGGTGGACGGAATTCTTGTCTACCATCGTCTACATTATAAAGCATTTTGCCTATCAAAGGGTTTATGAGTCTGTCGATTTGGAGTATACTACCAGTTTTCCATTATAGTCCTGGCAGGTTTCTTTGATGGCTTCGTGACAACGTTTCAACTTTAAGAGAGCTTTGAAAAACAGTCGGTGGACAAGTCTCATCGATCAGTTGCGATTATAACTTTCTGATATCAAATCTGTTAACCTGTCTCGACTCCGTTGCTCTCTCGATATCCGGGTTCTTACATTGGCTAAAACAAGGGTATGATCTGATCTGGCACACCTTAAGCTTCAGACATTCAAAATTCTGAATGAGTGTCTGACGTCGATTCGAATGTGTTCAGTCTGTTCGTTTATAGGGTCGTAGCTTAAGACTAAGTCTGAACCGAATAACAAACCCGCATCTGAATACCCTATACCAATTGCTATTGTAGACATCGCAGATCTTTTTTTTGTTCTTCTGCCCAGCCCACCCTATAGTACTTCCTGAATGGCGTTGTTGTCTGCTTTAAAGCAGTCCGGGGCCTTCGCAAGTAACTGGGTTACATATCGTCTTTTAAGGCAAATCGCTGTCATTGATTCATTTGGTTGGTCTTCAGTAGGCGATCCTTCCATATCTGAGGCATGTGGTTGTCTCTGTTCTGTAGTTTTATATGTGGTGAAGAAAACACGCCCATTATTTAACTTTTTGACAGAGGCTTCACTGCATACAGTGTTTAACCACTGAGGGCCACGGGGAGGCTCCATGTCAACTTGATCTATACACTAGCGAGGATAGTGTTTGCAGCTCGACTTGTTGAATGCGATTAAAGTCATTTCCTTGTGTGTACAAGCCCATGCAAGTCCTCTTTCATGCTTATTAGTGCTTTCTTTGAAATTTTATTTTATAAGTTGTTGTTATTTGTTATTATTATTATTATTATTTATTTGCATAAAAATACAATTTGTACACTAATAACAAAATGGAGCACTGGCTGCAAGGGCTTTCGGCTCTCTGGTTGGAGAAATATTATGGTCTAAATTAAAGAGGTGTGAAATCTGATATATTATAATGTAATTTTAAATATGGAGACTAAATTCGTTATGAGGTTTATGTTTTTAAGCGAAGGATTTTTGAGTATAGTTATTAAGTCGGCCTTGAGCAGACTTTTTGCACGATTAGATGAGAAAAAGCATTTACCTGAAAGATGGTCTATATTGAGTATATTGTTGCATATGTGGCATGTTGGTGATGGCTCATTTTTTAGTAGGTGTTGATGAGTTAATGCAGTGTGACCCAGCCTGAGTCTTACAAAATTTGTGATTGTGCCCTTTTTGCGGCGGTGTCGGCGGCTTCGTTGCCGGATATTCCCATGTGTCCAGGTACCCACATAAGTTTGCATTTATTCCGGTTACTTATAACCATATCCTTGATTTGGCGGATGATAGGCGATTTATTTTTTAAATTTTTGACTGCCTGTAACACAGACAGACTATCTGAGCAGATTACACTTTTGTCTTTGGACGCAGCTGCAATTTTCAATGCCGAGATTATCGCTATTGCTTCGGTGGTGAAGATAGGTGCTATATTGGGTAGGATGCTTTGCTTAAGAACACATCCGTTACTTTGAGTGATCGCTAAGGCTGTGTTTGCCTCTGTTTTCGAACCGTCAGTAAAGATGAAGTTCCAACCATCCATCTTTAAGCTGTTTTCAATGGTCGAAAAGCTAGAACGGACTAGCGTTGTGTTTGTTGTCTCCTTTTTGAATTCAGCTAATTGTAGAAGGATGGAGTCTGTTTTCATTAGCCAGGGCGGTTGTCGAGGAGCAGTATCCCGAAATTGGCATGTTGGTATTTGCAATTTTTCGCCAAGTGAAAGCGATCTCTCGAGAGCTGAGGGGATTCTTTTGCTTTTTGTACGGTTCCTGAGTAGGTTGAAATCTTTGTCTATGGGTGACCCAGTGGCGAAATAAAGTTTGGGAAGTATTTATGCTGAAGCAATTTTGCAGCGATGTTCGATGCTAGGCAAGCCTGCTTCTGCTAGGATGTTCTTGATGGGTGTTGTTGGGAACACGTTCAGGCTTCTTCTTACTGCTTGATGATAACATAGTGTGTTTATTTGGACATAGCTCTTACTACATGATAAGTATTTAATGATATTGCACCATGCAGCTAATGCTTTCTTAAGCTCTAAACAATGATTTTTCCAATTGTATTTACAATTAATTAACAAACCAAGAATATTTAAATTATTTACAAATTCAATTTTTACATTATTTACAAATAGTTCAGGTGGTGAGCAAAGTTTTTTTCAGCAAATATGAAGTAATTTACATTTATCTAAGCAGAGATTCGCACCAGAGGTTGTGGACTAATGGGCGATATCATTCAAAACGCGAGAAAACAAATTATGTGTAATGTTTAGATCGTTATGTGTACACATAATGAATATATCATCTGCATACACACACAGATCTAAAGATTTGTATTTATTAATAATATCGCATAGACTGTTGAATGCAATTACGAATAGAATTACTGAAAGAGGTAACCCTTGGGGAATACCATTAAAAAGTGGCACTGTGTTTGAAAACTTATTATTAATCTTTACGCTAAATTTTCTATTATGCAAAAATGATTTAATAAAACCGTAAATTTTTGGGCCTACGCCCCATTCTTTTAATTTATTTAAAACAAGGTGGCTGCCTATCCTGTCGAAAGCCTTTTCGAAATCTAAAGTAAGAATCGAAACTTGGTTTCGAGCAGAGAGTGCATTGGTTGCCACGAAATCAATATGTAAAAGTGCGTCAATGCAACCGCGTTTTGGCTTGAAAGCCTCTTGTCTTACACTGGTGAGATTTTTTGATTCTATGAACCATAAGAGCCGGTTAGCTATAATTTTTTCCAAAATTTTGGAGGTACAGGGTATAAGGGATATCGGGCGGTAACCATTTATATCATTTCGGGTTTTGTTTGGTTTGGGGATGGGGATTATTGTGGCTGTTTTCCAGCTCTGTGGAATGATATTAGTGTTGAATCTCGATCTCGCCCCGGGGTTTTACCTTTTACACTACGTGGACAATGAAGTAATTCCGACCAGGTTATTTCCGTTTCTAGCCTTAGCGCTGTAGTGTTGCTAGCAGAAGATGGGGTTGTGCATATAGATTGGTTTCTATTGTCGATAAACTCCCTAGGGAAATTTTCGTCATGGGATGCTTTTGACCATGTCTGTGCGAAAAAGTTATTGATATCATCATTTGATAGCATCACTCCACTAGGGGTTTTGATAGCATTAATGCTAGCTCGGCTGTTATTACCTGTTAAGCATCGGATTTTTTGCGTAGAGGACGAGGAAGAGATGGAGTGAATTGTTGAAAAGACTTTAGTTTGCAGCTTGCGAGCTGTCGAAAGATTGCGTTAGCTTTTTTAAAAGCAATCAGGTTGTCAGTGGCAGGCCTTTTCTTAAAAAGTTTCCATGCTGTTACCTTGTTATTTCTTAGGGATGCAAGTTCTGCATTCCACCATGGTACTGCATGTTTTTGTATTTTGGGGTAGGATTGGGGGATGGAGAGATTGGCAGCATGCCTCATGCATTTTAGAAGTGTGGCCGCGTCTTTATTGACAACGGATGATGGTGTTTTTGTGGCTAGCAAGTTGGAGAATTCTATTCGGAATTTTTTCCAGTCGGCAACATCGGTTTTATATTTTGCAGTGGGCAGAGTCGGCTCAGTATTCAGACCAAAATTGATAGAAGTAAATATGGGGAAATGGTCGCTATTGTGTAGGTCATCTAGGATGCACCAGGTAGTTTTTGGGACTAAATGTACCGAGCAGCAGGTGAGGTCTACGTGGGTAAGTGTATTGTGGGTGGATAGGTGCGTTTAGAATAGCCAGGTTGGAGCAGTTTATTGCATGTTCTGTTATTGCCCCGCGAGAATTCGTTTGGGGTGAGCACCAAAGAGTACTCCAGGAGTTAACGTCCCCTAGAAGAATTAATGGAGAGTTTATGTTGGAGATTAAGGTACTTAAATGGCTCTGAGTAAAAGATTGATCTGGTAAGATATATAATGTAACAATTGTAAGCTTCATTGTATGTTCAATTTCGATTGCACTGTTCAGCAGATTTAAAGCCAATGTAAAGTGCTTGTGTGGTACATTGTTCCTCACCACTTTACCAATACCTGGTTTGGCAGTGGTATTGCTGGGGAAAGGAAAGGCAGTGTAACCTTTAGGTACAAAGGGGTGTTGTTGGTATGGGTAGTGGGTTTCTTGCAAGGCAATAACGTGGGGCCTGTGGTTTTTAATTAGTAGGTTCAGTTCATCATAGTTTTTTTTGTAACCTTTAATATTCCATTGGAGAATTTTAAAGGTACTATAACAAGAATAAGCACTGTCCTGTTCTACGCCAGTTGAAAAGGGTGTGCTGCTACTAGCGTTATTGCGATGGCGAGTTTTGGATCGCAACCTATGATGATCACGGGGAGAGGGGGATCGCCTAACTGTAGGCAGTACCCCTCTATCCGTGATCAGCGCGGGTTGCGATCTTTTTGTGAGATCAGTGTTGTTGGGATTATACATCATCATCCATTTCGGAAGAGTTGAGGTATCAAGCATTGTTGTTTATAAGATCATTTGTGATGGTGGTTATAGGTGAATTTGGAGACGGATGTGAAGTAGACGTTAGCGTTGGTTGTAAGGGAAGTGGGCGGTTATGTTTGGGATGGCTGTTTGCTTTTTCTTTCAGTGTAGTTTGCGGTACGAGATTACTGCTGGTAGATAAGGGGGGAAGTGTTGTAGAATTAACGATAGAGGATATTGTTGAAGCGAAATTATCTGTAGAAATTGGATTAGCTGAATTATGAGCTAACTGATTAGTGCTTTCTTTGAAATTTTATATTATAAGTTGTTGTTATTTAATGTTGCTTGGAAACTTTGTTGTCAGTTTCATTTAGCGAGAGGGTGATTGTGTCGTATACGCCTCATTGTAATCAATGAAGTGAATTTAATCGATGAAATTGAAAAGGGCATTTGAAATTGTTCTTGTAATTGTTTCAACTACAAATATTTGTAAGTTAATTTTCATAAAATATGGTCTAACTTAAATATGGAGTTCAAGCGCACGATACACCTGAATGTTTCGTTTTTTTATTTCGACAGTAATCAAAGCCGGTATAAAGTTTGAATTCAGAAACGTCGGTTATGAACTGGGTTTAACTGTCTAAAAACTTTAATTTTTGGGTAAATGACGGTATAAAAATAACAAACAATTTATAGAATTGGAGAACTGAAAGCGGTAGATTATCTTTAATTCTATACCTTTTGATAGAAAATGTTTTTAAATTATTACTTTTGGAATAAGTGCACTAACACAAATTTGACAGGCGTTGCTGTGAGTTCGATCGATTTTACGAAGAGTTATGTAAAGCCATAATTTTGTTAAATTTCGAGTTTTCTTTAAGAAAAATCAACTTAGAGCAAAACTTTATTGCTCGCTCTAGTAATCGCTATAGTTCGTAAAATGACTAACTGTTAAGATAAGCTGTATTCAAAACTCACACCACGAAGTTATACCAACGAATACCAAATGTTTCATTGATTTTTTGGTTTTTCCGTTATTTGAATGAAATATTTTTTTCTTTATTACTGTCCTGCAATTATCAACAAATAAAATAAACCACAAGAAATCCTAGTAGGACTATAAATAGATAAAATGATTTCCTGATTGTTTTTATTTATTCGGCCGGTTCTGCTCGCCACTGTATGTCTACAAATAACTTGTTTTTGCTAAAATACGAGCTTAGAAGTTAAAGGTTTTGGAACAGCTTGATACATAAAAACACAAGCTACGATCAAAATCTAAAAAAATAATTAGGGCTTGGAACTATTTTTTTTTGCTGCAGAATTTCGGTCAATCCTCTAGTTTATGTTCAACATCACCTATAATACCGGAACAAAATGTGTACATGTAAAAGATATTTAAAGAAAATAAAAAAAATATGTTTTTCCCAATAAATAGATGTTTTGTGTTTGTTTTCTTGTTGAAAAATGATCTCGTCAGTGGGGTAGGCGCATCCGTCAACAAAATGGGATGAATCAATTTGCAGATTGAAAAGGTTTTGCACCCTCTTCATTAGTCTTCCTATTCTCATCAGTGGACCAATATTCCACCAGGTAAAGCATCCTTATGCCATTAAAACAGTCATTTTATCACTGCCAAAAGTATTCCTTTCCATCTGACTAAAAGCGATTTATTTTAGTCTCGTCCGACCAAATTACCCGTTTTCAATATCTCCAATTTTTTCCTTCTTTTACATTTTTGCCAGACAGTACTGCTTTTCTCTGTTTAAAAGCTGCTTTTGTCCGATTTTTTTCTAGAGCTCTTCTAGCTGCACATTCCATGTTGATAGTGGCATATGAGAGTCAACTCTGAGTCAAGAAAATTTTTGCAAGTGGTACCAGCTTTTCAAAAAAGGTCGGGAAGATATGAATGACGACGGTCGCCCTGGACGTCCCAATACAAGGGCTTCTTCAGCAACAACTCGTGTTGTGGGTGCTACTATTCTCTCAAGAATTGATCGGACCTGCAGTTTTTTCGCCCACTCCAAACAGTTAGTTCTCTTTAAGTGTTGTCAGGAGCTCAAAGATAATGGGACGTTAAGCTTGTGAGTGTCATAATTTAGGCACTAAGCAACTTGGATCACTGTCTGTCTGAACCGACGTTGCGTAGACAGTGATTATGAAATAGACTTCCATGTCCAACCTCAATATATAATTAATATGTCTATTGGTGCCTTTTTATGGTTGAAGGGACAATCAAATTAACTTTAACACTTTGATTATTCCCGTCCTGCAGGTGTTATCCAGATTCGTTCTGGATTGTAAAGTTGATGAACAAACAGTTTTTATAAGGTAGTGTTGTGGGCAAAACTTATAGAAACAATACACGGAATAAAGTTAGTTAAAGCTAGTGAACATTCACCAAACAATGGTTTTGCAATTTAAAAAAATATATACAATTTTATTGAAAATGTGTTGTAGGTCTAATTATAGATAAACAAAAATACAAAACCTATATATAAACATCAGCAAAATTAATCACAGATAATGGTTTGTTACTTTACTAAATATATTTATTGTATATTGTATCATTTTATCATTCAGTTCAACAGCACTTTTTTTGCTAAATTAAGAGGGTTCTCTTCCAGAAGGGTTCGCGAACCGTCTTAATTTAGCAAAAAAGAAGGCTAAAATATATCAACTTCGTTGGTTTATTAATTTTTTATTTAAGTCAGACAAATAACTGTCCGAAGCAAAAATCAGAGGATATAATTTGATTATGAAATAATCTCTGTAGATAAATGAGAACACTTAAGATCATACATAGATTTCAAAAGTTGTTCAAAATAACTCTAAAAGCATCTCTTATTTTCTATTAAAGTTTACTCTTCGAGATGCTTTTAAGATCAAGTTAATCCTCAACAAATGACTTCAAATGCTTGATCATTCCCATTGTATGACCATCTGGTTTCCCCGATTTTCAGACAAGTGCTTAAAGAATGTCAGGGGTACTCTTATTTGAGCCTTATCAGAATTAGGAATCCTATCCAATTTAATTCTGTTCGTTGGACTCCCTACTCTTTCTTCTTTTCCTCACTCTTAATGAAATCCTGGGAAGGTGTTGAAGCAGGTGTAGGGAAAATCGAGTTCTGAGACAACAGCCCAAGTCCAGCAGCGGTGCCTGCACCCGCTCCAGTCAGACCCAGTATACCTCCGGGATAGAGATTTTGATAGAAGAGCGGATTTTGTAACTGAAACATTGCCATTAAATGAGTTAATTGGAAATTTGGAGGCGAGGCGCTGTCTTGTGGAAGATTTCCATTCTGCGGGAGGATCGGTGCAAACGGAAAAACGTTTGTAAATGAATTTGTTGGTTGTTCAGATGATGTCTCGATCTTTACTTTTTTCGCTTCATTCGATAGTTGCTGGAAAGAGCGAAAAGCAAAATTCGGTGATATTGCAAACTTATTTTCCTGAGATTCTTTTTGACTTACAATTTTCTTTGGTGGCCTTCCACGTTTCCTCGCCAAGAAGTGATAACTACTTGTTTCGGATGTAAGCGAGGACAGTGGCGTTGAAACATCATTTTGAGTTGTGGATTTAGGTGAATCATCTTCACTACTTTCTTTCTGAGTCTTTTTGAAGGTCTGATAAGCTTGTTCCCCGTCCTGACGATCGTGTTTTCGCTTATGACTTACAAGTTGACTGCTTGAGTGAAGGATGTAATTACACCCTTCCCTAACGCAGTGAATGTGGTTACATACATTCGAAAAGCGACAATTATCAAATGGACAAGCTTCCGTTTTGAGGATTTTCTTAAAGCCATCCTGTGTCAGTCGCATGTCACGTAGATGATAGGATTTATGTTTATCTGTAACATTTTAACATTTAAAGGATTGCGATTAACTTATTATCCAGAAAAAAAATAAATAACGTACCCATATCAGCTTTATTTTTAAATGTAAACTGACAATTGTCCCGTCGGCAGTGGTAGTGAGAGGTTTTCTTTCCGTAAAAGGGGCAACTTTCTGTTTTGCAGTCCTCAATTGCACGGAATCTTTTAAAACTACAAAAGAAGAGAAAGTTAGCTTAGCTTATTAGGAGGCAGAACATTTTATATTTACCCTTCTTGTATGATTTCTGAATTCTTTCGGTGATAATTTGCATGCATTTGAACATCGCTTGTGCTAACGTATACCTTGGGGCAGCCCTCTTCAACACAATGGTAATGTGTTTGCTTGAAATTATAAATGCAACCTTGACCGTAACTTGAAGAACAATCATCTGATGACGAGAAGCGCATAAATCCGTACAACAGACTTTCTTTACGCTTCTTGTGCCATTTTAGGTGACGAATTATTTCATCTCTTTTATTGAGAACTTTCCCGCAGCAAGGTTGATCGTAGCAATGAAAGTGCTCTCTCATATTTTCTTGTCTACAGATGATACTTTCACATTCCAAATAGGAAGGATATTTTTTAAGGTGTTTAAGACATTCTTCGTCTAAAATAAAAATTATACAGTTATATTAATTAATAATTAAAACGAATTATGAGGTGAAGCTCTAATGGAGTTTTAATAATCGTTGATGATGATGGCTATTACTTCTGTCTTCATTACAAACATATATGTTTTATTTTGTTTTATTTTTACTTTATTTTACATTAGGCTTAATAGAAAGTTTATTTATTTGTGAATTAATTGAGATCTTGCGCATAAGTACGTTTAAAAATAAGTTCTACAAGTGATGTCGCTGCCATATATAACGTATTTTAAAAGTGATTAAAATTATAATTATTGACAGTAAAATGAGGATATATATTTTTCTAATTAGCTTGGCAAAATTAAACAAATATGCTTTAGGTTATATATTATAAAAAGCAACACAAAATTATGATGGAATTGTAGACTTACTTTGTAAAATGTTATCCGAGCCAACTCCTGCACTTGGCAAACTAAGACTGTTAGAGGAAGCCTCAAGGTTCTGAAAAATATAATACAATTTGTATGCGTATAAATAATTGTATTCTATTTGTTAAATAAAAAGTTTAACATTGTATTTGTGCATTACATAGATTAAAAGAAATTGTTAAATTATGAAAACGATACTGCCATACAGTTGGGGAAGAAAGCTTAAGAAACATAAAGTTCAAATTTAACTGATTAGTGACTAAATTTAAATGTATTAATATTATTTAAACGTATTTCATAATATTTTAAATGTATATAAACACATCTGCTATCTCTCTGCTAGCTGTGTCTGGTGTTAGTTTAATTCATTTAATGAGTCTTTCAAAATGTATTTTTTTTTTGGATTATCTTGTTCATACACTACACTGTGTCAAAATTCTAACAATTTTTTGACTTTTCCTAACTTTTCCGTCTTATTTTGTCAGAAACATTTTCCATGAATGGAACAAAATTCTCAAATAAAATAAAGTGTATTAAAATAAGGAATTGGGCATATCTTGCTGTAATAAAATGTTCAGAAGTCAAGAACCGATTTTCCGAAAGCTTATGTGAATACAAGATTTCTAATTTTATTAGTAACGATATTTTATGGCTAGCGTTGCATTAAAAATGATTGTATCGTAACACCTTCATTCCATAGGTGTGATTTCTCTGAAACATTTGTTTGTAATGATTAATTTGAATTGGGGCACAAACAATGCTTTGTTCAATTTTGGACAATCTCTTAAACTTTAAGATAAAAAAGTTTTAACAAAAGGCTTAAAACCTATAAAGAATAATAAATAATGAACAAATGTGAACTTTTTCGCTATTCGAAAAGTTGACAAAACTTATTATGGCCGAACCAATAAAACTTGAATTTGAATTATTTTAAAAGGCAACAAGTGTACCTGTAATTGAAACTTGTTTATCACAGTCCTTTTTGTTGTTTAGAAATGAATATCATCCCCAAATCAAAATTGATCTGACCACAACAGATGACACACACAAGTGGAAAAAGCTCTAAACTAACAAAATGGACCACAAGAGAGATCGTTATAACGGAAAAGGCATGTTTTTAAAGATACAGGTTCACTTCGAACTATAATTTCACCCGAAAAAACACTTTATTTTATATTTAAAATTTGTGAAGAATATTATTGACTGATCAAATATTCTATAAAATATTAAAGGAAGAGGGTTGCAATTTGAAAGCCTATAAAACTTTAAAAATCTTGAGAAAGGGCCTAATTTTATTTCGTTGTCACATTTTAACTTCCATAAACAAATATAATTATATTCACACTTATTATGAATCACGTACCATAAGGCTATTTTCACTCTTCACTGTAATGTTCCCATCACCGTTAGGTCCACTTCCAATTGGTGAACTTTTCGCAGATTTATGTGATAGATTTGAATCTTCATTATCGCATATAGAGCTGAACATTCTCATATTATCCACTGATAAATCTTGTCCCATAGATGGTGACTGCAAACTACTTCTCTCACACTTAACTGGTGTAAAAGGCTTTAAAAAAATCCAGAAAAAACTTCAGCACTTCACAATAACAATCAATCACTTAAATTCTCACCATTATCGGCGATGAGAACGAATCAGGACTTTCTAACACCGGAGCGGATATTTTTAACATTTCAGCACTATTCAAGCTCCCCGAAGTACCGGTTGAATATGATCCTTGTTCCCCAGCGTCACTGTAAACAGTTTCAGTGGTAGAGTCCATCGCTGATCTAATCACCTTCTCGGTGGGTGTCGAGGTTACTGTAGAAGATTGAACAAAACTTTTTGAAAAATTAACGGGATACATTGCATTAAGAAAATGTTCATTCTCATAAGCTAGCTGTACACTGCTGTACTGATTTTGCAAATCATTGTAATCGCTAGTGTTCAGCAGGATATTACTACTACTACTAGTGCTAGTACTACTACTACAATTGGTTGGACTCTGTTGTCCTTTCAACGTAGTTGCCAACTCAGTAGAGGTTTTATCCTTGTTTTGTTGTTGCTGTTGTTGTTGCTGCATGCTCTGCTGCTGAATCAGTTGCTGCTGCTGCTGCTGTATAAGATTCATCATGTAGAGCTGCATGAGAAATTCCAATTGTGTTGCCATTTTTGTGTTTCAACAAAAAACAAACTAAATCACTCAACAAACAGAAACAAACAACAAAACAAACGAAAATGAGAATATATATATATATTTTTTTAAATGTGTCAAAAGCGAGTGTGAAATAAAAATATCAGAGAGCTTCTCGATATAAATGTTTCAAGCTTGGCGTCAAGGCTCAAACTGATTTCCGTTTTTGATTTGAGGATGAGATTTCAACATCTCTATTTTTTACTGAAAAATCAAATTTTCAACCCTCTCCCCACTTTAAAAAAAATGGTTTCTCTCTTTTTTCTCTCTTCTCTCTTATGAACACGCACACATTTGCGCAAACAATTCAGTTTTTTAAGAATAAATAAAAAAGAAGGATCAGTGAACCTTTATCAATTGAACGGGTTGCAGTGCGTAATGTCTTCTCTTTTCATAAACCCACACACGCAAACAACGTGTGCGAAATGACGTTCATCCCTTAAACCGAAATTGTCCTTTGTCGCAGGAGAAGAGATCCTCTCTTTCACACAGAATACGAGTACGCTTTATTCAATTTTGAGTTTTTAAGAAGAATCGGAGGAGAAATGTTTACAAACCTCATGCCCATACGTTCAGGGGAGAAGTGCATTAACATCCCTATAGACGATAGGAGAAAAGATGCTCAGATACTGGGATTGTTATAGAAGTTGTTATCATTAGATTATGACATTAAATGTTTGATGATGTGAGTAGAGACGGGTCAAGTGCATCAATATAATCTAAATTTTTTAAACTGAATTGTAAAAATGTATTATTGCTTGGATAATTGCTGCAATGTTCAATAATCATTCTTTATAAATAGAGATTTTCTCTTACGCTTTGAAATTTTTGAATATAGGGGTTTTATTTAAAAAATGAATTTCGAAATTAACTGAATTCAGAGCAAGACAATATGGGGAAGGCAAATATTCAGTTAACTCTTCACCCACTCCCCAACTTATTGGTATACATTTTATAGCTGTTTCTGTGAATATTGTAAATTCCAACATCATTATATAAATACGGCTTATTCACACCTATGTGGTTTACATATGTGACCAAAGACAATTTTTCATCTTATTACATCTTTTTATAAAGAAGATGTAAGAACAAACGCGTGCTAAAATGCAGCCTAAAGTCAACTTAAAATATTTTACCTCAACCCAATACAGCGCATTTTTTTTTCAAAACGCAGAATGTCACCACTGGGGCCGCTTTAATACCGCCAATTCCTTTGATCAATAGAAAGAATATTCACATAGTCTAAGCTGCCTATTGTTAAGCTCTGCCCGAGACTTTCATAGTGTGCAACGTTTCTTCTAAATCCAGTAAATCTATTTTGGTCATTTTCGTTTCAATGTCAGTGAACGCCGCATTTACGCCTAGCTTACCAATTCCTTAAATTGGTATCTGAAAGGACTTGTAAGATTTCTGAAAAACCTTTGTGGCGAAAAATGTTTCGGTGAGGTCGTCATCGTATGGCTAAGCTCTATGCATGCTGGCATTCCTTGCGGCTCTTCAAGGTCCCATTTGATGACCTGATTTTTTGTCGTCTTCTCTCTTGCAGTAGCCTACAGATACAAAACGAAAGAGAGGAACCTTTGCAAAACACGTAATAGGCTGTTCCTTCGCCCTCGGTACTGTCCAAATGAGTGCATGTACAGCAATTTTTATACAAACATCAGTCGAATCAGGGGGCATGGGCCTGTGCACGCGAGGTAACGTCGTTGATTGCGCTCAACATGGAGAGCTGCCAAGGCTATCCTCGTTAGTGCACAGGTCAAGTTGGCATACAGCCTCCAAGCGGCGCCCTCTGGATAGCCATCGCAACACCCGTTGTATGGTGAACCAATGTATGCAGCGAGCCCCTCTGCCGGAGGGTTTAAAATATGTGCCTGGCCTACCAGTCTGTGGGTTGTGCGTGAAGGTAACTTCCTCACCACGTAAAACAATATTAGTTCAGAGCCAAAAACATGCCTCGGATAATGAAGGATCACCCGTTGACGACCCCAGCAAACGTTTAAAGGACATTGATTTTCGGTTTTGCCACGTGCAGCCGAACAACTTGCGGAGGCCCTTGACTGCCATAAGGCAGACATAACCGCCATTCAGGAAGTGCGATGGGATGGGCCTGGCATAAAAGCGATGAAGAACTGCGATATCTACTACAGCAATTGCTATAGAGAGAGAAGGCAGCGCTTATTCGGATGCGGATTTGTTGTTCGAGGCAGACTTAGGCAAAAATCTTGAGCTACGACCCCGTCAGCGAACGCCTCATGACGATCCGCATCAAAGCTAAATTCGGGAACATCAGACTAATTTGCGCTCACGCCCCGACTGAGGAGAAGGATGACAACATCAAGGATGACTTCTATGATCTAGTAGAAAGAACATACGATCGATGCCCCAGCTACGACACCAAGATCGTTCTAGGAGATTTCAACGCTCAGCTGGGAAAGGAGGACATCTTTGCTGGAGTCATCGGTAAACACAGCCTGCACGACAACACATCCGGAAACGGACTCAGGTTGTTGGACTTCGCCTCGGGGCGAAACCTCTCTGTGGCTAGCACGCGGTTCCCACACCTGGACATTCACAAAGAAACCTGGCCATCTCCTGATCAATCAACCGTCAACCAGATTGATCACGTTGCGATCGAAGTCAGACACTCCTCCAGTATTCTCGATGTCCGAACCTTCCGAGGTGCAAACATTGACTCGGATCATCACCTTGTTGTAGCCAAGGTAAGAACCCGGATATCTAGAGAGCAACGGAGTCGAGACAGGCCAAGACGGTTTGTTGTCGGAAAGCTACAATCGCAGCCGATCGCTAGAGCCTTTGCCGATCGATTCTCCCTAAAACTATCTCAAAGTTCGACTCTGCCTGCACAAACAATAGAAGACAAGTGGAAACGTTGTCAAGAAGCCATCAAAGAGGCCGCCACTGATGTGCTGGGTTTCACGCCACCACCTAAGAGGAACCCATGGTTTGACGACGAGTGCAGGCAGGCGCATGCAGCCAAACAAGAAGCATACAAGGCAACGCTGCATCGAACGACGAGAGCTGTTTGTGAGCTCTACAAACAGAGAAGAAGGGAACAGAACCGGCTTCTCAGAAGGAAAAAGAAAGACCACGAGAAGCACGCGGTCAAGGAAATGGAGAGGTGCTATGGCAGAAATGACGTCCGAAATTTTTACCGCAAGATAAAATAGTTATCCGGTGGTTATAAGCCTCGGACAGAAGCCTGCCGGGACCAAAATGGACAATTGGTGGTAGAGTCGCAGTCGGTGCTAAGAATCTGGAAGGATCATTTCTGCAGACTCCTAAACGGCGATGACGACGCAAATCCCGCTGTTAGGCAGAATATCCCACTCAATTTGGACGACGATGGGCAAGAATTGCGTCCCCCCGACTTCGATGAGCTCAAGATAGCAATATCGAGACTGAAGTCGAACAAAGCTGCTGGCGCGGACGGACTATCCGCAGAGCTGTTCAAAGCGGCTGGGGATGAGCTGGTTGGGTGCATGCACCAGCTCACTCGTCCAAACTGCCGTCCAAACTCGTCAGGTAATGTAGGATTACAATGGAGAACTCTCGCTGCTCCGTCAAGGTCGGTAGCGAACTCACCGAGACCTTCGATGTCAAAAAAGGATTTAGGCAAGACGACGCGCTGTCATGCGACTTCTTTAACATCATTTTTGAGGGGATCGTGCGGAACTCACACGTCAACATCAGAGCCACGATCTTCCACAAGTCCGTTCAACTGCTAGCTTATGCGGATGACGTTGACGTGATCGGCCGAACTCAGCGACCCGTCAATGAGGCGTTTGCTAGCATTGAAGCGGAAGCGGCTAAAGTGGGACTGGTGGTAAACGAGGGCAAAACGAAGTCTATGCTGTCATCGAAGAAGGACGCAGAACATCGACGTCTCGGACAGAGCGTCACTATGGGCAGCAGACACTTCGAGGTAGTGAAGGACTTTGTCTATCTCGGCTCCGCGGTGAATAGGGACAACAACATCAGTACCGAAATCAAGCGCAGAATCACTCTTGCCAATCGCTGTTTCTTTGGGCTTAGGAGACAATTGAGTAATAAAGCCCTCTCCCGAACGATTAAAGTGACTTTGTACAACACCTTGATCATCCCAGTCCTGCTCTACGGCGCAGAAACCTGGACGCTACTAAAAGCGGATGAGGAAGCCATTGGTCTCTTCGAGAGAAAAGTTCTGCGTGCGATTTTTGGTCCTGTTTGCGTTGATGGCATATGAAGGAGAAGATTCAACCACGAACTGTTTGGGCTGTACGGCGGCATGAGCCTAGTCAAGCGTCTACGGATACAACGCTTAAGGTGGCTAGGCCATGTAGAGCGTATGGACAGCACTGCTCCGACCCGAAGAGTTTTCGAATCCGAACCACAGGGACAACGCAACAGAGGACGTCCTAGACTGAGATGGCGCACACAAGTGGAAAAGGACCTCAACCAACTTGGAGTGCGCAATCGGAGGCAGCTGGCAAGAGATCGTGCTAGCTGGAGAGGCATGTTGGTTGAAGCCCAGGTCCACTCCGGACTGTAGCGCCATCCGAAGAAGAAGAAGAAGTCTTTGACGAAGAAATTGTTTGGTGGTACCTATGTAACATAAATTACAGGTTCATTTTCTTTTCCCTTCCAGTTGATGCTTTTATAGACATAATACGATTGACTTATTTTTCAAGTAATACTATTTTCTTAGTGCATTCATGTAAAATTTCATATAAATGTGATTATTATGGTAGTTCGCGTTTTATCTCTAGTTAAATAGAATCATAATGGCAACTGAGACGATGATGGTGAAAATTGAGCATCACCCTGTAATTAAATTTCTCACTTAGCAAGGAAAAAGTTAAAAAGCTATTTATGAAAAGATGGTGGCTGCTTACCAGGGTTCCGCACCTTCATTATCAACTGTGCAAAAGTGGTCAAGTGAGTTCAAGAGGGACAGAGAGAGCATTGAAGACGACCCCTGTTCCGGAGACCTGGCTACTGCTTGTACGGGAGAAAGCATCAAAGAAGTCGAAAAAATTGTTCTTGAGGATGCCCGAATAGGTGAAAAAGGTGACAATGATGACAGAGATCATCAAGCTTTCAACTGGTACCGTTCACACCATTCTTCATGACCATCTCAACCTTTCAAAGGTCAGTGCAAGGTGGGTGCCACGAATGCTCACAGCGCCTCAGAAAAAAGTGAGAATCGCATGCTGTAGAGAGCTTTTGGAGATGTGTAGTGAGAACGTGGACGGTGTTATGGATCAAATTGTTACTGGGAACGAAACATGGGTTCACCACCATGACCCTGAAAACAAACAAGAGTCCATGCAGTGGCATAAAAATGGAACAGACCCCACGAAGAAATTCACTCCGTCTGCCGGGAACCTCATGGCCACAGTTTTTTAGGACTCAAAGGGAATCTTGCTCATTGAGTACAAAAAAAGGTGAAATCATCAACGCCACATCTTACGCTTCCACTTTGCATAATTTGCGGGAGAAAATTAAAAAGAAAAGACGGGGTAAACCCGCAGCGGGTGTGTTGCATCTTCATGACAACGCTCCTATTCACACGGCACGAGTTTCCGATGCTGCTGCGCGAGATTGTGGTTTCGAAAAAATTCCAACACCCACCCTTTAGTCCAGACCTTGCCCCTAGTGATTATATCCTGTTTCCGGATTTGAACAAATGTCTTCGTAGAAAAAGATTTTCGAATGATGAAAAACTCAAGTCGGCAATAAATGGGTATTTTGCAAATTTATTTTTTTGAGGGTTTAAAAAAGCTTATCTCAAGATGTCACAAATGCATTGATGTAAGGGGAGATTATATTGAAAAATAAAAACAATTTAAATTGAACTCGCATTTTCCTTCATATCGATACCGAGAATATATTAAACACCTTTCGTAGAAACTGAGTTAATTATAATGTGCTTGGGTTGGTTAGAACGATAGGTGACTAGTCTCTGTGTGCTGTGTTCAACAGATGTGGGATTTGGTTTTACGTGATGACCTGCATTTACGTCTTATATCACGGGGTCCATTTTCCCAAGGGTCGTAGATAACGCAAGACTTAACGCTTTAGTTACCCAAGTACCAAGCTAAGATCACGCTTGAGGGGCAATCACCCCACCTTGGTTTGACGCGAAGCCTTTCTGGAGTGTGGAGTGCAACTCCACACTCAGCCGGGATAGTCCCCAAACCGCCTTGCCTAGCCATGGGTTAACAAATGCTAGACAAGTCAGCACAGTACACTATCCTCGACTCTACCCGCGATGTTAGGTGGTAAACCACAACCACCACAATATTCTCACAAGGGTGCCTACAGCACGGATCAGGCTGGAACCGAAGTTTCAGAGGCTCCTGACCTCCCGTGGCACCAGAATATAGCCTCTGGTCAAGCTATCACTACTAGTCAGGTTCCCTCAAAGCCTGGGTCTGTTAGCCGCCATCCCGCCACAGATGGTCTTTCCTCCATCAGTGTTTTCGTTTTCACTATAAATAGGATGTGATTTTTGAATCATGTGATTCGTAAAATCCAGTCACATCACCTAGACTATGTTCAACAACAACATTTCAACAAACAGCTAAAAAAAATTATATTTATGCTATGCCAGCCGATTTTCTAAAATTATTCATGTCATTTTTATTTTATTAAAAACTGAGACCATAAATAATTTAAAAATAACAACTTATGTCGTGTATTTGAAAGAGAAATATTTCCAAACAATATTTTTTTCTTACTTTACATTTTGACTAAACTAATGTCGTTCACAGCACTCAAAACGGTGTATGTAGATCAAATAACTGACAAAAAGTTTTCCTAAATCAAACTTTCTACTTGAAGTTAGACAGAATTTTCATGTTTCGAGGGTATGGTATAATTTTTTATTAATGTTTTTCTATTTCATATGCATACATTCACAGATCACACATACATATATGTTTGCAAACTATAAAAAAGGTTGCATAAACTTGCACTAGTTCTTGCGCAAGCATAATTTTGCACATTATTTTACTGGACATTTTTCGTTTTGAATTTATAATTTTTTTGCAGATGCAATTTAAATTAAGAACAGAAAAATGTGCAACGAACTCAACTGAACCATAACCAGGACAAATAAAAATGCATTAGAAGCCGTTTCCCCCAATTTAGTTGCGCCATTTTTGCTTCGAACCATATGCCAAACTGTGCCAAAATGTTGAAAAAAATTTGCATGATAATCCTCTTTCGAATCGCACACGCAGGCATGGGGGAAGTCTTTCGGGAAATTTGCATAAATCGCAATGAAAACTATATATTTTTCTTCCAATCAATTCGCACATGCGCAACGCTCGCTTTAACCGTTGGCCCCTCGTCAAAAAGGCACTGAACTCCTGTTTCTGTCAATGGGGTGCATTTTATGAATAAATTAACAGATACATTTTCGCAAGGAGCAAGTTCAACTCTGTTCTACATGCCACACGCACAGAAATCTCCTGTGTATGCACACACCTCATTCATGGCTCGTGCAATGTTATGCAAATTAACCTGTAACATGTCCTTTTTATTGATCCCTGATTATTCGATATTGGAACCCCTTTCGCATTTGGATATGGTTTGTCAGTTGGTTAGAGAATTTAATTGAAAGCCCTTCACTAGATATGGCTGTGACAGTTGGATAAGTGCGATGTGTGAGTGTACGAGGATCGGCGCATTGATTTCAATTGAACTCAATTATAGTCAATTGCATGGTCGAGTCCGGTGTCGAGGAGCTGATGTTTTGATGAACGATTTGTAAAGTTGCAACCGTTTTTTTGAATCTACATAAGTATTATATTATTGAGAAGTCAAAGAGGGAATTCGGTATGTGTTGTAATTGAATATGACTACAGGAAGACTTTGTGAATGTAGCCCTATGTGTTATGATTTGTTCTTTGAATATTTTCTTTTAGTTTGGTTCTTATTGTGTTCGTTTGATTGACAAAATTCCGTTAAGTCGAGTATGAGAATTGGCGCCTTGAAAACTTCGCTGCTTCGTATAAATAATAATACTTTGTATAAATGTATTAATTCTGCGTAATATAAGAGAAAATCGTAACTAAATCACGACATTAAAATTTGTATGTGAATAGAGAAATATACTTCCAACTTTAAGAGTTTAGGACACTTTCAACAGGTTTAAAAATAGACAGCTTTATAACCTCGAATGGCGAATCGAATAGAACTCACCTGTAATTCAGGTTTGGTAAAAAGTTCCAGATCAAATATCTGAATAATAAACTAGATTTATTAAGATATAAAGTTTTTTCTGTAAGAATAGTGATTACAAAGAGACATCGTTTTATCGAATACTTCGACATATGCAAAAAATCTAGGGAAGTATTAATTGGAATTTAAAAATTAGTACTCAAATCGACGCAAAAGTACAGCATTAAAGTTAGGCTCACGAAAACAAGGTAATGTGTGTACAGTGTTTTTATAGGGAATATGCACCACCCTGCTCTGTCATGATCTATGATTGGAACAGAACGTACCTACATTAATTTGGAATATCTGTTTCCGTTCCAACACGATGCCTATCTGAAACATTTGAAAACTAAATGAGGTTTAAATCCAGGAAATGCAGCGAAGATAGGGGAACTTTACTATAAGGTGAATTTTCATTTTTCTTAAAAAAATATTTATTTATTCATCAATTTTTATTTTCTTCTACTTAAAAGCAGTTCCGCTTAGATATAATACACGTGTTCTAGCGTTTTTTTCCAATCATCGAAGGAGTTCTGATACTCACTTTTTGGTATGCCCTTGAGGTCGCTCAGCGATTCGATTTGTATTTCCTCTCAAACGCCGCACTTTCTTGTTCAATCTTTGAAACAGGAAAAAGTCTCAGGGGGCCAAATCTGGTGAATACGGTGACAGAGGCATTCTTATGGTGTTGTTTTCGGCCAAACAAAACACGAACAAGTGGCCTTTTTTTGTTCAAATTTCAGAAGTTTTGGAATTAATATCGGTGCCACACGCCTTATGCACAGTTTCGAAAAAAATGCATGGCATGAGCCAATTTATATTTCGACATCTTTAGCAACTTCTCTTATAGCGATACGACGATTCTCCATCACAATTTTCTTAATTTTATCAACATTGTCATCGGTTGTGGATTTGCTGGGGCGTTCAGGGCGAGCGTCTTTTACATTTACATCTTCTTGACCATCTTTGAAAATCATGTAACATTTGTAAACAGTTTGCTGACTTAGAGTTCACTCACCGTACGCCACTGTCTAAGTGTGTGTGTTTTTTTTCTAAACACTTTGAATCTAACCTCACCTTGTGAACAGACCTAGTAAATTGTAAAACATTAACATTTTCAGAAGCATTTACTGCAAAAACAAGTGAAATATAACCTTGTACAGAATCCTTCGATTTAACTCTATTTGCCATATCCAATGGACTAAGAACAACAGCCTAGGTCTAGGCTAGAGTCTTAGCTTATGACTCTTTTCATCTGGCATTTTACTTTCATTTATAATACTTCTTTCGATTAGTTGACAAATGAATAAACCTAATAGAAGTTCTAACTTTGAGTTGCTCTTCTTGGTTTTTGATTTTGCGGAATAAATGTTTATTTGTTAAAACATCAGAGGTTTACAGATTTTCTTGATCTTAACAATTCATAGGCAGTCGTTCGACTAGTAATTTTACGCGATTCAAAGCAATTATGAAAAACAACTCTCACTAGTGTTTAAAGAAGTGAATGCATTTTCAGTACTTTTTATAACAATACTTTAGTCATATTTGGTATGCAATGTATTGAAATTTAACTATATAGGACATTTGAGGACAAGGATTGAAATAGGCTAGCGCACATATGATACTGATCACTGACTAAGTGTGTATATGCGTGCGGAAATGTGCGTTTTTTACCATTTTTTTTATTGAAACAGCAATTGTAATGTAATGCATGATTCCGAATTTTGCTTATGTTACCATGTATTTAAATTATTTGCATTTATAAATTCCTAACAGTTTTGTTTGGAGTCATAACATACACTTATTGGTTAAAGTAGGTCATGGAATAAAAACATATAAACAACTAATAGGGATACAAAGAAATATTTCTAAAATATTAAAATAGAGGTCAACGTAACCACCTTATTACTCATGTTTATTCAAAACAAAACTCAATTGAAGAAATGAATTATTAAAAAATAAGCAACAAATTGATTTAAAATAAGTTTTTAATAATAAAATATCCCGGGAAATGATTATACCATAATGTATTTTTTATTATAAAAACATTTCCAGCTGTCGGCGAACACATTTTTCGTATCATATGTTTAAGAAACTTCAGTTTCAACCCCCACTCGATGGCGAATATCTGAAGAAACGATTAGTTTATTTCCGCATCCATACAAACCGTTTGAGGGCTTCGAAATGTCGAGCGATAAAGTTGATTAATGAAGATCGATCAAGTACCAAATGACACTTTCTCGAATTTTCCCACAGTCAAACGTGCAAAGGCATCATTAATTAAAAAGGAAAATAATTAGCAACATTTTCGTGTAAAAAATAACGTAAAATAAAATGAAAATCATTAGATATGTGATGAAATTCGAGACTTAAAAAAGGAAATTCTGCTATTTTATTTGATAAATGATCGTCCATCGGGCTGTCATTTTTCGCAAGAAGGGTTAAGAGGTGAACACCATTTGGACGGATCAAATTTCGTCGCCAAGAAAATGCCAGATAAGACGTAAGAAAATAGTGAAACCATTGGAATTAATGATCACCCAACACGCACCCTTTTAGGAAAAAATGATAGAAAACAAAAGCGCATGTTACCCCTTTTACATGCGTTTGCAGAGATCGAAAATTTTTCCCACCCTTTGGCTAGATTCGCAAAAAAGTAAAATGTGTCTCGTAATACCTTTCGCAAAATAACGCACACACACCGACAAGAGAAAAACAAATCCAAGAGACCCGAACTCGTATCCTTTCATGGGCTCTGACACAGTTGAAACCTTTTGTGTTAAAGTAGGCATTTCGGAAATAATTTTGGCTGTTGCTTCGGTATATCCGGAGCTCTTGTGTGTGCACAGTGTGGTATGGGATCAATATTTGTGCAAGGATCGATCGATTATTTATTTTGTTGCCATAGAATGTAGGGAAAAGGGTTGAATTTTTTTTTATTTTTTAAGAAAAATAATGAAATGTCTTGCGCGTTGTGGGCATTGGCATCCGTTACCGCCTAGGAGGACGTAACTCTATCTGTTGGAGGATGCAATTACATTAGGGAAACTTTGTAATGTTGTCTTGAGGTAAATCAGAAATTGGTTTTGATGGATGAAACCAAGGCATTGTCGTTTCTTGATACTCGATATTGCAATTTGATGTGCATGAGAATTTTACTTTTACACTACTGCAAAAATGAAGCTTATGAAGGGGTTTGGTGTAAAAATGCTATGACGTGTATATGTAAAAAAAGAGCTGAGAGCGTACCTGACGAAGGCGATTATAGAGCGATTTAGTTGGATGAGTATTTGGATATTTGGCAACTTTCACGAAAATTAATTTGATTGAAGAAGTTATGTAAACGATGTAAATATGAATATATCTAACAAAAAATACATTCAAACTAAAGTTCTTAATTTAATTCCATTCCATTATTACATGAATAATATGTGACAATTTTCATTACTATAAATTATTACTAGCGTCTGAGACATTTTGCTATCAAAATACTTTTATTAAGGCATAGTGGATGCAGTGTTTGCATTAAGAAACGCATACAATTTTGGTGCTCTACAGTGTTGCTATGTATGTATGTTATGAGAGGAAGATAATATCCCAAAGAAAAACCACCAAAGCCCAAAAAAGGAAAAAAAAAATTAATGAATGGCAAGAAAACCATGATTAATTAATAGAACAAGTATAGACATAGGCATTGCCTTACAAATATTTTTTATGTAAGGTATGTTTGATTTAGGATAAGTAAGTTAAGTTAGCAAGTAAGTTAAAAACATTGACTAAGGAACGTCCAAGTTTTTTTAATTTTCTTGGGCAACGAAAAACAAAAACACTAGACTTAAGATTTAATAAGAATACAAAAGATGTCGAAAGGCAGAAAAAACGAACACAGATTAGCTTAGAGTACTTGTTTAGAGTCAGTAAGTTAGATATAAGATTAATATTTCCGATTAGATATTTAAGCTAGTTTTAAGCATTTTTGTCTAGCAACTAAGTTAACAGATTGGAAAGTATTAATAAAAATGCGTTACAAACTCAAAAAAAAACTCAAGTCTTTGTGCGTCTTCCTACTCCATTCTACGTTGGCAATCTTCTATCACATCACATCTGAGGGTGCTTTCTTAACCCTCAGGTTGAGGAGGAGGTAGTCAAGACCATCCCCCTGAAGGAGCAAAACGTTTATTGGTCTGGACAGCAGCCCGGCTAATTAATCTTGGCTTGTTGCTTTGATCTTGCTTAACCCACATTCTTCTTTTTTTCTTGCTTAACCCACATTCTTCTTTTTTTTAAGCGCCGCTATAGTCTAGAGTGGACCTGGGCCACAATTGCACACTCCAAGTTGGTTGAGGCCTCCTCCCCTTGTGTGCGCCATCTCAGACCGTCCTTTATTGTATTGTCCCAACGTATTAATAAAAATACGTTACAAACTCAAACTCACACCAATGGCTCCGATTCGAAAACTTTTCAGGCCGGAGCAGTGGTGTCTGTACAACAACAGCCTATCCAACCTGTTAAATTATTCGGAATGTCGTACTCTTTTATAACTTTGTATAGTTAACTTGATGAGATACTATAACTGGAAATATCAAACTTTTTCTATCACTAAAAACCTGATCAGTTGCTTCTGTGCTATCTTATAGACAGAAAATTATGTCAAAACGTGTAAAAATTATAGACGTAAAACTGAACGACGTTATGGACCTAGAATTTTCTACGGTGTTTATTTGTATAAAACATGTTGTGCCTTTTTGGTAAATCTCTTGGCAGTTTTATATGCTCCCATACGTATGTTTTGTTATTTATTAATATGCAAGTATATAATGATATAATGGCTGAAACGGCCAATAGTTTAACACATATTTTTCGAATAATAATTTTTTAGGTCGCTATCTGTAACAATCACTTGTGCCGTGTGTCTCATAGTTGACTCAAGAGTTGAGTTGAACAACTTTTAATACTCTAAACAGCAGTAAAAGAAAAAGATGCATGTACTTTTAACGAATAATGAATTCTAAGTCTTGACCGCAACTTGAGCTATACATATTCATTTTTTATAACCTTGAAATTACGAACATGAATCTGTTTTCGTAAGTTCTAAGAAAAAATCACTGAAAAACTAAGCTGACTTAGTGAAACACACTGATTATCCCCGTTCTGCTCTACGACACAGAAACAGGAAGTCTTTGTTTTTTAGAGTAAAGTTCTGCGTGCGACCAATCATGAACTATACGGGCTGTACAGTCGCTATGCACCTAATCAACTTCGATGTTTAAGTCATGTTAAGAGAAGTGCCACTGGACGTCAACCCAGATCTACCGAAAGCGACAAATCCGGTCAATTTTACAGCTTTCCACTATGGTGTTTTAATTTTATTCAACAATTAAGTGTGTTCTTGGGAGGAGGTATAATATATAATTTATGGTACGCTATAATCCCCATTTCGTTCAATTTTTTTCAAAAAGTTATTTAGTTATTTTCCAGACAGCTAGTCAACAAACAAAATACTGTGTAATTTTTCAAATCTAAAGAAAAAGGTTTTGTATCTGCATAATTTATATATCGAATTTAATACATGTTAACCCGTTCTTCTTGTCTACCATATACTCGGAAATCATTGCGTTAAGATTGCTATGACACTGATATAAATATATCAGTACATATATATATGTATATGTAACCAACACTGAATGCGTTGCCATAATTGTAATTTACGAACTTGATTCTTATCCTATTTTATCTTAATTAAACAAGGCCCTCAATCCTTGAAAATTTGCATTAATGACGGAACATCTGCGAACCTTAATTAAAACCGCATAAAAAATTTGCATTTAGTACTTTCATCTCCTCTTTTAGCACAGCAGTAGGCTGCATCACCAAATGAGTGAACAAAATTCAATAGCACCCTTGCGGGACACCGAAATCAATATTAATTATAACTCTCGCAAATACGATATGTTAACGTGTCGTGCAAAACAAATGGTATGCTCATCTGCATCCAGGTATGCAACCCAGCATGTTGCAATAATACATCTGAAGGCGACAAACCCTTTTCGCGAATATCAAATTTCCCAAGGAAACCGTGCTTCCTTTACCCTTTCAGCAAAGATCACCACAAGGCGCATCCATGCTCAAATGCAATGTAACTGCCTGTCATCCTCCTATCGCTGGCAGCATCTATGATGTTTTCTTACGCAAACATTGCAGCGGTCGTTGGCTTTCACGAAATTCCCATGGAATTTAGGTTAAACATCCTACGACCCTTACGCGGGAATCTGTCTGCATTCGCCGATCAAAGGGTGCAAAAAAGAAAATCAGTCTGGTGGATGAGCAAAAAAGAAAATACGAAGAATCCTTAAGAGGAAAAAATTTCGTATGGCATGTAGACAAAGAAAGAAGAAGAAAAATGATCGTTCGCCGATCGATCTATTGCAGAAATTCGAGACGAGCATCATCGACATCATCATCGTGATCATGTCACCCTTGGGCAGCGGCCGACGGAAAAGGATTTTCAATTCACGCTAAATTACGTCAAAATTCTGAGCTCCCTCGAAAGAAAACCGAATCGAAACGAAGGTTACCTAAGTCCCTTGGAGAGGAAGGATCACAACCCTTGCGACCCCTCGTCGCATTACCAAAACTTACGATTTTTCCTCAAATTTCAAGGATCCTACCCGCAGTAGGGATCGCCGGTTCCCAGAGGTCTCCCCGATGTGGCTCGGAGAGTATTAGAGAATTCACCCGTGAAAGACATTTACCACCGCCCAGAGTCCATAGGTTAGAACTATTAAGGTTAAATGATAATGCACGAGGGATACCTGGCCCAGCGAGGATGATTTTGTTTTCTTCTTTTTTTTTTAGAAAATTCTGTGATTTTTTAAGGATTTTGTTCTGTTTACTTTACCCCTTGGGTTAATTGTCCTTAGCTAATAGTGTCCTCACGGTGTCGAAGGGAAAATGAGACGAGTATTGGGCGAGAGAGCTTCTTCCTGAATTACCCTCACAATGGAATTTGGTTATTGATCGTCCTGCAGTCGATGAATGGATTCCTTTTACTTTATTCACACATCTGCATTGTCCTTCTATGATCGACGTCTCTTTTGAATACGCACCGAATGCCGATTAAGACTGCAGTGCCTGACCATTTCGTTGTTGCAAAGAATAGATCCCTAATATTCATTGAAAGGGAAGTCAACACAATGTACAATGAAGATACAGAAAGGACTTATTTATGCAGATCGGATGAAGAAACTGAGAATTAATTGTGTGTTGACAGTTGAGGTCAAGCGTGGTCAAGCAGGACACAGAGAAATTACGGTGACGAAGTGAAGATTTTAATCTTATTATGTGTCATCTTTTGAAGACGATTAAAAAAATTATGTAAAAGAAACTTGGCACTTGTTATGTAATTAGGTATTCGAATTTGTAGGCTAT
The DNA here is from genome assembly GCA_955652365.1 of Eristalinus aeneus. NCBI lineage: Eukaryota > Metazoa > Arthropoda > Insecta > Diptera > Syrphidae > Eristalinus > Eristalinus aeneus. The sequence continues at coordinate 37,120,173 of OY019130.1, forward strand.
TTAATAATGTGTTGAAGCACTTCTACTTTATTTTTTATTGATGTCTTTGCCCACGAGCACTTATATTTAACCTTAACTTTCACGATGGAGTCATTGTAAATATGTTTCAAGCAAGTTTACTTAAAAAATCAAACATATTTTGTAAAACTCCTAAAATAAAAATTTTTAATCTCTATTCTATGAAAATGAAAAAAAAATGTGACTTCTATTTGAAATTGTATTTATATTAAATGAATTTGTTGAACGGCGGCCATGAGATATCCTTATATGACACAACTCGTGTATTACGCACTCATTCATACTGTTCATACTTTTGTGACCTTAGACCTTAGACAGTTCTTATTCTAAACACCCGCTTTATCGAAGAAATGCTAATAATACTGGAAGTTGCACGAAGTTACGTTATCTATATTTAAAGAAAAAAGGAAAACAAATTATATATAAAAAAAATTAGTAAAAATTGAATTAATAGTTAGTGAAATATATTATTTTGTGTATACCTTGAGGACGATTTCTCTTCAACCAAAAGGAGTATGATTTTTGTAGTTTCTTACCAACATCGGTGTACAAATGAGTGGGAAGCTTAATATCTCATCGAATTCATAAAAACGACTTCGGATTGCAGCAACATATGCAGAAATATTGCTCTTATTCACATATGAATCGTACGCGAATAGCGATTAAGGTAAAACGATTTGAGAAATAAATGGATTTATGTGTTACGTTTTTACTCTCATCTGTTATTCTAAGAACAACGTCTAAAAGCTACAGTCAGAATTTAAAATAAAAATTCCAGAAACACTTCTTTCAAAGATAAGATAAAAAAACATGAGTAGTTTCCATTTTCGACAGTGTCAACACACACAACAATCGATGCTGTTTATCGTTTTAGTTTTAACTTTGCAATCAGAGCATGTGCTTAATAAATTGAAAAGTTTCTAGGTAGTGCCATTTCTTCATATTAAAAAATTTCAGGGTTTATTATTAAAATTAGCAGATTGAATATAACCAACACTGAAGTTTATGAAAAAGAAAACCCAGTAACGTTTTCTTTTCCATAAACTTCACATATTGTTCGTCAAATCATTTACTATTATATATTATATAAAAGAAATGAACAAATTAATTATAATGTAACAAATTTTCGATGATTTTCAAACATAAATAAAAACAGATAATTTTGATTTTGGTAATATTTTCGATTTAAATTAATATCGGAAAAAATTAATATTACAAAAGGTACATTATGTTATCGAAATATTTAGAATTTATAACGCTTTTACTATCTATAGACGAATTTTCATCAACACCTTCTAAGTATAAGCCCCATGCGTCCGATGGCTAACAAGAAATCAGGTAACACTCTTGCAACTAGTAAGAATTATCTTCTTTAAAAATCGATCTACATATACTCGTATAAATATACATAATTAAATGAATGAATACATTGTAACTAATAATCAAAATTGCTTAAGCCCTGTCCACTAAAAAAATCATTCATTACCATGACCACCGTTCCCTTCGTGTACAGAATCCCTTTATTCCCTCAAGAGCTCAACGGAAAGAACAGTAACAATTGAAAAAATATCCCTTCTATTGTGTCTTTTCAAAACTCTCTGGCCAAAGGGTATCCACGGGCGCGTAGTGAAATTGTTATTTTTCAAACTCTCCACTGTTATCCTCGATACATTCGCATTGTCATTCTCGATACACCGACGTCATCCCTTGTGGCTGCCGGCCAGAGACCTTTGGCGAGCATTGAGCAAGAGGCTAGAGGCACCAATACCACCATTAAACTGAAATAATATCAAACGTCAACCCTTTTTTAAAAATTCGGTAAAAACAAAAATTGAATTTTATTTCTAGAGTTTCTCTTATTCTGGCATCCTTTTTCGAATGCGTGGAGAGGGGTTCTTACGAGGTAGAGTGTGAGTGTGTGTGTGTTTGTTCGCACACATTGCAGCATCCATGGACGTTCTTGCGCCAGCATCGTCAACGGCGGTGTGGCCACACCTGGCGCTTTGGTACGAGACTTCCTTTTTGAGCAAAAGGATTAAAAAATCCTTGGCCTTACATAATGCTGTTGTTGGTGCAAGAAGATTGATGACAGAAGCAATCCTTTTTCTTGTATTTTCCAAAAAAAAATCGTCTTTCTTTCATGCAGCACCGGGCCACAACATCGATCTGTAGACAGGAAAGATCAAATTAAAGTTTTTTTTGCCCTGAAAGGAATTTATCGATTTACTTGGTGTATTCTTATGGATATTTTCTTAAGGAATAGTTGTATGAGGGACTCATGCACGCATCGTGCGTATCGAAAGGGATGAAAATGATTAGTGCTGAATGTTGTTTTGCCAGAACATTCAAAGTCGACACGATCGGGGGTGGATTACGACTGTTTTTTCATTGCAAAACTGAGCATGTGCACGGTAAGGGTATCCTAACAATTGCGCAATGTCGTTACTTTAAAAACGTTTGTGAAATTTTCGGCTCTCCAATAAAAAAATGTTTGTTCTGGATAAGGTAAGATTAATTGATTTCGTAATTGACCGAATATGTGCAGTTTTGGAAAATATATTTGATGTGAAACTAACACATATACTCAGTACACAGCTTAAAGATAATTATTGTAATTTAAACGAAGCATTATTGTTGTAAAGAAGTGGTCGTTTATAAATTGTAAATTTTATGAAAAACTGTTATTCAAAATTCAGTGAATTTAAATGCTTATTTAATTACAAGTGCTGTGCTTAACAAAATAAAAATTAATTAAGAACTTCAAATAATTAAATAATTATAAAGACTAAGAGATAATTTTAAATATTAAACATCAGGTGTCACAATGTCCTCCATATCAACTTTTTAAAGAGTTTTATATATTTAAATGGCAATCTGGAAATATTATATAATTGAATATTTTACCAGTTAAAAGATCTGCGGACCTCGGGCTTTTTCAGTTCACCAGCTTTTTGGAGGTGTACAAAAAAGCAGTACCTTTCAGCAATGAAAATGATAATTAAATTAACTGTCCGAAGTCAGCATCTGTAGGTCCCTTTTACTGGCGTGAGAACAAATGCTAGGCCCAACTCAACTTGTGACCTGCTGTGCTATCCAATGTACATAAAGTTTCAAAATTTAGTAACTGTTCTTTCTTTATTACATTGTGATACACTTTTGATACCTCGTTAATTCACTGAATAGATCATCTTAGATAGACCATACAAAAATAAATACATTTTGTCGCTACAACGTCTCAGACAGAGCGTCTTAATGCCTAGCTTAAGCTTTGAGGTAGTTAAAGACTGCACATATGTACCTCCGTTCGGCGGTACTGAAAACAAGCACAGAATTACTCTTATCAATCGCAACTTCATTAGGCTCAAGAAGCAATCGATTAATAGAGCAATCTCTTGAAACGCCAAGCTGATACTTTGATCATTTCCGTCCAACTCAACGACCCAGATACGAGTACTGAAATAGAACATTTTTGCGTGCAACCTTTGGTTCTGATTGCTTTCAGATTCACCCGCAAACTGTACGGGATGTACAATGTCAAATATCAAGTTAAGCTACTTCGGTTCCCACGGTCACGATAGCTAGATCATATAGAGTCCCGGTCTGAAAAATCATAGAGGACGTCCTTAAAGGAAATGGCCCACACAAGTGGAGAAGGTGTCCTACACAAATGCAGTTAAAATATTTTTTTTCTCAATGAGGATGTTTAATGACAATGCCTCTTTAGAGCAATTGAATTCCGTATTGCTATTTATTTTATCAAATATAAGTTTTTATTACCTCTTTTCTCTTCAATTAATTAATTATTAATTTTTTCTTAAAAGCTTATTTAAAACCATAAGGTTCTTTATTTTTTATTGATTATTATATTTTTATATTTACTTACTAATTACTTTACTATTTTTAGTTTCTGCAGGCATCATTTTATTTAAAATTGAACTCGAAGAATTTCACTTTATGTGCTTCATAAAAATTTAATTAATTATTTTTTAAATTCATTAAACTCGTTTCATGAATATATGAAAGCACCAATCACTTCTGGAATTTGCACCAAAATCTTAAGATTATTTAAGGTATTCAAATATTTTATTTTATAAACAGCAGAAATTGTTGGTGATCGAAATGAATCATTCATAGTGTCGCTAAAAAAAATATTGAACAATTTCTTAGCTTTGCAATAGTTAATATTAATAGTAGTGTTATTATTATTATTTAGAATATATTATATTAGGAAATATGATAAATAAAATATTACCATTTATTCTGTAAGTCTTACAATTATATCTCTGGTAAGTCAAGCAAAATGGAATACATACAACCAACACTTATAATTTTTTACAACTCCCTGTACTCATTTTTCCCATGCAAAAGAGAAAATAATAAAGACACCAATCGCATATAATTCTTCGCATTGTCACAATGTGTTGACTGCACAGTTGACATCCCAGCGATAATTTATCCTCATCGAAAATATTCATTTATGGGACGGAATCTTACCGAAATCATCACCAAATTGAATCTCATCAGCATAAGATCTTCATTTGCCGTCATATTACGTTCCCTATTAGCATGTAATAAATCCCTTGCGAAAAAATTGCATTCCAGCTGAAGCAATGCAAAAGAAAATCGAAGATTCTCTCTTCCCTTCCTTATCTCCTAAGAACCATTCCAAATTAAGGTCGCACGATTCGTACCTTTGTTCCCCTTGCCATGTGACTTTCTCGATCTGTCGCAGTATCTTCGAATTCTTTTTGATTTCCGCAAAATTTATTGCTAAACCCGCAAAGTTATTATTCCCTAATGTCTTCGTACCCCAATTGTATTTACAATTTACGATTCACGTCCTTTCAGTGCATCCAGGCTGCCTTTTGCACGGATGCAAGGCACCCAACTTCGATTATTGACCCGCAACAAAATGATATGGGTATTAAGAAAATAGGATTCACAGCCCGAACGGAGAGAAGGTTTTCTTGACCGCAGGCGATCTTTTTCAAAATTTAAAGATCAGCAACAGCACGATCCTTTAGCAGGCCATTTGATCGATGATCGTCTTAATGAGGGCCCTTAAGAGAATCAAGTGAAGAAAAGATGAATGAAGAGGGGACAATGACCACGAGTGACCATTAGGAAGGGTCATCGTTCTTGAACAAATGATAATTTTTGTCTCATCCTTTTCTTGTTTTTCCTTTCAGGTACAACTAGTGTGATCTACTGGTGTGATTTATGTGGCAAAAAGGGGTAAGTCATTGTTTGCCCACTGCTGACCATAATTAGGAATGAAGAGGTAGCAAACAGGTTTAGGACGGCGATGGACAGACGAGTGGTTTAGTGCGCTGGTCAGTAAGGAAGAAATTAATAGTGGACACGTGGCTAAAAAGAATAAAAAAGGATTGTTTTGCGTGTGGCGTAATTTATGCACCCTTGGTCTAGGATATAAGGTATAGCTGATGACAGTGACCAATGTCCAGTGGCACATGATCATTTGGTTTATTGTCTAGGCACGTGCCAGTTCTTATAATGTCTCGTGCCTAATGTTTATATAAAAAGGAAAGATGTACGTGGCCTGTAAAAACTAGAAAATGAGTGATGAATTATAACCACTGAAGAGGATCGGATACTTTTTGTGATAATATATATATGGTATACAGGTTGTGATTTTTAAGTAGAACGTAACAGTAGGATGATGATGACGCTTTAAAATAATGTGTTTTATTAATCCTATATTCTTAGCCTTATTAATTACTTAATTACTGTGGAAATATGTAGATATTACTACCACATTATTACTGCACAAATCCTTAAACTTAAAACTGAAAAAGCAAAAAAATAATTTAAGCATGACGAAAAAAATTCTTAATACAGTTTAAAAAAATCATGGTAATAATAGCACCGAAAAAGGACAGAAAATGCATTAAAGATTAATAGTTAATATTCTATTCTCGTTTAACTCTCTCTTCATTCTATATCCTATAAGGAACTACCTTAAGTTTCTTGGGTATAGAAAACAATTCAGAAAAAACTCATTAAATCAGCCATTAAGCAGACATTTTGAAGTTAAGGCTTACTTTCCTGTTGTCCTTGTGAAAGATAAATTCTTCAAAACATCTTTTATGAATATCCTTCCGTATTTTAATTAATTCACGACAAACCATCCGAAACGAGGGTCATGCATAGGTATAGGTATCTGGGCAGATATTCGTCAAAAACCAGTTTTCCCAAAATATCCCTCGAATTATTTGACAGGACTAACCAACATCAAAGGCCACCAAGCACAAAAAAAGAAATGAGAAACTCGTTCAGTGTTATCCTTTCGCAGTATTGTCCTTTCAACTTGGCCATCACTCACCGCACTCAAATATAAAATTACAACGCATGTCCGCGCGTTAAATTAGGACAGCTTGTGCGCGAAAGGATAGTCTTCTGAAAGATGGGATTTGAATACTGAAATGTGTTAAGGTCCAGGGAAACAAAGGGGTTGCACCTTAGAGGGTTGAACTGATATTCACAGGGTCACTCCAATGAGGGGAAGCTGACATGATTTGTGAGTGTGATCAACGGTCACTGTTATGTGAAAATGCAGAATGTTTTCGTTTTCTACCTAGCTCTAAAAGTTGAAGTAAAATTGGATTAAAAAAATTTCAAAAGCCCACTACTCGCTGAACAAATAGGGTTAATCTGTAAATTTTTAGTGTATATTTGAATGTAATAAAGAATAATTGTCAATGAACTTTACAGACGCTGCATGATGCTGGGTACAATACGTTGCATCAAATTTAGTCAGTCACGCATTGGTCATTTCGCTGAACCACCTGGGGGTTAAAGTAGGTACACATCACCAGATGTTTGAAAGAAATAACCACTGATCTCGTTTGAAGGTTTTGTGTTTTTCGGGAAATATTGTGGTTATACGGTGCTACGAAGATTGAAACTTACAATTTTATCTTCGGATTATTTTTAAACGACATTTTTACTGGAATCCTCAAAAATAACAAAATTCTTCTCTGTATGTCTTTTCGAGTCCCAAAAATTGTAACTCTTTGGTTTTTTAGAGATGTGCAGAGGTGGCATCAAACGCTATTTTGATTCCATTACGCATATGTCCTACACAGCAAATATTTAGACTGCTTACATACAAATTCAAATTCGATAGGAACCCTTTTTCATTAAAACGTTAACGATCGATAACGGACTAGTTTTATTAAATAACTATAGGTGTGATTTTGAACAAATTTTGAATCGAAACCAAACGCGAACAGAATTTCTTTCTTAGCTCTCACATGCTTATGTTTAATGAAAGATGTCAAAAAATTAAAACTTCCTTCGTTCTTTGAAGAATGACTTCAACTATTATTTTATGTATGGAAGTTATTTCATTAGATTTCATTGAGGATGTCAAGCAATTGAAACTAAGTGTTGGAATTTTTTGAAATTTAAGATCATTATTTTATTTAGGCTTGCCTTGAGTATTTGAACAAAAATAATACCGACGATATACATTTTTTATGTTTTTGTCAAGCAGTATGTATTCATTCTTCATTCTTCATTCTTCATTCTTCATTCTTCATTCTTCATTCTTCATTCTTCATTCTTCATTCTTCATTCTTCATTCTTCATTCTTCATTCTTCATTCTTCATTCTTCATTCTTCATTCTTCATTCTTCATTCTTCATTCTTCATTCTTCATTCTTCATTCTTCATTCTTCATTCTTCATTCTTCATTCTTCATTCTTCATTCTTCATTCTTCATTCTTCATTCTTCATTCTTCATTCTTCATTCTTCATTCTTCATTCTTCATTCTTCATTCTTCATTCTTCATTCTTCATTCTTCATTCTTCATTCTTCATTCTTCATTCTTCATTCTTCATTCTTCATTCTTCATTCTTCATTCTTCATTCTTCATTCTTCATTCTTCATTCTTCATTCTTCATTCTTCATTCTTCATTCTTCATTCTTCATTCTTCATTCTTCATTCTTCATTCTTCATTCTTCATTCTTCATTCTTCATTCTTCATTCTTCATTCTTCATTCTTCATTCTTCATTCTTCATTCTTCATTCTTCATTCTTCATTCTTCATTCTTCATTCTTCATTCTTCATTCTTCATTCTTCATTCTTCATTCTTCATTCTTCATTCTTCATTCTTCATTCTTCATTCTTCATTCTTCATTCTTCATTCTTCATTCTTCATTCTTCATTCTTCATTCTTCATTCTTCATTCTTCATTCTTCATTCTTCATTCTTCATTCTTCATTCTTCATTCTTCATTCTTCATTCTTCATTCTTCATTCTTCATTCTTCATTCTTCATTCTTCATTCTTCATTCTTCATTCTTCATTCTTCATTCTTCATTCTTCATTCTTCATTCTTCATTCTTCATTCTTCATTCTTCATTCTTCATTCTTCATTCTTCATTCTTCATTCTTCATTCTTCATTCTTCATTCTTCATTCTTCATTCTTCATTCTTCATTCTTCATTCTTCATTCTTCATTCTTCATTCTTCATTCTTCATTCTTCATTCTTCATTCTTCATTCTTCATTCTTCATTCTTCATTCTTCATTCTTCATTCTTCATTCTTCATTCTTCATTCTTCATTCTTCATTCTTCATTCTTCATTCTTCATTCTTCATTCTTCATTCTTCATTCTTCATTCTTCATTCTTCATTCTTCATTCTTCATTCTTCATTCTTCATTCTTCATTCTTCATTCTTCATTCTTCATTCTTCATTCTTCATTCTTCATTCTTCATTCTTCATTCTTCATTCTTCATTCTTCATTCTTCATTCTTCATTCTTCATTCTTCATTCTTCATTCTTCATTCTTCATTCTTCATTCTTCATTCTTCATTCTTCATTCTTCATTCTTCATTCTTCATTCTTCATTCTTCATTCTTCATTCTTCATTCTTCATTCTTCATTCTTCATTCTTCATTCTTCATTCTTCATTCTTCATTCTTCATTCTTCATTCTTCATTCTTCATTCTTCATTCTTCATTCTTCATTCTTCATTCTTCATTCTTCATTCTTCATTCTTCATTCTTCATTCTTCATTCTTCATTCTTCATTCTTCATTCTTCATTCTTCATTCTTCATTCTTCATTCTTCATTCTTCATTCTTCATTCTTCATTCTTCATTCTTCATTCTTCATTCTTCATTCTTCATTCTTCATTCTTCATTCTTCATTCTTCATTCTTCATTCTTCATTCTTCATTCTTCATTCTTCATTCTTCATTCTTCATTCTTCATTCTTCATTCTTCATTCTTCATTCTTCATTCTTCATTCTTCATTCTTCATTCTTCATTCTTCATTCTTCATTCTTCATTCTTCATTCTTCATTCTTCATTCTTCATTCTTCATTCTTCATTCTTCATTCTTCATTCTTCATTCTTCATTCTTCATTCTTCATTCTTCATTCTTCATTCTTCATTCTTCATTCTTCATTCTTCATTCTTCATTCTTCATTCTTCATTCTTCATTCTTCATTCTTCATTCTTCATTCTTCATTCTTCATTCTTCATTCTTCATTCTTCATTCTTCATTCTTCATTCTTCATTCTTCATTCTTCATTCTTCATTCTTCATTCTTCATTCTTCATTCTTCATTCTTCATTCTTCATTCTTCATTCTTCATTCTTCATTCTTCATTCTTCATTCTTCATTCTTCATTCTTCATTCTTCATTCTTCATTCTTCATTCTTCATTCTTCATTCTTCATTCTTCATTCTTCATTCTTCATTCTTCATTCTTCATTCTTCATTCTTCATTCTTCATTCTTCATTCTTCATTCTTCATTCTTCATTCTTCATTCTTCATTCTTCATTCTTCATTCTTCATTCTTCATTCTTCATTCTTTAGATAGATTTTTTTTCTGGAATTTTCCTGTATTAACTTAAATAAAGTGAATTTTCATAATTTCTCTAAGCAACAATAAATTTCCACACTGAAAAGATAGCTTCGTTCCAATCTGTTTGTTCTTAGTTTTGCAGGCATTTCAACCGTCACACTGTTTCATCAAACTTTCAATTCGTAATTTAATTTTTTTGCTTTAATGCCTAATTCTGTTTTTACAAGGCAGATTGTTTCCAGAAAAAGGACGTTGATCGTATACAAAAATAGGTGATTGGTTCCAAATCTTTAATATCTATTACACTTAGTCAAAATAAGGTTTTTTTTTTTAACAGGTATGAATGTTTATTTTATTTAATCATATATAAAATGTAACACGCCGAATGTCCATGTTCGATTCCCGGCTCGAATTTTTTTTTAAGAAAAAAATATGTGTTTTCCTATCTCAAAAGTAATGTAAATTGAATGTATGACAAGTTTAGGGACTCAAAAATTATTGGTTATTTAATTTTTATATGTGTTTTCCTATCTCAAAAGTAATGTAAATTGAATGTATGACAAGTTTAGGGACTCAAAAATAATTGGTTATTTAATTTTTAAGGTAAGGAAAAACTAAAATAATAACCATAAATACATGAACATATGTTTATTTGTTGTCATCATCAGTTACTCGCATTCGCTAGAATTGTTTTGAACTAAATTTCTGTTTACAATTGTTCAACCAATAAACTTACTTATATGCACAAAAAGTAAATTCCTTTATATTTAAATGTACACATTTCCCAAAAATCGAAAAATTGAAATATAAGCCTAAAAATTTTGCATCATACTAAAAGGTTAAATGGTGTTAATTCGTGGTGTTAAAACGCGTAAAAAAGTCCGTGTAAAATAGAATTTTGTGTATGTACATATATTCGAAAATTTTATCCCGATGATATCTTTGACCGATCTATGACCGAAGACCACTGTCTAATTATGCGTTTTTCACAAAGGTTTTTTGATCTTAAAAAAGATAGTAATAGTAATTAAAAATTTGCAAAGTTACATACAATACAATTAGTACATATAACTTAGTTAAATGAAGTATGCATACATATATGTATATACTTAATATGTCTTGCAACAATAACGTCATAAGACATAACGGTTATTTCGTAATGTAACGTAACGACTTTATGAATAAAATTTATTGTGCAGGACTTCTTAGAAAAAATAATTATGATAAATAATTGGGTTTGTGTAACTCCTAATTGTATTAAAATACTTTTAATTATTTCTTTTCTGAAAAGGTTTTATTCACTATGAAACATGTTTACTTTGAAGTTGTTTGTTGAAATTGACCAAATCAATTATTATTATGCAGGGGAAACTGTCTTTCCTCCATCGGCTTTTTTGGTCACTGTCGATTTTTAATGAAACCAGGTTATTTCATTGTTATTATCCCAACGTTTCGGCAGGGATTGCAGCCTTCATCAGGGGATCAATAAAACAATAAACAATAAAACAAAATATTTTACATACATACATAGTAACAATGCAATTTAACAATTGAAAAATGAACTTACATTACATTGATGTTAGAGTTTAGATGTTGTTTAAAATTATCACAGAAGAAAACTAAATGCACCAAAAAGGAAAAACCAAATTATTGAGCACTTCTGTGTGTGAAGATCAGCCTAGAATGTGAAGTTTGAATTTCGATTTAAATAAAATATGTCTAAGCCGATACATGTGCTGAATATACGGCAGATATGTTCTGTATGTCCGGCTTCCTATTCATATTGTTGTTGGTCTTGATTATGTGTAGGGTTTCCAGAGTCTACCTTTTACAAGTATGTTTTTCCGTTTGTAGGATTTTGACGTCATCAAGGTCGGGTAGATGGATGGTTTGTCTGGAAGCAGTAATTAGCTAATGCTGTTTTCACTGAGTTCTTGATTTTGATGTCTGATTTATGACTAGCTAGTCTTTGACGAAGAAACTGTTTGGTGGTACCTATGTAACATAAATTACAAGATTCATTGTCTTTGCCCTAACAGTTGATTTTGTAGACAACATCAGTTTTGCTTCCTTTGTCTGTATCTGGTTTGAGTCTGGTTAAAACCGATGCTAGTGTAATCGAAGACCTGAACGCTCTTTTTATATTGTCACAGCGACCAGCAATTACTCTCTTAAAATTTGTCGACAATGTTGGGATGCATACCATGCTCTTATACATATAATCTACTGTGGTGTTTGTCTGTGTTTTGGAGTGTATGTTGTGTTTGTATTGTGTTATTAAGCTCCTAAAAACTTGCGTCAGATAATTATAGTCCATAAGGATATCTGTGACAATTTGTTCGTTTTTTTTGATGAGACTGTTCCCGTCAAGAAACGCTATTGCGTTCAGCTTTTCATATTCTACTGTGAACTTTAATTTTTCGCTAAAATTGTTGAGAGCAAGTAGCAAACTGACTATGCTGTTGCTGCAATCGATCACAACGAATATGTCATCCATATATTTATATATTGTTTCCGGCTTTTGTACCTTTTCAAAACAGACATCTAAAAGGTAGTCCAATACCAAATTGGCGATAGTAGGTGAGAGTGGGTTACCCATCGGCATGCCCTGAAACTTGTTTAAAGATTTTGTCCTTGTATTGCAGAAATTTGTTCTCTTTTAAGCAAAACTCTAATATGTAAAGGAATTTCCTCTGGTTGAGCTTTGTGTTAAGGTTAAGGATGGGATGTCATCCATCGTTTCTTGACGATATTAATGGCGAGTTGTGAGGGTATGTTTGTAAAAAGCGACACAGCGTCGTATAATATCAGGACATCATTAGAATCTAATTTAACGTGTTTAGGCTTTTCCATGAATTCAAATGATTTTTTACCTTAAATTGTGAGTTGTTGTTTATGTGTTGTAATATTTATCCGATGTATCTACCATAGCACGGTAGTCTCATAGATGATGTAATGGGTCTCAGAGGCATATCTTGCTTATGGATTTTCGGAAGTCCATATATGCAGGGTATTTGGGCTGTGTAGTCTTCTTTCTGTCGTCAATTATTTTATTGTTGTATAGCCATTTGACTGTGTGGCCGGCGTGGCGTAGTGGGTAGAGTGCGACGATCACACGCCGAAGGGTCTAGGTTCGATTCCCAGCTCAACACCAATTTTTCGAATATTTCACGGCACCACCTCTTTCGAGCTGCTGACAACACTCAAAGAGTAATAACTGTCTAAGAAAGCTTCTCAAATTTCGCCGTTCGGAGTCGCAAAAAACTGTAGGTCCCTTCTACTCGTGAGAGAACAGTAGCGCGCACAACACGAGTAGTTGATAAGCAAGCTAGGCCCTGGTCCCCCTCTGGCCTGTAGAGCCAACAATTATTATTATAGCCATTTGACTATTTCGTTGTTTCTCGTCTGAAGCGTTGCTGACTTGTGCATGTTAAGTTATAATATCATGACCGCATAGAATGCGACAAGTATCGAATAACGATAGTAGTGGTGTTGAAAAAGATCCGCTCCTGATATTCCTTTAAGTCCTTACAAAAGAGGTAAACTACATTAATGTATAAAATATTACCCTTGAAGAAATTAAAAATGTTTAGACAACGAATACAAGTGAAGGCTTACACATTTAACTTTTTTTTCAACCCATAAATGTGACTAACGTTAAGAAACAGGGCAAATCTTTGAGGTTTACCTCCTTCTGGACAGATAAACATTGTCAGCGGTGAAGGTGGGACCGGTACTGTATAACAGGTATCTTTGTTTGATACAGGAAAGCACCATGTTCTCAAGAACCGTTTATTATAAAGAATAATGAATGTTTAATTTTTCTATAAAATGCATCGCTGTTTCAACATCTTCATTTTTACTTTTCGGTCTTAAAAATAATAGTAACGTTTAGGCTTACATTTGTTTAAATCATAAAAAATACTACAGTTAGTTAATAAACATTTCTTTTGAATGAAGAGTGAAATACAGTAAAAGGTGCTTAGTAGCAAAGGAGTAAGTAAGTACTAAATCTTTAACTTGGCAGTAAGAATACGCAGCATATTTTTTGCAGAGCTTTCAACTATAGACAGTAGGCTCTGTCACTGAAGAGTTAAAACCACTGAAATTATCTTATACCAAAAGCAATCATCCGGTTTTTGTAAAATTACATAATTCAGCTTCTTGAGAGAACAAGAAGTTCAGTTAGCCTGTTTATTTTCTAAATTTGTTACAGTCTTAATAAAAACTGTAATAATGAATGAATAGCACTGCTGAAAGCAGTACTACAAAAGTACAAGGAAAAAATATAAATGTATAATTGTTCCTGTTTTGAGTTTAAACAAGAAATTATTTTACACATTTTATCACATTTGTAAAGAGATGGTGCAACTGTTCACAAAATTATAAGGATCTAATTACGTCAGCAACTACCCATTAATAATAATTGTATGGCGCGATAATTCACAGGGGACCAGAGCCTAGCTTGCTCATCAACTACTCGTGTTATGCGCGCTCCTGTTCTCTTACTAGTAGAAGGGGCCTAGATGTTTTTGCCGACTCCGAACGGAGAGGTTTGAAAAGCTTTCTTAGAAAGTTATTAATATTTAAGTGATGTCAGCAACTCGAAAGAGGTGGTGCCGTGAAAAATTCGAGGTGTTCTGCCGGGAATCGAATCCGGAGCTTCGGCGTCTGAGTGTCGTTCTGAATGACACTACGCCACGGCGGCCACAAGCAACTACCCGTTAGTACGTGGTATTCTTCTATTAGTACTGGAATCGAATATTTTTTTTTATTTCTTTAACACAATTATTTGTGGAAATAATGGAAGGTTTCTGTAAATGCTTTTTAGGAAAACTAACTAAATAATAGTCAAAAATGCACAATTTATGTTCTGCTTTCTATTACCCTAGGCTATTGTAATAACTTTGACGGCAAGCTTTGACTTTTTCAAGCTGGTACTTCGAAACACCCAAAAACAAACTCATATCATGTTAACATACTATTTGAGTAGATTTTTATTTGAAAGAGACGCAAGGTAATTTGTCTTGGCTTTAAAATTGGTTTCATTATCTCTATAATATAAAATATGTAATAATTAATTAATTATTAAAATAAACAATCTCGATATCTGATTTAAAGAAAAAACAATTGTTATTTTCTTAGTAAAACGGATAGACTGGTTATAAAAATGAAGGGTTTTGTACAGATGTTTTAGCGTATTATTGTTTACCCTTATATTTAACATCATCGATTTAAACATGTTTAAAATTCGTATATTACTATAAGCAGCACAGTATTTCGCATATTTTTTAAGTTATAATAATTTTGTTTGTTCACTCATTCGAAAATGTTTTTATATGGTAATTACCGTAAATAATATATCTTACTACTTATTTCTACCGACATTTTAAATTGGTCGAAAGAATCTGCCATTTCCTTCCAAGGGCAACTGACAACAACTGAAATAATTTGCGCATAAGTCTTTTAATCAAGCAACGAAAAAAATTATTCGTCATTAGGAACACATGCCAAAATAATAATAATTAAATTTTATTTACATCGACTTCCATTTTTATCAAAAAACACAGAAATTAAAGGCAACTACAGAATCTGACGTCATCTCCGGAATAAAGCATTACCATCATATCCGATAAAATCAAAATACTCCATTTATACCAATGCTCGTTAAAAATTAAGAAGCGAATGACATTACCAAAGCAAACTGTCAAACATCCTTTGACACTGGCACAAACGAAAAAATATTCAAGAATTCATCCCCCAAGTTAGCGTTTCAGTCCTTTTACAACATTTCTGTGGTAAATCACTTTTTGTGATATAAAGACATCGCCCACACCCACCCGGCATTGTCCAACCCTAAATTAATTTCGTCTACAAAGCGCCCCTAAATAAACTCCCCACCAGTTTCAAGCAAAGTTTGAGTGTTGACCGAATATAAAATGATTCCACCAGTTTGCTAGCAGACAGGAACATAATTCAGTATAAATTCTATTTTTATAGTGATTATTTACTTAACCAAGTGGTGCTTACGTCCGGGATCCCACTGTTCGCACTGAATGAATGTATTGAGAGTAATCGTAGAAATAGTTAAGATGCTTTACAATCTCCTGTGGTACTCTGCCAGTTTCGTTACGTTTCTCTTTAATCTATTTTGGTTTATCTGCACTCTTGCCTCGGCCGGCATACCATGGTTCACACTTATTCTAGTCACAGTTTGTGTTGCCTCTAAATTTGTAAAGTTAAAAAGTCCGAATGAAAAGATGCTTATCAGTCTGCTAGGTGGTGATTCGGCGGATGATCTGTCCTATTGGCCGATTGCAAATCGAGGGGGTGCTTACGATGCACCAGAGAACTCGATGGCAGCACTAAAGAAGGTAAAATCAGCTGAGTCATGCATTTTGTCAAGGGTTTATTGGTTTTTTTTATTGATTTTTTGAATTCATGCAGTGTTCTTCAAGGGGATTTAGAAATGTGCTGCTGGACGCAGCTCTAACATCATGTGGAGAAATAGTTTTACTGCATAAAACAACTTTGGAAAAGGCTGGTTTGACGGGAAATGTGCATAAGTATTCTTTGGACGCGTTGCAGGAAATTAATTTTTCGGAACTTCATCCTTTGGGGTATGTAGAATATTCAGCATATTTCAATAGCAGAACCTTGGAAAGTTTCAATTATGTTTCCAGTCCGCAATTTGAGCCAGAGACTGCCGTAACGCTGACAAGTTTGATGGATATGCTAGAGAGGAGTAATCTGACGATATTCCTTTTCATTTCGGACACAAGTTCTAGAATGCTAGAAAAACTGAAGAGTGTTATTAAAAATAACAAGCAATTTTCAAGGCGCACAATACTCATCACTCGTTCTCCAATTGCTATTTATCAGGTAGGTGTTTATCAAACATGTCTATCTACTCTGGATATTTGAATGAGTGTTAGCACCTAAGATATTTACATTATAAGTTACGCTAATCAGCTTCAGTCAGAAGCAGAAATATTACAAAACGATTGAATCACAATCAATCGTAGGTTTCTGAGGAAGGGAGAGTTACATGATGTGTTGATTTATCTGTCATGTGACATAAAAATGACTGTCCTAGGATCCTTGAAACAAACATTTTTATGTTACGATGATCAGTAGGGTGCAGATTATGTAGTACATAAAAGGATGAGGTTAGGGTTTGAACGCGAACAGTTTAATTCGTTTTGTTTGTGTGTAGTTAATCCGAACTTCTGTTTCTATTCAGTAATCTTTACACGAAAATAATGATATTAATCATTCCTTTGTTCTATATGAATATGTTATAAGAGTATTCAGGGCCCTTATTTAATACCAATTTTGGATATGGAAGTAGATTCATAAAATCCAATCTGAAAGTTTATTTGTATTTGGCGTTTCTTGTGAAATTGGTTTCCGTATTGTCAAGTGTATCAAAGATTTCATAAGTTTATACCATTCGAATCATTGCCGGTAAAAATCAGTTGCAAATGAGCTTATGAGCTTATGAAAACTATGTCTTTGGTAATATGCAAGAACTGTAAGAACAAGATTATAAGATACAATGCAAAGCATCGTGAACAAATTAGTGCAATTTTAATTTTCGAACGCAAGTTGTGAATACTAGTATATGAAGGTACAAGATTGTTGACTTGTATTTATATTTATATATTTCTTTTTGTAAGGCTTCTTAAATTGACGACCATTGAACGCTTGCTTATTGTTATGTGCACGTTTCATATATCAATCGGGTGGACCTTTTTTTATTAAAGTGTATAATTCTGCCGTAGAAACTTATTTTGAAACACAATATTGCACAGATATCTGCTCCTATAGCGTCATATGTTCTGTAAAGTATCTGCGAGTTAAATAAGAACAAGTCAATCGTATAAAAAATTCAAGTTATCTTGAATATAAATTAAATAAATAAACAATTTGTATACCTTTCACACTCCACTTTATCTTGCGTTGCTGATAACCGTGGAAGAGTATTACTGGTACAGGCAAGAGTTCTCACATAATTTCAGCCTCAACAGGTGGAAAAACATAAGGACAAAACGCGTCGTTACTAAAGAAGTTCAATTAATGGAGTGTTCCATTACATAGTTAATCTTTTCAGTTGCTTGTAGAAATAAAGCAATGTGGCTCATGATATATATTTCAAAGTAACTTTAGATTTTAATGTTATTACAGTTATTACTTTTCTTGTTTTCAACTTATCTTTCATCTTATCTCTCAGGTCTATCCGAATAATATTACATATAGATAACAAACACACGTAAATACCGTTTGCTTAATTAAAAAAATGAAAAAAGAAATTCAAATCGCCTCAAAATAATCTCTTCAATACTAAATCATGAAACAGCATGTACATCTTCAATAAATACAGACATTGTTTGAATTCGGTGATGGCACCATTAGACTCGTGTCAACACTAATTACCAGACTTGCTTATGAATGTTCAAAATAACGAGCTTTTTGTGAAGCGTTGCTTGTCGGAGGACAATCGTGTTTTTAAACGAAAAAACATATGTTTAGTTATACTGTTCGCTTGCAAGTACAATAATTTATTTCCGTCTTTTATCTTCAGATACGAAAACTGTATCCGGAACTGATATGTGGCCTTTGGACTGAAAAGACAATATCTCTGGCTGTTCTGAAAGCATCGACCCTCGTCACATCGATATATGGTGCTGTATTTCGCAATATAATCTCACCAGTAATTGGAATTAGTTTAGTATTCATAAGCAAGGATGAATTTAACTTGTAAGTATGCTCACTCTAAACAAATTATTTTGCAGAGTTCAATCAAAGAAATCAAGACTTACTGTCTAGCCGAAGGAGTTATTGTCAGTGAGAGATAAAGATACGATTTCAGAGTCAGTTGAACTCCTGTTTGAACTTTTGGAGGGTTTCAAATGATGTGGAATGGATTATTTAAGTTTCTGATTCAAATTATATTTAAACATTCAAATTGCCCATATTTGTGTTTTAGCAGAATGGTAGTCAATGCTTCTGTTTCAACGTACTTATATGGTAGAAAAATATAGAGTCATGCCATGCATATGGTAGAAAGATATAGAGTCATGGCATGCTTATATCTTGGTACATATGGTTATGGTGATACAAATTTGATTATTGAGTAAAATGTGGCTACACGAATTAGTAACAAGCGAATACACATGATTTGGGCCAATAAATTATTGTTTCATTTATATAAACATCTTCTCCTTTTTCGTGTGATGCCACATGCCGAGGAGGATATGGGGCTCAGACAACATGCCGCTCCAGCCAGCACAGTCACTCAACAACTGGCTCCAGCTGTGCACTCCTTCTCGTCCGTCTGTCAGGTTATAGACAATACGGCAGAGAGAATCGTGTAGGCGATGTTAAGAAGGCTGATCACTCGATAGTTATCATAGTCAAAGGGGTCTCCTCTCCTGGGGACCGGACAAACGAAACTGAGATTCCATTCATCGGGCATGCTTTCCTCCGACCATATCTTAAAGTTGAGCTGGTGCATGCGCCCAATCAGATGATCTCCAGCTGTTTTAAACTTCAATATAACGATAGTTAATTAAAGCAAAGGAATTATGATACATTCGCGCTTAGAAATTTTCGCACAAAGACACTCCTTTCATCAGTCATAAACCCTCATCATAATATAAGCCACCCGCCTGTATTGTATTATCTTTTTATCAGATTTTCCTGTGGGAGAAATAGTTATATGGTTGGTTTTGGGATGTGTTCCAGTTTCGAGGAAACAGATTTATCTTCATTAAATAACATCAGTTTCAACTTATTTAAAACAGGTTTCAAAATTTCCTATTTGAGTCGACAAAATTGTATACACATATATATACTTAATCATATTTTGTTTTTTCGTTTTTTTGCAGACACATTGCTGAACTTTGGCGGAATGTCGGTGTTCGGCCAATTGTATACAACGTTAATTCACCGAACGAGAAGCGCTACTTCCAGAAGACAATGAAAACTCAGTATCTAACAGACTCTCTACGATCAGAGCCTCACTTAATAATGAAAACTTAACAACAGCGTGGATCGCAAAACTTTAACATTTATCATTAACTGCAGTCACCACTTAGGTGCAGCAAGTCCATAAAGAAAAGAACAACCTTTTTGCATTTACGCCTTTACAAAGAATATTACAGAAGCAGTAACGAGAATATAAGTTAGATAAGTGTACACCGTGCATACGTATTATGTATGTGCTTTAAATTGTTTTTTGTTTATAGTTTTATATTTTTAATTACGCCGAAGATCATCTGAACTCACCGCAACATAACACAAACATCGAGTATTACGCCCACAAAGATATGTTCACTTTTTTTTGTTTTTATTTAATTATTTTATTTTGTTTTAAGTATAGTGTCGTTTATTTGTGCTTTTTGGTTTTAAACCGCTTACAGAGTTTTTTTTATATATTTATATAGTAGATATATATTTTTGCTTGTGCTTTTGCATGTGCTTTAAGTTTTTTTTTATTTAAAAAAAATTATTTATTTATATTTTTTTTTATATTTATGCTTGATCTTAAAACATATTTTATAAATACACCCAGGTTAGGATTTTAGATTTTATACCTATTTGCGCGACCTAATCCAAATCTTTTGTACCACGAACTTTACCAACTTTCTCATTAGTTCAATAAAAATAAATAATTATGTACAAGGAGAATCTATCATCTCAGATCTTAAATAACGAATAAAGAGAATAAAGTAATTGCAAATATATTTTTTGTTTTAACTTGATCGTGATCAGTTCACTTGTTTATGAGTGCTTTACCTTATTCGGGAAAATGGAGATACGTTGGCGTTTCGAAAGATGCGAATAAAGAAGTGAATTCCACTGTCAGGCAGAATGGACCATTGAACCCAGTTTGAAGTGTCGATGAAGATCATGGATGAAGTACCAGGTATACCGGTATGAAGTGAGAGTCAAGATACAAAAGTCTCGATAGGGAACATTTGTTGTGAACGAGCTCTTATAATTTTTTTGTTTGTTTGCTATGACATATGTGAAAAATATTTAGTATACATCAAGTCATTGAACAGACAACATCATATTTTTTCATCGTGTTAAATATGTCGAATTTTGTACTAGAAAGTAAAACCGGTTCAGGATACAATTAAAGCACTTGGCTGGGAGCAGCTACCGCACCCGCCGTATTCACCAGACTTGGCTCCTTCCGACTACTATTTGTTTTCATCGATGGGACACTCATTGGCTGAGCAGCACTTTGATTCCTACGAGGAGATCGAAAATTGGGTGTCTGGTTGGTTTGCTTTAAAAGACGAAAAATTTTATTGGGGTGGTATTCACAAATTGCCAGAAAGGTGGTCAAACTGTGTAGAAAACAATGGCCAATACTTTGAACAAAATGTTTTTACTTTCCCATTAATAATTAGTGTTTTACTTTCAAACAAAAAAAACGCTCATTTCATACCGGGTATACCTAAGGATACAATATCTAAGCTGAAATACAATAAGGCTACCGGAGCTGGTGGCCTCTTAACCCAGCGGGAGGCTATGAATTAGTGAGAACTGACTAATCAGTAAAATATGATCTGAGGAAAGCATGCTTATTAAATGAAACCTCGGCATAGTTTGATCAATGAACAATAAATTAAACACTGTGAATTGTGGCAAGTGGCAAACAAACTTCTGATTATCGAGTTTTTGATCTTATCGGCCGGTCAATGTCAAGAGGTAAAACTTTTCAGAAGTTCATTCAAGTACTCGCATGTACCGATGACGTAGGTATAATCGGAATAATGCACATATATATACTAAGCAACGACTTCTTGGACAGAATGGTACAACAGGCGCATATAATTTTGAGGCAGTCAAAGTCTGTAATCAAGTAAAGAATTATTCTTGCTAACTGGTGTTTCTTTGATCTTAGAAAGCAATTGACAAAAAATACCTCTCCCAAACAACAAAAGCAAGCATATATAAGGCCTTGTAAAAAAAACGTTAGTTTTAAGCTTTGATTGAGTATGAAAGATAAATGTTAGGGAATAAATTAGCGAAAATACAATGAAGTTACATTCAGTCATCGTTCAATTAGGCAACGATAATGTAATTCAGTTCAATGTTTTTCTAATTTTTTATCACATTGTGCTCTTCGAGTCGCGATGCCAAAGTTAAAAGCAACTTTAAACTATATCATTTCAAATCATATCGTTGATTTAAAGATATGGTAACAATGAAGTAAGATCAATCGAATTGATATCAATCCAAGAAACGGTACCAAGAACCTTCATTTTTGCACCAAGGTACCATGAGTTCATAATAGAAAAAAAATCTTATTACTTTTGGTTTGACTTGCAGAAGAAAAATAATAAACATGCCTTCATTCGATAAAATGTTTCACCTGAGATACCCTTAATGAGTTGCCATGTACGGCAGGAACGTTTAAAAATCGCATTTCAGTTCCTAGGATGAAGGCAACACCTGATAAGATAACATGAAAAGAACAAAACACAGGAAGCCTCCTATTGGAGTAGTCACTGTTCTCTTAGACAAGCAATGACAAAGTATCGGATACTGTTTCTAGTTTTCTCGCTGCTGCAGGACCATTGCTACGGTGGAGTTGCGCCTTCCCATAGGATTGTCAATGGCAAAGTTGCCTCTGAAGGAGAATTTCCTTATCAAGTGAGTAGAGTGCAAGAAATGCGGTTTCTTATCTAAAGTTGTTTTGTATGTTCTTCACCAGCTTTCACTCCGTCGGTATGGAAAGCATGTCTGTGGAGCATCGGTTCTTAACATTCATTGGGCGCTGACTGCTGCGCATTGTTTGATCGGACCAGTTCATGAGTACACTGTCCGGGCTGGAACCCATAAGAGAACCAGTGGTGGGGTAGTCAGGAAAATAAAAGAGATCCTTGCACATCCCTTATATGATGCGGTTTCCTTGAACTATGATGTGGCTTTGCTTCGAATGGAGAACACGCTTCGGGGGAACATGATTACGCCAATTCCGTTACCAAGGAAGAAGCAAGCTATTCCAGTGGGTGCGCCAGCTCTTGTTTCAGGGTGGGGTCATTCAAGTCCCTCAAGCAGAACGCTTCCTGATGAACTTAACTACGTTGAGGTGACTATCATTGATCAAGAGCAATGTGCTGCGATGTTATTGAACCAAGGAATTGTAACGAATGCGTGAGTATGTGTGCACACAATACCATAGAGTTGTTTCGAAAATTGTTCCTTCAGAATGTTCTGTGCCGCTGAGGAGTATGCAGATGCTTGCCAAGGTGACAGCGGTGGTCCAATTACTTTGAATGGAGTGCTCATCGGTGTTGTTTCCTGGGGCATTGGTTGTGCCGATCCCAACTATCCCGGAGTTTATACGAGACTCGCGCATCCAGCCATTCGCAATTGGATAAAAGTGAACATTAATATGTGAAAAAAGTGTGTGGGAGCTTATTGCTGCTTCGATATAAATAAATTCTTTGCTTCCGTGAATCGTAAAAAAATTATTTTAATATACATACAAGTTTGTTGCAGAAGTTCGTATTTAGCTTCAACAAACAACAAATAAAAAAAGAAGGTATCCAGACTCCTTCAAAGTTGGAACAAAAACAGAAAGATCTACGATGCAAAGTAAATGTGTGTAATCCCTTTTTTATAGTCAATCGAGGCGCACACATTGAAACTTATTGCAGAATAATGGACTTGGCAGAATTTTAAACGTATATATAAAACAAATGATACGTTAAAGTTCGTTAAATTTTAGCTAATATAATAAAAGACGTTATATGCGAAATAACCAATAAGTTAGAAAAGAAAGTGAACATTTACATTGAGACTGTTGGTAAAGCGTTTATTTGTTGTCTATTGCGCATATTGGAATATGAGGATAGTAGAAATATTGGAATTAGTACTCAGTCCGTTTTTTGTCTTAAATTGTTTTCTATTGAAAAAATAACGCACAAAATACATAGTCAATATACAATTGTCTTGTTCGTCGGAAGCGACTACTTTTTGACATCTTTCTGGTATACTATCTCTAAATAATGAGTTCTCTTTGGCATCGATCCAATCATGCAATCGATTCCTTCAAAAGACCCGAACCCGCTTTCATCGAAAAAGCCAGTAGTCGAAAAGATCAAGTTGTGTACCATACGGCGGATGGAGTAAGAGCTCCCATTCATTTCCAAATTGTTTTCGAACACTGCCACCGCGTAGGGTCATGTTTTAAAATCACCTTGTGCCCTTCGGTGGTTTCTGTTCATTTGTTGTATTAGATGTAGTCGCTTAAGTTTCCCATCAATAGTTTCGTCTGCTTCTAACAGCTCATAGTACATCACACCAGTCTGATCCCACCGTATGCAAAGCATAACCTTCGAACCGTACATTTTTTGTTTCTGACGTCGATGTAGATGATGATGGGACGGGTCAACCAGACTTGGCATAATATTTTTTCTTTATACTATTCTTATCTCTAGAAGCTTCTCTCGCTTTCAACACGTATGACGCCTAATTTCTTTGTTTTTAAATGAATCCAAATTCCTGGGACATTGTTTACTGAGTCACACCCAAACCTTTGAAATAACGAATAAAAAAGAAAATCAAGCTTCCCGCAAATTATGTTTATTGAAGACGAGTCCAACAAGGCAGAAAACGACGTTGTTGTCTAGAACAGACTCTGTTGCACACTAAATATTACTAGGTAGGAAGGTAATCAGTTCCAAAAAACTATACCACTCTTTGGCTTAATTTTAAATTCAATGTTAATTTGTGTTGTTTTGGACTGTTTCGTGTTGTTTGTTCGAATACTGGAACACAGTTTTGTTCGAAATACAAGACTAACGTCAATATCAAATGTCGTCTGTTTTTTAAAATAGACAACTGCCTAAAAAGTGATAGAGGTTCTGGCGTTCAGAATACAATTGATTTTGCAATGTAGATTTGTCCTCTTAATGTTTATATATTAATGTATTGCGTATCAACGTCCTCTTTACTTTGTAAATGGTTTTAAAATCTTCGCATTCGCATTGGATGAAAACTTTCCTGGATCCATCCACTTTGAGAAGATTGCAGTCGAACCTATGTCATATGTCCTCTCATAGCCAGAACAACTTTTTCCTTAAGTGTTTTAAATGTAATCTATATGAAAAGTTCTGTTTAATGCTGGTATAATATGTCATAAACTCAGAAGTCAATTTTGTTTTATTTTTGTTTATTTCTTTTGCCAATTTTCACGACTTGCTGCTGTTTTTTACTCGACTCATTGCAATACTCATTTGTATGCCTCTGCTGAAAAGCTTGTATTCTCTTTGATTGGCTCGCGCTGTTCGGTTGTGTGTCTAAGTTCTTACAACAAGAAAATGATCCCAGTCGATTGTTGCATCTCGAAAGTGAGAACGACTATGTGTAAGTGATGGCAAGACCACCAGGGCTGTTTTTGAATCTTAAAGTAAGTTAATAATTTATTGAAGGAAGGTTTCGTCTGCGTCCTTTTGGAGATATTACGTGTGTTCCCGTACCCAAAACAAACAACACAAAATAGTTCAAAACAACACAAACCAACACAATGTCCCGCTCCCGTATTCGGAAAAAATGGGTGTTACGTCAAACAAGCGCTCTCTCGAGAGAGTACAAATTTTCCCCACCCTACCCATTTTAGCACACGACAATTTTGTGGGTAGGTTGTTGGTTTTCTGTCAACTAAATTGCTGAGCGTACAGAAATAAGTGCGCATTGACCCATTATCTCTGTATATGTTTCTCACAAATTTGTTGTTGTTTTTGTTTTCCGTTTCGAAAAAGTGAATTTGACATTTCTAAATGACATAAGATCTGTTCCAATTGTTCTGAATTGCTACGAATGTCAACGAACTTCCCCGAAAAACGAAAGACCGTAAGATGAGAGTGTAAAATATTTCCTCTCCCTACGAATTTCTGTCGAAGAAAAGTCTGTGGGCAGCAGATGTCAAAGTGAAAATAAAAAACCTCTGATATTTCATATATCTGATAGCTGCTTACATTTAATTGTGCAAATTTCTACGAAAAGTCGTTCCACCAGTTTCGGTAGAGTTCCTCTCTGGAAGAGAGATTTTTACCCAAACTACTCGACTACGAATTTCTATACATAAATGAATTACACATTTGGTTTAGATGCGTTCAAGTACTTTACCTCTTTCTAAGAGAGATTTACCCCAGCTCCTTAATAAATGACAGACTTCAGAACTTACTACAGAAAGAACTGGAACACACCTATTAGGTATGATCCAGTACTTTCTGTACCAAATTCTGATATCTGTCATATGTTCAGGAGTGGGTGTAAAATATGCATGTTCTTTACCCTTTGGTATGTCTTTCTTTGTTTTTTGACAATATTGCCTGCTTTGAAGTCGAGGATATCCGCTTGGTTATTGACATCACGTATTCTTTTATTTAAATTGTTCATTAATTTGTAGAGGAAACAAATTTCATGTCAATCCCACCGCCAGGGTGAGGATGATCTACGCATGCGCAATTGCGTTCAGCCGAGTTGAAGAATGTGGTCAACAACGTATGTTATTCCTTCTCACTTATGCATTCTTAACTACATCATATTCTAAATATATTTATTTATATAATAGCCAATCTTGACTTCGATTAAAATAAAAGACAATTAAGAAATTTTTGTCTTCGTTGTCGTTTTTCATTTTGGTTGTTATTTTGAGCAAGCCGGTTGTGGTAGTTTTGCACACGATGGTGTATTCAACGCCACAGTTAACTTATTAGCAACTGATCAAATGCTTAGAGAAAGTGTTTGAGTTCAAAATGTGGAGAGGGTATTTGAAGTGAAATGATGTGCAAAAAATAAAAAAATAATTGAGTTTGAGTTATTTTCATTCTTAATTTTGCAATCTACTTGTGTTGTGTATATCATGTTTAACAAAGGCCAGGCAGATTCATTTATATTTGTTTTGGAGATAATTTGTCTAGTAAATTTTAGTTATGTTACATTCACTTCATTGTCATTGACAAATGCCAAAGATTTTTCTGGTGGAGGCTTAAAATTGTTTGTAAAGAAACTTCTGCACATTTTATAGTCATTGAGCGTTCAGTCTATCACTTTGGTTTTAAGATAATGTTTGGTATACACTGATCTCAAATTCGGTGAAAATCCTTTAAGAAAGCACAAAAAATGTTCTGTGTAATCATATTCATCCAGTTACAAACATTTTTAAGATCATTTTTTTAGTTTCGTCGATTTTCTCCGTTATTAGAACTAATTTTTTACACAACGGCCAATTTCATGAAATTTCAAACTTTGTTAGTTTAAAAAATGTAACGACCTCTTTAAATGTGACCTACGAAACGGAAGTTGTTTACTCCATTCAGTTTTCTAAACAAATTTCGACCATTCCGAACTGTCAACGAATAAGACTATTTCTTTCACGCATTCCCAATTTATGACATTTCATGTGTTAGCCCAAGAGTTACTTGTTCAGAATTTGCAGTTGTTTTGTTCATCTCTTTCAGTTTCTCTACCTATTCCATCATTAGACAAGGACAACGCCATGCGCGCACCTGATCCACAAAAAAAAGTGAAACGACAAATTCAATAGAAAACACAAAAACCAAAATCTAATCGTAGTTAAAAGAAAAAAGAGGTGAGATTTCCTATCGCAATTCCACGACGGAATTCTCTGCTTACCTCTAGAATCAAACACTAATCATTTCACTATTTTACCAAAAAGCAATTGCTTTATCGTGCGCCGTGTACACATGTTTGTGTAAATAATAACTTGTCGTCGCCCCATTTGCAAACATTTCCAAGCCCTCGAACAGAGTCCATAATTATCGTGCTGTGTTGTGTGGTGAGTGAACCAACAAAGAAAAAAAAGAAAAGTTAATTTCATAAAGGCGAAGAAATATTTAAAGGAAGATTCAATCGTTCGAAGCCAGTGAGCTGCAGTGAGAATTTTCTAAAATCAACAGTCCCACGCCAGAGAGTACTAACGAAATATGCCACCAAAGGAGAGAAACATTGCAATCATGGGATATCGATCAGTTGGTAATGGAACGCAACATTATTTTTTGCCTGTGTCCGTCTCTCCTTGCCATGAAGCTCTTATTCAATTGGTTTCATTTATTGTGTTTTTTGCTTGTTTTTATTCCCTTGCCTTCTGTAATCTTTGCATACAACAACAAACCACGTCGAAATAACGATGACATCGATGACGACTGGATGGATATGGATGGTGCGTAGGTAAATCATCGCTGAGTATTCAATTTGTTGAAGGACAATTCGTTGACTCCTACGACCCCACAATCGAAAACAGTAAGTACAGACAATTTGCTGTGTTGTTATATTTGCTTTTTACATTTTTTATGATTTTTTTGGTTCAGACTATTTTGTGAGTGATGTGTAAATTGTATGGTCTCTCTTAGTGTATGCTTGCGGGGAAGTGAAAGGGGTTGTCGCATGTTGTAATGAATGAAAAACTTATCACGCAGTTCCATAGTACTGCGCAAAATAGTTAGTCGAAAATTTACAGTACATGCTGGAAGTTTCCAAACGCGTTGAGTATACACTTGTACAATATTATACGATTTATGTAATACATATTGTATAATACGATTTTGTATACAAAAAAATAGTACTATATGCATTTTTGCATAACCAAGCTCGAACAAAGCCAAGTTTATATCGAAGGTAAACGTAAAATTTACTTTAACCTGTTGGGAATAGAATGCAGGTTTTATAAATTAATAATAACAATAAATTGGGCTTAGATGTTGACTAACAAACAACTGTCCATATCGGAATCAAGAAAGAAGTTCGACAAGAAACGTCTTGTTCCAAATTATGTGGATGATTTCATTGATGGGTATATCATGATATCCATTTTCGGAGCCCACTTTATGCATATCGGAGCCCACTATTTGCATATCACAAATCCTAAGCCCCATGATTCGAACTTTCTTATTCGCACAATACTTACTAGATGTATTTCATGCAAATCGTTTTATAAATATTAGAATTGCAGATATGCCGCAAACAAGAGAATGATTCGTCGAAATTATTTGTCCTGTTTGAAGTCTGATAAGCGTATCCGAAAAGGCTTGACCAGGCGCATGGTGCTGTAAAGCTCTAAGAGTTCGTCGTTGAAGCTTCTCCTCCAAATGACATCAACGCAAGCATTACAAAAAATCGCCACAAAACTTCTCTCAAAAAGACGAAGGCCTCCTTCATCCGCTTTAGGTTTCCCCAGTAGCACGGGTGGTCAAGCTGTTATATAAAGTAAGCTTTTGAGAGAGAGTTTTATTACTCAACTGCCTCTTGAGTGCAAAGAAACAGCGGCTGGCAAATTAGATTCTGCTTTTGATTTCGGTACAGATGTCCCGCGAAGCCGAAGGAGACCTTAACTACTTAAAGGTTCTGTTGCCTATTTTGACACACTGTCGGAGACATCGATGGTGTATATATACATAGCTCAAACGTAGCTCACCTATCTTATGATAAATATGAGCGTACTAACTACAGATTTAATTCCTATCGTTGAGGGTATCCCGTTTTTGGTTTTGATCCCAAGTTTTTACGAATTCAAATATATATAATAATATATATAATAACCAAAACTTTCTGCAACCACTGTAGAAACATAAACAGGAAATTTAAAAGAATTTTTATTACTAAGCTTCGGACTTCCCCGCTATTTTGTACGAAGATTTGAAAATGAAATTCGCTGGCCTCTTTTTTTCTTTTGAATTATGTTTTTTGAGCCAGAACAGATAAGCCTTGGCTAAACATGTAATGCTTTATATATTTTCATCATATTTTCGGCTACGGGAAATAAGTTTCATATGACATCATTAATAATATTTGCATGCAACCATGTGGTAAAGCGTGTGCAAAATGAATATGGAAGAGGAATGCCCTGACAGAAATATTTGATAACAAGGCGAAAACAGATGAAGTGTGTATTCCCTGAGGCATGAAAAGCAGATTTTGCGGTTGACGCCACCACTGTCACGTGATGCTCACTGATTCATTGGCTTTACATAAAACACCAAAATACTCGTGTTTCTCCTCCAATTAATCTTTTTGCGTCTCTACATTTTCAGATGCATAGTTCTTTTATGTATCTATTTATGGCGACATAAACTTTTTTTTTTAAATTTTAAACCGGATTTGATATTTTTTATGCGTTTTTTCAGCCTTCACAAAAATCACCCGAGTAAATCACCAAGATTACGGAGTGAAGCTAGTGGATACAGCCGGTCAGGATGAATATAGCATATTCCCAGCGCAATATAGTATGGATTTCCATGGTTATGTACTGGTGTATTCGATAACCAGTCAGAAGTCATTTGAAGTGATTCAAATCATCTACGAGAAACTTTTAGATGTAATGGGAAAGGCACAGTAAGTGAAGGTCAATGTATGAAATGCTTGTGGTGTGTTTTAAATGTTTTTTGATATTGTTGCAGCGTACCTGTTGTCTTAGTTGGTAATAAAACTGATTTGCACCAAGAGCGGACGGTATCGACTGAGGAAGGTAAAAAATTAGCCGAATCATGGAAGGCTGCGTTTTTAGAGACATCGGCTAAACAAAATGAGGTGGGTTAATGTCGTAAGTAAATGATCAAGCTAGCAAAGAAAACATTAAGCTAATCAAAGGACTAAATATTTTGCTGAACAGGAAGATGTAGACAGAAAAAGATGAAACAAAAGACAATACGTTGATGAAACAAGGACAGTGCAATAAAGCTACTGGGTATCAGACATTCATTAATCTCTGCCTGTCTTAAGAACACACTCAAATAAGACTTGGGCTTAGTAAACTTCGAAGGGCTTCTATCTCGAAAATTGCTCCTTTTAATTCAATTTCTCTTTCATCCACTTTCAGTTATTCTCACAAGCGATTTTCTTGAGTTCATTTTTATCACGTTTGAAGCACGCGTTACACGATAGTTTCTGTTTCTGTGGGAATAATTGGGCAACTATTTTTATTATATCTTTTTTTGGTTGTCATGTATTATACACTGACCTATTAAACAGGAAGAAAGTCATGCAAAGAAATGTAGGGGCAAAGGTGTTTCTATTTGGCGGGTATAAATACCAGACATGTACCTATGTAAAAGGTCATGGGTTGTTTCTATTTCTTCCTCTGGATTAATCGCAACTTCCAGTCTCCTTGAGTGTTCAAATTGTTTTGTCTCACGAAAAATGTTAATTTTGCATTGTGTCAGATCAAATTTAGTGTGTAGGTGCGGGTGTATAGTTATTAAGGCAGTTCTTGTTACCAGATTTGTAGTGAATGTTACACTTCCTATTTATTGGCGCAAGTTCTTAACTTATATCAAGAAGTCGTTACAAAAAGAATGAATTAGCGCAAGGCTTTTCATTCAACATAATGTTAAAAACAAATTTCGTTCTTTATGTGCGAACAGCTGCAGGTGTTTGTTGTCCGACTGAGTATCATTAACTGATTAATTATCCGAAAAACAATTTGACACACACACACAATTTAACCACATTGGAACAGTTTTATTGTAACCGTAATTGGTTCCTTCCTTCTATCACAAAGAATATTTTGTTTTCCTTTAAAGAAATCTTTGGAAAGCGTATATGTTTATTCACGACATAAATTATTTTAAGTGAATTCATATGCTCGGTTAAACATATTTCCTTACATATGAAACATAAGGTTTGGGAGACGAATGGTTTGCATCTTACGCCATAAACCGGTAGTTTAACAATCAGAAGAATTTTAGAGTATCTCGTGAATATTGATGAAACTGTTTTAATATCGCCTGCGAGTATTTGGAATTTCGCAGTAATTATGCATTTTATGCACGTCATTTATATATAAATTAAATAATACAATACCAAACACCAAACTTTACGAAAAAGTTAAACAAAATGCAGAGTTTCTTATCTTTTAAAAAATTTTCTAAAGTAGTTAAGTTGATTCCCTGCCACTTAACTTACAATTATTGTTTTGACTTGTGATCCATTATGAGATGACTTAAAAAAGTCGATAGACATGTTATAGGCTCTATGCCACATATGTACGAGGGGCGTTGAATATATTCTCGGTATCGATATGAAGGAAAATGCGAATTCAATTTAATTTGTTTTAATTTTTCAACCTAATCTCCCCTAACATCAATGCATTTGTTGCAACTTGATATAAGCTTTTTTAAATCCTCAAAAAAAATAAATTTCCTCTTTATTTGCAAAATATCCATTTATTGCCCACCTGAGTTCTTCATCATCCGAAAATCTTTTTCCACGAAGACAATGTGAACAGGAGCGTTGTCATGAAGAAGCAACACACCCGCTGCGAGTTTACCCCGTCTTTTCTTTTTAATTTCCTCTCGCAAATTATGCCAAGTGGAAGCGTAGGATGTGCGTTGATGGTTTCATCTTCTTTTTTTTTGTACTCAATGAGCAAGATTCCCTTTGAGTCCCTAAAAACTGTGGCCATGAGCTTTCCGGTAGACGGAGTGACTTTGAATTTCTTTGGGCGGTCTGTTCCTTTTTATGCCACTGCATGGACTCTTTTTTGCTTTCAGGGTCGTAGTGGTGAACCCATGTTTCGTCGCCAGTAACAATTCGATCCATAACAGCGTCCGCGTTCTCACTACACATCTCCAAAAGCTGTCTACAACATGCAATTCTCAACTTTTTCTGAGGCGCCCACCTTGCACTGAACTTTGAAAGGTTAGGATGGTCATGAAAAATTGTGTGAATGGTACCAGTTAAAAGCTTGATGATCTCTGCCATCATTTTCACCAAAAAATAGTCTCTTCCACTCGTGAGAGAACAGTAGCACGCACAACACGAGTAGTTGATGAGCAAGCTAGGCCTTGGTCCCCTGTGGACTGTAGCGCCACCAATTTTTATTATTATCATGAAATTGGAAATTTAAATGGAAATAATTATTAACATTGAAAGGTGTTTGAGTGAGTTCCTATTATCTTATGCATAAAGTCAGTCGATTTGTTACTTACCAGTTAGTTATTTTAAGATTAAACCACTTCAACGTTTTTCTCCAGGTTACCTTTACATATATTGTGAATTGTACTCTTGTATAGAGCAAGGAGGAGTTTAGTTGTCTCACACGCTAGCCATATCTGACCCGGTTATAAATAAGCCACTAATCGAAAGAATATTGCGAACGTGTTAGTACTATCTAAGTACTATCTGCTAAGAAAAGCAGCGTCCTTATGATAATAAAAGATAAATTCACGATATTTGTACATAAATAATTATATATTTATTTTCTTTTTCTAGTCTGTGCAAGATATATTCCATCAACTTTTATTATTAATCGAAAACGAAAATGGGAATACACAAGAAAAGAGCAGCTGCGTCATATCATGAACAATCTACTACCATCAGCATAAATCGGAAATAAACTGTGAAGCACTTAAACAAAATATACTGGTACCATCATTATTCAATACAGAAAGGAATTTGCTTACAAAACAACAAAACACCGTACAACATTTAAAAAGAAAAATAACAATATACGAAAACTCCCACTAAGAGTGAACATTTCTTCAAACCTTGAAATGCTTAACCAATTCAAAATATAACAAAAAGCAGCAACAAAAGCCAACAGGAGTGTATTTAAATAAAACAAATCAACTAAAAAAATAAGATTAAATTAAAAAAGGAAATGTAGTTTTATAAAAACAAAAACAAAAATACGGGACTCTAGATGGATTCTCATCTGTCCTAAACCAAACAAGATGTGTTTCTTTTTTTCATGTCTTACCTTCCTTTTAATTTTTCTACAGTTCAGTTCAGTACAGTTTTTCTTTCCAATTTTGTTTACTCTCTGGAATTTTTTTTTATTGTAATTGTAGAGAATTATTTGATTTACTATTTTGCCTTTGATTCAAGTTAGTTTAAGTTTCCAACTTTTGCCTGGTTTGCCTTGTTTTCATTTTACTTCAGTACGCCTTCTTAAGAAAAGAATGGAGAAAACATGCTTAGAAGTGTGTTCTACTCTTATTTTCAAATTTATCAAAAAACAACAAGAAATGATAAAAAAATATACACAGATTGTATTTTTGTAATATTTTCATGTACTTTGATTTTTATATTATGTATTTAAATATTATAAATAATTAAATCGCATTTTTGGTGTATCATGCGGTTAAACAAATAAAACAAGAATGCAATAGAAATGTCAATGTATACTTTAATTATTAAATAAATTGTTTAATTTAAAAATGAAATACTTAATTTTGTCCAATGAAGACAAACTCTAAAGAGGAACTTGACGGTAAACATTCGAATTTATCTATTCACCACCCTTTGCTGAATATAAATTTTGGTCCACTGACCATAACCCTTTCGCAAACTCTCTACATCTACACTAAGGGGTCCATAACAAAAAAGTGGTGAATGTAGCATTATTTGAAGTTTTTAAGCTGAAATAATGACTTTCCCTGAAGCACTTGTCCTGACCAAAGTTCAATATACCAATATAATAATATATAATATTCTCAGGGGATATCTTTATGGTCAGCTTCAGTATCGGTATTCTAAATTCCGAAATTACAGTGCATCTTTAGCTGAGATGTCGTTTGGCAAAAGATCGCTGCATACAAGCTGAAACTACTAATGGACATGAATCACTTGATCTGAAACTAGTCAAAGCATATTCTCTGTTGCGTTAAAAAATAAATATGGAACCTCCTTAACAAAAAAACACTTAAGGTATCATCTTGTACAAGAGATTGGAAGTAGTCTGAAAGTAATTGGTTAATGAAAATATCAAATCCATTTTTAAAAAAACCTTTTTTAATAAAAAAAATACTCTGCTTTACATTACCTGAGAACTGTTGTCTAAAACTGTTTTTTTTTAAAAGCTTTTTTGTTTTTAATACATTCTATACACACAAATGTATACCCATTTATAGCAGCAGACGCCTCAATGACGGCTCGCTGTGTTTGTCCAATCACGTCAATGTCATCAGCGTAAGCTAACAATTAAGCTCACTTTTGGAAGATCCTGCGACTGGTGTCGACTTGTGAGTTGCGCACGATCATCTTACAAATGATGTTTAAGATGCTGCATTGCCAAAAACCTTTTTTAACGTTGACGATATCGGTGAGTTCGTTACCGACCTTGACGGAGCAGCGAGAGTTCTACATCGCCATCCTATTCAATTTGACGAGTTTGGTAGGAATGCCACAACAAGACATGACACTGTATAGCTCGTCTCTATGCACAGTCATATGAGGCCTTAAAATCGAATAGGGGGTGAGTGTCGAATTGCACTTCTTGAGTCTTTTCCAGGATCTGCCGTAATGTGAAGATCTGGCCTATCGTGGACCTCCCTGTTCTGAAACCACATTGATAGGGACCTATCAGGTTGTGGACAAACGGTTTCAGGCGCCCAAACAATACGGCAGAGAGGATCTTCTATACGATGCTAAGAAGGCTGATCCCCCGATAATTGGCGCAGTCAAAGGGGTCTCTTTTCTTGTGGACCGGGCAAACAACGCTGAGATTCCACTCATTAGCTCCCAACCAAGTCATCTCCAGCTGCTTTGAAAAGTTCTGCGGAGAGTCCGTCCGCTCCAGCAGCTTTGTTCGACTTCAGTTTCGATATTGCCATCTTCACCTCGTCTAAGTCGGGGGGACGGAATTCTTGTTTATCATGGTCCAAATTGAGTACAACATTCTGCCTAACTTCGCCGTTAAGGAGTCTACAGAAATGATCCTTCCAAACTGCGACTCTATCACAAGTGGTTAATTTTGGTCTCGGCAGGCTTTGTTCCGAACCTTTCGGACTTCATTCCTGTCATAACCCATTTCCATTTCCTCAAACGCGCGGTTCTCACGCTCCTTCTTTTTTCCTCTGAGTAGCCGGTGCTCCCCCCTTCTTCTCTGTTTGTAGAGCTCGCGAACAGCCCTCGTTGTTAGATGCAGCGTTGCCTTATAGCCGTCTTGTTTGGCTGCATGTGCTTGCCGGCATTCCTCGTCAAACAATGGGTTCCTTCTGGGTGGTGACGTGAAACCTAGCACATCAGTGGCAGCTTCTTGACAACGTTTTCAGTCTTCTTCTATAGTTAGTGCAGTACTTCTTCTATAGTTCAGGGAGACTCGGCCGACAAAGTTCCCAATGATCAGTTGCGATTGTAGCTTTCCGACGTCAAACCGTTTTGTACTGTCACGACTTCGTTGCTCTCTCGATATCCGAGTTCTTACCTTGTCTACAACAAAGGGATGATCCGAGTCGATTATCGGACATCGAAAATACTGGGGGAGTGCCTGACGTCGATCGCAACGTGATCAATCTGATTGACGGTGGATTGATCAGGAGATCGCCAGGTTTCTTTGTGAATGTTCAGGTGTGGGAACCGACTGCAACTATACCACAAGTTTTGTCAAACAGACTTGCGAACTTGCGTATTTCATGTTTTTCCTTTTTCCTCTAAGAAGATGGTGCTCATCTCGTCTATGTATGTCCAAAACGAAATGAGTCCGGAATGCTTAAAAGAAAAATCCAAGGTCCAATTTTGGTTTGTATAAGGTTTATGTACGTATAATCTCACTTTGAGTTTTATCTAAGTGTCGTACCAAAAAAATCGGTTAACGGCTGTTTAGAATTATATTTTTTATTTTTCTTATAGCTTCCATTTTAACAAGTCCTTCCGAGTAATAGCTTCAGTGAATTGAACAGAAATTCTTTTAAAGAACCTTTAACAGAAACAAATAACGACAAAAGATGCATCACCGAATGAATCAATCGGAGTCCGTGTGATCAAACAGGATTCAATTTGAAACAATTTTCTAACAATTTTAAATTTAGTTACAATTTCTATTAAGTTATCTAATAATGTATCCATATCTAATTTCCTTATGAGAAACGTACATAAAATATTATTTCCAACTCACTTCACCTAAACATTATTGCATCCACAATATAAATTCTACCCCTATTTAAAACAGGATGTATGTTGACTAGTTCGCAAATCCATACAATAAGTTTATCGATATTTAATCTATTCATAGGAAAATTGAAGTTCTTTTTAAAGGATACCCGCGTTAACAAAAGATAGTCACTACTAAATATAAATGCGACTTCGGTTAAAGTAAAACGACAGAACTTAAGAGCTGTTTACATGCTAAAGGGGACTACACCAGGACATAACGAAATATTCTACACAATAAACAGAAACTGTTACCAAATTCTAAAAACGAAAGTAATAGAATTGTATAACATCATCTTTCGTAAGGGTATAATTCCAAAAATAAAACCGGAAAAGATCTCTGTTCTACGTTGCCGACTGATCTCCCTTCTTTCCTCCATTACAAAACTAATAAAAAAAATGAATCTCTAAACGTATTTTCTAGTTCCTCGCCAATAAAAAATCTTACTCAAAAAATTCGTGTTTACTGATGCATTATTGCACTTAGACTATCATATATCATCAGAACTTTGAACAAAATCAAGCGTCAATTCACATTTCTGGGTTTTAAAAATCTTTTAACTGTAACGGCCTCCATGTCATTCGGTACGGTAAGCAGGACCGTTCGTTCATCACAAACATATTTCCGAATTAAAATCAATAACAATCTCTCGACCATTGATCACTAATGTAACGGCATTCTCCAAGGACCTCCAATATCAGTAGTCTTGTTTATAATTTAAATTAACGCATTAATCACCGTAATTAATGAATACAACAAAGTTAAAGATTCTACTATGATATAACAGTTTTTTCGAACTGCCTTCTATAAGAACTATTTTTTGCACATATACTTAACTCTCAAACTCAATAGGGAAATACATGTGGGGCTACATCCAAAACAACCATAACGGAATGAAAGTAAATATTAAAACTTCTTTTAAATGTAAAATTACATTTTAATAACCATTGTTTTCACATCACAAAAAACATAGCCCCTAGGCCTCAAACAAAACTTCTGTAGTACCCTTATTCACAAAGTAAGATTTAATCTTGATCTTAATACATAGCAAGCTAAGGAGCGTAGAACACAAATTTTAGAATGGATATTTTCCTTTAAAACGTAGGGTACGTATACAGCTTAGCGCACACTACAAAATAAAATGAAAAAAAAAACTATTACAAAAAAATAAACAAAAACATTTTCGCAAAAACAGGGACCAATGAGGTAAGGAGACCCACAGCTTCTTCATCTCCCGCCCTTGGACACATTTTGACACCGTTTTCAGAAACCAATAAGGAAGGAGATGGTCGACTGAACAGCTGATCAAACAGCTGATTTCCCCTTTGTCCATCGACCTTTTGACTGTTATTTACGTATTTTAGTAAACATAACCCGGACATAACCTCAAATTCTGAAAGTTATTTACGTATCATCGAACATTGTCTCACTTTACTCACACATATTTACGTTTCCCCTCCAAAATTGAAAAGATGGCGTCTGATTTGTCAATTTTTGCCTTCAATAGTGTCAAACACTCGTAAATTGTAAACTGTTCGTGAACGTGTTCAGAAAATCAACTGCAAATTGTTTACGCAAGTAAGTGTAACCGAAACTTTAAAAGAATTTATTTTTAATAAATTGATAATCCGATAGCATTTATATTTATAATAACGTATGAAATATGTAGAAAAACAGGAGAATAAGTCGTGCTGAAAAGTCGCACATTTGGGAAAGATTTACTATCAATTGATGTTCCGAGTTACGCGTATTATAATTAATATATATATTTGGCGTTACATATTATTCTTACAAAATGTTATTTTTATTGTCCAAATATGAACGGTGTTGAAATCAATAAAAACAATGAAACCTAATACAACACAAATATTAAACATATTTCGTGCAATGAAAATAACAACAATAAAAATAAAACGAATATATTTTGTGAAACGTCTTTTTCTAATTTAACACAGAGCGAAGATATATGACAATTGTAACACACTATATATACTTAAAGCTATATCCATTTGCGCCGGGTAAGTTGACTCAACTCCGCAACAAATAGTCGAGTCTGCGTATAGGATACACAGCCGTAACACGAGCAAATCTACGATAATTCTAAAGATGAGATCAAAGGAGTCTGCCTGGAGTGTGTTGAAGAATGCTTCCAAATTGAAGGGAACTTCAATAAGCATCCAAAAAGACCTACCCTTTAACGTTAGACAGCGACGAGCAAAAATGATTCCCACCATGAAAGAGCTCCGCCAAAAAGACGCATCAATAAAGATTTCTCTGCGGGATGACAAGCTACACATTGCCAAGAAAGTCTTTACTTGGGATTCCGCGCTTGGTTTGAGGTGTGGTGAAATAAGTGGCATCGAAATGATTCGATCTATTTTTGGTGACATTTCTTTAAATAAAAATCTTTATACAATGAAATTAGTAGTACAAACAAAACAGTTACGAATGAAAACACTTCTCGTAAAACTTCAAATTTGACACCTAATATCAAACGCAGCAGTGATGCCAAACTTAACAAAATACCAATACGCGAAAAACCTATGGGTTCGTCCACAAGCTCAAAGGCGGTTATACGAGACGCATGATGTGCCGAAGTCTACCAGAACGATTCTGAAAAAAAATTAGGTATCGAGAAAATAAAAATTTTAAGCTACAATGTGTCAGGTTTAAAAAATAAAATGAGTTTTGTAAAATTTTTTAATTATGTAAAAAGTTTTGATATTTTTGTATTATTCGAAACACATCTATTAGACAATGAAGAAATTAGATTTAAGAAAATATTCTCAAACTATCAACTAATCTTTGTTCCTGCCGTAAAAACATCACATTTTGGGAGAGGAAGTGGTGGATTACTATTTCGCGACGACTTCGAAGGTCTGTACACGAGTGTATTTATAAAAGCTGGCGAAATGGATGCTATTAACTTAAAACTAAATACATTGGATATAGTATTGGTACCTATATACTTAAACTGTAACCATTGGCAGCGTGATTTCGATAAACTCTGGGATTCACTGAACTTCTTAGATTGTTCGAATATAATGCTTATTGGAGATTTTAACGGTCGTGTAGGACTCTCGCAAAATAATTTTATATCGGAATACAATAGTACCCTGCTGAAACCGTGTCGCAAATCTAAAGACACAATTTGTGATAACAAAGGAGCAAAAATACTTGAACTTGCTGATGAGTATTACATGTCCTTGTTGAATAGTAGTTGTGAAGGAGATTCTGATGGCGAACTGACCTTTATCAGAGGAACATCAAGCTCAATAATTGATTACTGTTTTGTTTCGGGAAATTGGCACAAGCTTCTAGGCAGTTTTCAAGTAGGAAGCGAGATCTTCTCGGACCACATGCCCTTGGAAGTAACCCTTAATTGTACTGCTAACAAAAACTATACCTGCATAAAACCTTTAAGACTTCTGCCGAAATTTATCTGGAATGATCGAATACTGGATTCGTATCAGCAAAACATGAACTCGAAGCTTATGGAACTTTGCACACTGCGTTATTCACCAATTATAGAAACTCTAACGGAAATAATAAAGAAATCTATACCGCAACAGAAAGATTTAAAAACTCATACAATATATAAGCAAAAATGGTATGATTTTGATTGCGCGAAAGCAAGAAACAAGTCCTTTAAATTCCTCAAACTTCTTAGATCGAACAACTCAAATATTTTTAAAGCTCTCTATCAAGATGCCAACATGGAATATAAGCGCATTTGTTACTTAAAAAAAGTAGTTTTTGAGCAACAAAACATTGCGCTCATAAACACCTCTAAATCTCCTGCTCAGTTCTGGAAAGCTGTCAAATACCTTAATGGTTACACGTCTAAAATCTCTGTAACTCTTAAAGCCACGCAACTCAGGAATTATTTTAATAAACTTCTTAATGCTCCATTAACCTCTCCGCTATTTCAATATGCAGCCCCTATGCTCTTAGACAAAAAGTTAGATTCTGCATTTACCCTAGAAGAAATCAAAGAAGTAATAAGCAACTCAAAAACAAGTAAAGCACCTGGTATTGATCGCATCCCGTTTGAGTTCTATAAAAATTGCACTTATGAATTTATGAATTTTCTCACAATTGAATTTAACCGGATATTTGACTCTGCTAATATCCCCGATATATTCAGAAAAGCAATAATTTTTCCTCTACACAAAAAAGGTGATTACAGGGACCCGAAGAACTACAGAGGAATCACATTTTTAAGCACCTCTGCCAAGCTGTTTGCCTCATTAATTTACAAAAGATTGCATGATTGGGTTCAAGAACATAACATCCTTAAAGAATTTCAAGCTGGATTTAGAAAAAGTTATTCTACAATCGACCAGATATTCTGCTTAACAAACATTGCCGAAACATATAAGAGAAAGAAAAATAAGTTGTACGCCTTTTTCGTAGATTTTCAAGCAGCGTTTGATTCAATACCACGTGAAGCACTCTTTTTCAAGCTTTCGAAAATCGGCGTATCAAGCAAAGTTATAAGAATTCTGAGAGCCTTGTATGAGAACAATACTGCACATGTATGGGATGGAGACTTAATTTCCGACGAGTTTGAAACTTCAATGGGGGTTAAACAAGGCTGTACTCTAAGTGCACTACTCTTTACACTATACATCAATGATATAACAGATGATGTCAAAGGTGGAATAAGGTTCAACGATGTATCCATTCCCGCGCTGATGTATGCTGATGATATCGTCTTTCTGTGTGACACTATCCAAGGTATGCAATTAATGATAGACAGGATTAACGATTTCTGTAAAAATTGGAATCTGACTATAAACCTTGGTAAATCGAAAATGATGATATTCAGAAACGCAGGGGGACGCGTCTCATCTTTGGAAAAGTGGAAGTTGGACGGGGAAGAGATTGAGGTAGTATCCAGATACAAATACCTAGGTATCCTAATGTCGTCCTTATTAAATTTGAAACCACACTTTGAGGAAAAATTAGCTGTTGCTAAAAGAGCTATCAGTTCGATTTGGGAACGTTGCTTCAAAAATAAAAACGTATCGAAAAGTGCAAAACAAACTTTATTCCACTCAAACGCAGCTTCAATAATGCTCTACGGAGCTCAGGTATGGGGCTACAAAGGCTATGATGGTGTGGAAAAATTCCTTCGCTACTTTTTGAAGAAGATCTTTCGGTTACCAAAATATACCCCCAACTATATGCTACATATTGAAACAGGAACTCCTCCGTTGCTCTTGTATACCATCAAAATGCACTTCAACTATGTTTTAAAAATACTACAGATGAGCGAATGCAGATTACCAAACGTGGTTTTAAGAAGTATAATTAGAACAAACGGATACATTTGCGAGGAATGGAAAAAAACAGCTTCTGAATGCGGTCTAAATCTGTCTATTGAGGCGGACGAGCCTCCTCATCTTTTAAGAAAAAAATTTAACTCTGTTTTGGAGAATTTTGGTAGACACACATATGACAAATATGTCGAAGAAGCTGAATCTTCACTGTTTAGGAACTACTACAGCAAACTAAACCATTTTTTAAATGAAAAAACATACTTCCTTGACAGTCACTCAATCGAAAAAATAAGCACAATTTTTAAACTGAGAGGAGAACTCGTTCAGTTAAACTTTATCCCCCACAGACCAAATTTACCAATTCTTTGTAACCTATGCAACATGAGGAAGAGAGAAGACATCTTACATTTTATTGGTGTGTGTCCGATTCTAAAAACATTTCGACTAGCAATTTTCGAAAAACTTGTTTTAGACGAATATGAAGTAACGTGCATCTTAAATGGAGAAAAGGGATGGAAGGCCTTATACGATTATTCAGTAGCAGCACTTTGTTATAGAAAACGTATCATAGATGGAGATTTTTAATCTAAAACTTTTGTATGTATTTTGTCAACCTGGTAGACGGCCATAGGCCAAACCATAAATGACTTAGGTTAAACTTTACTTTGTAAAACATTTATTGAAAATAATAGTTTGACTTTGACTAACTATACTTAAAACAATTAAGTCGCTTCAAAATGAGAACGTATTTACAAATTCATGATACCTTTTGAGTATTATTTCAGGAGATAAGAACAAAAACGATTTCAGACATAATATTAC
Organism: Eristalinus aeneus; assembly: GCA_955652365.1. Classification (NCBI taxonomy): domain Eukaryota; kingdom Metazoa; phylum Arthropoda; class Insecta; order Diptera; family Syrphidae; genus Eristalinus; species Eristalinus aeneus. The sequence continues at coordinate 37,163,058 of OY019130.1, forward strand.
AATAGTTATAACATTGATACATATGTATACAAAACGGGTTTTAGTGTTTAAAATCAGTAGCTGTTATTCAGTGTTATGTAATTTTCAATAGTTCATAAGAAGTATTAAGAAAATTTTTGCGTTTAAACTAATTTTATTTACTTATTTTGTTTTTGAAATAATCATAAATTTTTTCAGTATATTTTTTTTTTTGTGATGCAACTTCTGCCTTACAAACATCATTTCTGGACGCAGCTATCGTCAACCATTACTTTGCGTTGGAAAACACTATACCTTCTCTCTTCTAATTTTTTGATTTATGTGCCCCCTCCTTCTAACAGTTTGAAGAGTGAGGAGATCCACCATATAGGCAGCTCACACGTATTCTCATTTAAAAACAAAAAAATATCAAGTCTGTGAATCAGCTGTTCAGGAGAGGAAATGTTATAAAAAACGCTATCAAAACGAATTCTAAGGCGGGTGACGAGGGAGTTGACTGTCTCCCTATTAGTCTCTGACCGTTTTTTATAACATTTCCCCTCTTTGAACAGCTGATTCACAGACAGGGAGTTTTGTTCCTAACTGAAAATACGTGTGAGCTGTTTTGATAGTTGATTTCCTCTCTGATCAAATCTTTTGAAGAAGATGGCGTATAATAGAGAAGAAATAGTTTTTGGAGGGGAAACCTAAGCATGTGTGTAAAATGAGATAGTGTTCGATGGTTCGTAAATAAATTCAAAATTCGTAAATATCAGTCGAATTTTTGACGGACGAAGGTTAAATCAGCTGATCGATCAGCTGTGAAGCTGTGCATCTCCCTCATATATCCCTGCGCAGAAACCAGTAAGGGATATTGGTCTCTGACATTCCGTTTGATTGGTACAATCAATTTCCAGTCGATTTTCTGAACACGTTTCGTTGACTGTATGGCTGATGGCTGATGAAAAAATGGCTGATGAATTCACGAACAGTTGACAATTTACGAGTGTTTGACACTATTGACGGGCAAAAATTGACAAATCAGCCGCCATCTTTTCAATTTTGGAGGGGAAACGTAAACATGTGTGAGTAAAGTGAGACAATGTTCGATGATACGTAAATAACTTTAAGAATTTGAGGTAAATAACGTCAAACGGTAAATAACAGTCAAACGGTCAATTGACAAAGGGGAAATCAGCTGTTTGATCAGCTGTTCTGTTGACCATCTCCTTCCTTATTGGTTTCTGGCTGGTACAATGTAAAAAATACGATAACAGCAAGGAATGTTCATATCTAAAATCGAACTTACCCAATAATCGCTACTGTGAGGTGAATTTGATGAACTATCAAAAAATTGTTTAAAATCAAAGGCAATAGAAACAATTTAAAACAAATTGTCAATATCTACCATGTTCTTTAATATTTAATAAAGCAATGACAGGGGAAGGCAACACAGGTAATAATATTTTTTCTTAAGTTGAATTTCTTAATATTAAATGATTCGTAGAAAAGCCAAAAATATACCAGCGATCATTGAAAGAGCAGTTGAAGTTTACTTGCGCCTTGTGCAGGAAAACCCGGGTTTCTTAAATAATAAGGGCGATCCTTACAGAATTAAAAAATTGTGGCACATTTAAGCGAAGAATTTAAATGGACGCCGAGGACCAACATGTACAGCAGCTAATTGGAAACAAGTAACTACCAAACTTTGCTTTACTTAACAATAAGATAACATCAAATATTTTTTTTCAGACTTTAAATCATTGGAAACACCAACTGCATTCTCGTGTCCGTAAAGACTTACTGACGGCCCCGCAAGACTTTCCAAATCGGAAGAAAAAGCGCTTCAAATCTTTAAATGCCCATCCTTTTGCAATATACAACTTCCCTCTGAAAGTGAATGCGATATAAATTCATATATCATCTTATTGGAGTATATTTAAAATTAATATTTACCATTAAGATCATCCGTGATGAAAGTACGGGCTTTGAATCATTGTCATCAAGTTCAATGTCTGCACCTGATCGAATTGTAATAAAATTAGAGGATTTCACAGAGACTGAAATTGTGCCGGACCAATGTTCAAATAATTTCGATGAAATTGCTGAAAATAATACGGTGTCACACTTATGTCCAATTAAATGTGAGGAAACCATCCACAAAGAAATTGTGTCAGATACTAATTCAACTAATGTGTCTTCAAGTGATACAAATCACAATCAGTCAAAAAATTGTGTGAAAAAATAACTGATATGTATAAGGCGGCAGAAGAGGAACGGCGGATGTTTCAACAATAAATTTTAAAAAGCCAGGAAATGATGGCGACATCTTTGCGGACAGTAGGAGAAGGTTTGTTGGCCATTGGTCAATTGACGAACGCGATTTTGGAGAGATCCAAAACTGCATAAAAATTGTAAAGCTGTGTGATATTATCTGTGTTTGATTATTTTAACTAACTGTATGTTTTATATGTGTATTATATAAATCGGACACTTCATTAACTTTATAAAATTATTATTTTCTACCCTAATTACACTGATCCTAAAATTTAAAAAATTGGCTCTTGTCTGCGTTTTTCTTAACAATTCAACATATTCAACAACTTATCCTAAGATGAGGTGTCAAGCACGATTTACTAAATAGTAGAGTATGAGCAAAATGTATAAAAAAAAGGTTTGAAATTTTAAAGGTTCAGTTTATAATGTTGAGCTAAGAATTAAGGTACTTTATAGCTTTGACATTTTTAAACCCTACCAGCTACTCATCACAAAGAGTGGTTCGGGGGATTCGTTAATTGATACAAGCCAACTGCAGACTATACATTTGAAACCAAACATTATAGAACTAACAGGGAAACTGCGCAGGCAGTTGAACCGAATTGTTGACCATAAAAAAATCAAATATTGAATAGGTAGTATTGAGGTACTCAGGGAGTCAATGTAATTAACAAGTTCTGATTTCAACAAGGATATTATAAGCTTTGACACGAAAAGTGGCAACAGAATCACTGCTTCTTGATTTGTAATGACCCAGCAGTTCAATATTTGAGAATTATTTTTTCCTGGGTGTTTTTCATAGAACTTTGGAATTCAACCATTTCTTTGGCAAATTTGTATGTATCAATCTACAATATAAATTGGGTTCAGTATTATTAATCTTTTAGCATAAACAATTTTGTATTACTTATTTTTTTAACAACATATAAAATCCTGTAATAATGTGCAAATAGATGTTAAAGGTTTTTCAATAGGAACACTGAAACTGTCTTTCGATGAAAATCACCAAGTTATTCATATTAATTCACATTTTCGTTTTACAATGTTCCAATGGCAGTGAGAGAAAGAATACCCACACCCACACAAAATTATCACCGCCGCTTATGCTTCCGTTCAAACCGAATCATTAATTCATACAACATTCCCAACAGCTGACATCTCTTTGTCAAGATGTGGCGAACTTTGTGGAATCTTTTTGGCCTGCATCTGAACAAGATCATGTGTCATTGAAGCATATTTTTATTTTATTGATGATGCTTATCATCAAGTCAATGGAAATGGCTATAGCACCACTATGGCTAATCTAATGTTTTAACATGATACAATCGATATACTGAAAAGTTAGTTTGGCGAAAAGTTAGTTTGGCCTCGTTTATGTAATTAAAAAATAAATCCCCTAATGGATGCATTTTATACCACGCACCAGGAAATCAAACGTTTATATACGAATCCTAGACTTAAACACCTTTGCGTGCACGCTCAGAATCGACTGTGTTTTGCAGTTTAAAAGATCGCGATTATTTTACCTTAAATTTTTCTAACTAAACCTTTTAAAGTCCAAGTACCTCAAATTAGTTTCAATCAACGCCTTTATTATACACACAATTTTGTGATTATTGTTTTTTAAAGCGACAAGTTGATTATTACGGATTATGGAATAGCGCTTGATGTATCCCAAATAACTTTTGCGACATTTCTTAAAACAAAAATTTAAAAAACACCCTTGAGAGCATAACATAAAGGTGAAGAAGTAAGTTATTCGCCCCTTTCAAAATCTTGTTGTTTTTTTATTTTTTAACTGTTGATCGAATCAGTTGATGAAATAACATTTATTGAATTTCTTTAGGCCCCATCATTAAAAACAAATATTTACATACTCCCAACCACTTTCCATACAGTTATTTAAATCAAATTTTAAAGCCTCTTTACCGCAAAAGTTGAAAATTTGTGAATAGGATCCAATTTACTGCCCAAAGTATACCCATTGAATGTCAACTCATTATATGGAACCTTATAGACTGTTTCAAAGCCCAGTTTTTCGCCAATCATTTGGGTAAATCTTGAAGTAAATACCGAGGTCACAGCTTTTGGCCTTTTGCCTTGAACATATTGTGGAAATATTGAATCTGGAAACTTATCGCTTCCTAAATTCTTTGCAAAATACATTGAATAGGCGGTCAACGAACGAGCTAAACCTTTTCGTTCAAATTCTGGTCGTGTGGACAGAAACACCACTTCCATGCAGCACTCAATATTCAGGTTCTGATAAATATCGTACGTATTCTCCATTTGATCAAGATATTTTCCAACGAATATCATCTGAGGAGATTTAAATTTCTGAAAAACTTCATCCAAATTGCAGTGTGATTTGGGTTCCTGGAAAGAAGGAACAAGCTCATCAAATGTTTCTCTTTGTAGAACATTTCTTTACCAGGATCTTGTTAATACAAATGGCTGCTAGACGGTTTGTTGCTTTGTCCTTTGCACCAAATGAAATGTTGTCCTCCAGAACGGCTCGAAAAAGCATCTCAATCTCATCCTGAGCAAGCTTGCTTTCTCGAATACCTGTTGAAATGCATATGTTTTCATTCTGCACAAAGCAATTCATGTATATCTGAAAAAAGGGTTAGGTATGGATAACTTATAGCGTCAGCATTGATTGACAAAGTTTGTATTTAGTTTCAATTGATAACTTATAGCGTCAGAATCATTAACATGGACATAGTTTGTATTAAGCTTCAATTCAGTTTTAAACCTGAGCCTAACCCCTGCATGAAATGAAGTTGAAATAGCAATAAAATTATCATTTGCAAATAAGTAAAATTCAAAAAGTGTGTCAATTGTTAACTACATGCGTGAGATGAACATGCACGTAATGTGGGTGAATGAAAATTAGGTATAATAAAAAAAAGCTTTAATGATGATGAGTACGAGTACAAAAAACAATGTGTGTCTTTCCACCAATTTATATATATTAGTGGTTGACGAATATTTATTCCTCTCTAAGAACGTCAGGTTTTCCGCCGTCATTGTGTAATACTACATCCAGGGATTAACCTCCACCTGGAATACCCAATTTTCTAAGCAGGCTAATTCAATTCGATTTTTTTGAGGATCAGTTGAAGTGTACCAGTCACTCGATTTCTACAATTTTATATTTAAAGAAGGCTGACTGCACTCATGCCACATTACAGCTTATGGAGTTCGTCAATCTCCTACAGGTACCACTGAAGCGAAAATGATCGGCAGAATATTGATTGAAGTAATACTTCTCTAAGGATTAGCCACAATCAGTTTTTGCAAAACAAAATTACAAGTGAAATAAAAGTATGATTGTTTTCCAGAAGCGGATAGTCAAATCGCCTTTAGTTGCGAATATTGCTTTGACAACGTGTTTCAAACGAACGGTGTATATCTGCAGAGACGTTGAATAAAATTTATTTTAGAAAATTATAAATTAAAGAACTTCCCTAATTACAATTTTTGGTGCCTGCTAAAACTTTTATGTATTCTCGAGATAATAACAGTACACTTGATACGAGTAGTTGCTGCAATAGTCACTTAAGAAGTTAGTTCCGCAGTGGACAGTAGCTAATTTATTTCTATAAGCAGCTTTTAGAAATCGATCAAAAAAAGCTTGGTCTACAACTTATGTTTCCCTACTCTAATAAAGCATTCATTTGTTAGCGAGAAGTTTGACCGGAGTAATACAAATTATAAAAAAACTCGATTCTAGTATGTAAAATTATTATTATTATTATTATTATTACTGTCATTATTATTATTATTATTATTATTATTATTATTATTATTATTATTATTATTACTATTATTATTACTCTTATTATTATTATTATTATTATTATTATTATTATTATTATTATTATTATTATTATTATTATTATTACTATTATTATTACTATTATTATTACTATTATTATTATTATTATTATTATTATTATTATTATTATTATTATTATTATTATTATTATTATTATTACTATTATTATTACTATTATTATTATTATTATTATTACTGTCATTATTATTATTATTATTATTATTATTATTATTATTGTTATTATTATTATTATTATTATTACTATTATTATTACTCTTATTATTATTATTATTATTATTATTATTATTATTATTATTATTATTATTACTATTATTATTACTATTATTATTATCATTATTATTATTATTATTATTATTATTATTATTATTATTATTATTATTATTATTATTATTACTATTATTATTACTCTTATTATTATTATTATTATTATTATTATTATTATTATTATTATTATTATTATTATTATTATTATTACTATTATTATTACTCTTATTATTATTATTATTATTATTATTATTATTATTATTATTATTATTATTATTATTATTATTATTATTATTACTATTATTATTACTATTATTATTATTATTATTATTATTATTATTATTATTATTATTATTATTATTATTATTATTATTACTATTATTATTACTATTATTATTATTATTATTATTACTGTCATGATTATTATTATTATTATTATTATTATTATTATTATTATTATTATTATTATTATTATTATTATTATTATTATTACTATTATTATTACTATTATTATTATTATTATTATTACTGTCATTATTATTATTATTATTATTATTATTATTATTATTATTATTATTATTATTATTATTATTATTATTATTACTATTATTATTACTCTTATTATTATTATTATTTTTATTATTATTATTATTATTATTATTATTATTATTATTATTATTATTACTATTATTATTACTATTATTATTATTATTATTATTACTGTCATTATTATTATTATTATTATTATTATTATTATTATTATTATTATTATTATTATTATTATTATTATTATTATTATTATTATTATTACTATTATTATTACTCTTATTATTATTATTATTATTATTATTATTATTATTATTATTATTATTATTATTATTATTATTATTATTATTATTATTATTATTATTATTATTATTATTATTATTATTATTATTATTATTATTATTATTACTATTATTATTACTCTTATTATTATTATTATTATTATTATTATTATTATTATTATTATTATTATTATTATTATTATTATTATTATTATTATTATTATTATTATTATTACTATTATTATTACTATTATTATTATTATTATTATTATTATTATTATTATTATTATTATTATTATTATTATTATTATTATTATTATTATTATTATTATTATTATTATTATTATTATTATTATTATTATTATTATTATTATTATTATTATTATTATTATTATTATTATTATTACTATTATTATTACTATTATTATTATTATTATTATTACTGTCATTATTATTATTATTATTATTATTACTATTATTATTATTACTATTATTATAACTCTTATTATTATTATTATTATTATTATTATTATTATTATTATTATTATTATTATTATTATTATTATTATTATTATTATTATTATTATTATTATTATTATTATTACTATTATTATTACTATTATTATTATTATTATTATTATTATTATTATTATTATTACTATTATTATTATTATTATTATCATTATTACTATTATTATTACTATTATTATTATTATTATTATTATTATTATTATTATTATTATTATTGTTATTATATTTTATTAAAACTGTTTAAAACTCTTTGATAAATTTTTAAAAATGTTTATGCAAGTGGGGCATGGGCCAGTTCACATGAGGTAACGTTGTCGATCGCTCTCAACAAGGCGAACTGCCAACACTGTCCTTGTTAGTGCACAGGTCAAGTTGACATACAGCCTCCTCGATAGCCATCACAACATCCGTTGTGTGGTGAACCAATACATGTGGCGAACCAGAGAACCCGGAGTGAAATAATAAGCCTACCAGTCTGTGGGTTGTGCATGAGGTTAACTTCCTCACCACGAAAAAAAGAAATAGTTCAGAAAGCTCGACGTTCGTCGGATAAGGACGGATCAACTGTTGATGAACCCGGCAAACGTTTTAAGAACAACGATTTTCGGTTTTGCACGTGGAATGTGAAGTCCCTTAACAGACCACGTGCAGCCGAAGAACTTGCGAAGGCCCTGGACTGCTACAAAACAGACATCACCGCCCGGCAAAAATACTATGAAAAACTGCAATATCTACTACAGCGATTGCTACAGAGAAAGAGAGAGAGAAGGAAGCACTTATTTGGATGCGGATTTGTTGTTCGAGTTAGATTTAGGCAAAAAGTCTTGAGCTACCACCCCGTCAGCGAACGTCTCATCACAATCCGTATCAAGGCTAAATTCGGGAACCTTCGCCTAATTTGCGCCCCGACAGAGGAGAAGGATGACAACACCAAGCATGGCTTCTAGAAGAACATACGATCGATGACCCAGCTACGAGACCCTACTTCTTGCTACTAACAACGAGAGCTGTTCGTGAGCTCTACGATCAGAGAAAAAGGGAAGGAAGGATCATTTCTGCCGACTCCTTAACGGCGATGACGGCCCAAATTCCGATTCGATTTCGACGATGCCTCTCAATTGGAGAGGCATGGTGGCTCAGGCGCAGATCCACCACGACAAGAAAAAACATGTGGACACCATGGCATAGTGGATAGTGTGCGACACAGATTTCGAGCTGCTGACGTAGAGCAGTAACTGTCTAAGAAAAATTCTTATCAAATTTCGCCGTTCGGAGTCGGCAAAAAATTGTAGATCCCTTCTACTCGTGAGAGAAGAGTAGGGCGCACAACACGAGTAGTTGATGAACAAGCAAGGCACTGGTTTCCCTGTAGATTGTCGCGCCATCCAATGACTATTATTATTATTCGTATATAGCATATGAATCAATTAAGGCAGCATTATGGAATTTACCGTCTACCATTGTGAAGGCTAGAATATGACCCCTTTCTTCTCAAGATTTCAGTTTTTTTTCACTTGAATCCTAATAAGTTTAATCTCCTCGACATTCGCTTTGAAAATAATATATATATTATTATTATATATATATTATTATTATATATAATAATATATATTATTATTATTATTATTATTATTATTATTATTACTATTATTATTATTATTATTATTATTATTATTATTATTATTACTGTCATTATTATTATTATTATTATTATTATTATTATTATTATTATTATTATTATTATTATTATTATTATTATTATTATTATTACTATTATTATTACTCTTATTATTATTATTATTATTATTATTATTATTATTATTATTATTATTATTATTATTATTATTATTATTATTATTATTATTATTATTATTACTATTATTATTACTCTTATTATTATTATTATTATTATTATTATTATTATTATTATTATTATTATTATTATTATTATTATTATTATTATTATTATTATTATTACTATTATTATTACTCTTATTATTATTATTATTATTATTATTATTATTATTATTATTATTATTATTATTATTATTATTATTATTATTATTATTATTATTATTATTATTATTATTATTATTATTACTATTATTATTACTATTATTATTATTATTATTATTATTATTATTATTATTATTATTATTATTATTATTATTATTATTATTATTATTATTATTATTACTATTATTATTACTCTTATTATTATTATTATTATTATTATTATTATTATTATTATTATTATTATTATTATTATTATTATTATTATTATTACTATTATTATTACTCTTATTATTATTATTATTATTATTATTATTATTATTATTATTATTATTATTATTATTATTATTATTACTATTATTATTACTATTATTATTATTATTATTATTATTATTATTATTATTATTATTATTATTATTATTATTATTATTATTATTATTATTATTATTATTACTATTATTATTACTATTATTATTATTATTATTATTACTGTCATTATTATTATTATTATTATTATTATTATTATTACTATTATTATTATTACTATTATTATAACTCTTATTATTATTATTATTATTATTATTATTATTATTATTATTATTATTATTATTATTATTATTATTATTATTATTACTATTATTATTACTATTATTATTATTATTATTATTATTAATATTATTATTATTATTATTATTATTATTATTATTATTACTATTATTATTACTATTATTATTATTATTATTATTATTATTATTATTATTATTATTATTATTATTATTATTGTTATTATATTTTATTAAAACTGTTTAAAACTCTTTGATAAATTTTTAAAAATGTTTATGCAAGTGGGGCATGGGCCAGTTCACATGAGGTAACGTTGTCGATCGCTCTCAACAAGGCGAACTGCCAACACTGTCCTTGTTAGTGCACAGGTCAAGTTGACATACAGCCTCCTCGATAGCCATCACAACATCCGTTGTGTGGTGAACCAATACATGTGGCGAACCAGAGAACCCGGAGTGAAATAATAAGCCTAACAGTCTGTGGGTTGTGCATGAGGTTAACTTCCTCACCACGAAAAAAAGAAATAGTTCAGAAAGCTCGACGTTCGTCGGATAAGGACGGATCAACTGTTGATGAACCCGGCAAACGTTTTAAGAACAACGATTTTCGGTTTTGCACGTGGAATGTGAAGTCCCTTAACAGACCACGTGCAGCCGAAGAACTTGCGAAGGCCCTGGACTGCTACAAAACAGACATCACCGCCCGGCAAAAATACTATGAAAAACTGCAATATCTACTACAGCGATTGCTACAGAGAAAGAGAGAGAGAAGGAAGCACTTATTTGGATGCGGATTTGTTGTTCGAGTTAGATTTAGGCAAAAAGTCTTGAGCTACCACCCCGTCAGCGAACGTCTCATCACAATCCGTATCAAGGCTAAATTCGGGAACCTTCGCCTAATTTGCGCCCCGACAGAGGAGAAGGATGACAACACCAAGCATGGCTTCTAGAAGAACATACGATCGATGACCCAGCTACGAGACCCTACTTCTTGCTACTAACAACGAGAGCTGTTCGTGAGCTCTACGATCAGAGAAAAAGGGAAGGAAGGATCATTTCTGCCGACTCCTTAACGGCGATGACGGCCCAAATTCCGATTCGATTTCGACGATGCCTCTCAATTGGAGAGGCATGGTGGCTCAGGCGCAGATCCACCACGACAAGAAAAAACATGTGGACACCATGGCATAGTGGATAGTGTGCGACACAGATTTCGAGCTGCTGACGTAGAGCAGTAACTGTCTAAGAAAAATTCTTATCAAATTTCGCCGTTCGGAGTCGGCAAAAAATTGTAGATCCCTTCTACTCGTGAGAGAAGAGTAGGGCGCACAACACGAGTAGTTGATGAACAAGCAAGGCACTGGTTTCCCTGTAGATTGTCGCGCCATCCAATGACTATTATTATTATTCGTATATAGCATATGAATCAATTAAGGCAGCATTATGGAATTTACCGTCTACCATTGTGAAGGCTAGAATATGACCCCTTTCTTCTCAAGATTTCAGTTTTTTTCACTTGAATCCTAATAAGTTTAATCTCCTCGACATTCGCTTTGAAAATAATATTTTTTTTTTAAATTTCAATTTTTTATGACATAACAAAATTAATAAGTCTGTGATATCTTAATACAAACATTTCGCTTACGCACATAGATATGCTCAGCAACGAACTAGGCATACTTCCTAGTTCCCAGAAAAACTTTAAATTTTGGACTGACTGACTTTTGTATTCATAAGTAGTAAACTGTTGAAAACAAAATGCCGATTCAAAATATTAATCGTTTTTTTATTATCTATTGACAACTTTTAAGTTACTCTTTGTGACGTTCCATTTTTGAAAAAGATATATCTGGGAATATGACAAAAAAAAAAATACATTTGGGAAAATAAAAAAAAAACACTTAAGGTTACAAACCATAACTGAGAGTTTGGAGTGATTAACTTATTTGGAATAAATGGTAAACAGCTATAAGAAAAATTTAGGGAATGACAGGAACCAGAATTCACTGTTGTAGAGGAATTTGAATGAATAAATACTTTTGTACACCACTATTTGGTTCCAGTCAGTTATTTGCTGTATGACTGTATTCGATCATCTGATTAAGTGAACGACCTTAGAACTCTCCACTCTTTTGTACTAGAAATATATAAATTCTCTGCTTACCAAGAAGCGGTGTTTAGTAAACGGATTACCACACTCACGATTGTTTTCTTATTTAAAAACGCCTACACTGTGGACGTGGTAACCATGATTATAATATATAATGGTACAAATGCTTATTATTGCGCAAAGCAGACTTTAATCTCTGAAAATAATATGGACTAATGATTCCATGAAAATATTTCCCACGTTTTGAGGATTAACTCTTCGACTAATAATAGAGTTAAGTTAACACTCGAATATTGTTATTTTATTTACTTTCGTATGTATTTAAATGCATAAAATTGTTTTTGAAACAGTTTACTACAGAATATTAAACAATCCATCAATGTCGTAGTTTTACTAACACATCACTCAATAAGTCTCGGGACTGACATATAGGGGGCGCCACTATCAAAAAAAAAAAATCATGAAAATTTGAATGTTTTTACTTTCTAAACGTAACATGGATTTTTTGTTAGAGTTTGTATTAGTTTTTTATCATGACTTATTGAGTGATGTGTTAAAATTGCATATATTTGTGTTTTTAAATTATGCTGTAGCTGCAATAAATTGCCAAAATGTAATGGAATTAAAGAACATGGTCTATGCTAAGACCGTTACTAAAAAGTGACTGTAACGGTTTTTTTTGTACAAATTCTAGCAAAACTAAGAAAAGAAGGAAATTCGTAGCTTCTCTTTAGCTTTTACTCTCTGTCAATTCACGAACTTAACGGTTGTTTACGGAATGTTGTTGAATTAAGGCTTGTTTTCAAAAATTATGGATGAACCATATGTTATGAAAAAGATCGTGAGACGAGGGACCTGTGGGATTCTTTCACTCTATTCGACAGCGAATTCCAGACTTTGCTATTCACCAACCAGGGCTTATTGTTTTATTCCTTTCTGCTTGGGACGAACAATTCGTAGTTTGTTTTAGAGAGCAACATGGAGGGCATTAAATTACCTAATCGAGGACACGTTCCAATACTGTCTTCTCTTCTGATAATCTCTAGGAGTCCCACAACGAACACTAATTTGTACTCTTCTCTTCTTAAGGTTGATTTTGCAGCATCAGCTCTTGGGTAAAGCTTAATTTTTTTTATTATTTTATTGTTATCTCACTCTGCTCAACGTTTTCTGTCTTGTTTTTTAACAATACAATAGCGCAAAAGACTGATTCACCTTATTCACTGGATGCATGGAAATTAATTTACGAAAAAACAGGCCTTTTCTGAGAAACATATTTTCAAATATTTCTTATGTCCGAGCCTATGTCGCATGTAATGAGTAGCCGAACATTTGCGGTTTGCCCTCAGGCAGTGCCCAAAACCTATGTCTATTAATATTGTTAAATACCAACGTAACATTTGCTTAGTCCGATGAGGTCTTTTGTCCACTGAATTTAAATCATAATTGACTAAAAATCTTGCACGAAGCTATTTAAACTTTCATTGACATTATTTAGTAATTTTGATTTCTTAAGACACCTTTGTTTTTGGATGTGTCTTTTATATCGCTAAACACTAACAAACTTCAACAATCGCTTTTACTCTTTTTCGTTTGTGCGCCGCAAAGATTGATATGAAAATTAATATTGTAGAAAGAAACGCATCCTAAGACTCGTATTCAATTCGTAAAAGTTTAAATTCGCTAAGGTTGCATCATTCAGAAGTCAAATGATATTTTTGAAACGTTTTTTTTTCGGTACTTGTATCAATCGATAACTTACACGCTTGTGATAAAGTGAACTTAAAATAAAGTTTCTAAGAATCAATCTTGTGAAAATGCCACTCTACTTATACTATTAAATGCCCTAACATACAGATCTAACATTCTTCAATTCGTTAAAATCGTAAATCTGTAATTTTTAACCTATAAAAATGGAGCTAGATCAGTTAATCTTAAACACTTCATTTTTATTTTCGACTGTTAGCCTGCCTGAATAAAGATCAGCCGAAAACTATATTGATTGATATAGTTTCAATGCCTAAGTTTATCACTTTAATGAAACTGTTTGTTCGAACTATATTATTATGTTTCGTTTGTAATATTGAAGGAATCTTGGTTTTTGATTCGGATTTAGCATCGACACTACTTGCAATAATCGAAAACAATAACGTTTGAACGTTCAGCAAGATAAATTCACATTTTCTTCCCGAAAACAGTTTTGAAAGCGTAATATTAAAACTAACAAACTTTTCATAATGACATTTCATTTTTTTAAAAGGGTTTGAAAGTCATATATACTTTGAAAAGTAATTCGTAAACAAACATTTTACAGATAAAAATCCTTGGAACTTTATAAAAGGCAGCACTTCTTGTATGCTCACCTCAGTTGCTTCTTCATAATATTCTTCTGTGAGCCTCACAATTTCAATATCACCTGCAAAAGGTGATATTATTTATTATTACTTATTAACTCAATTTAAATAAGTTTTTTTACCACCACAGATTAAAGCTGTTGTATCTTCATTTTCACCCTCAATTGTTTCCATTGCACGACAGACACACAAATAGCTTTAGGTTTTCGATAAATAAGAACAAATGAACAAAATTGCCTCTCAGCTCGAGAGATATGCTCACACCAACCGTCGCCAACGAACGACTAGATACTGCTCACTCAATTGGCGTCGATTCTGATAATTTCGCTCCAACTGTGTCGAATACAGGCCTCCCCCTTTATCAGTTAATATGCTAAGGGAGAGAATATATTTTGATTGTAAAAAAAAATTCAATTCAAACACACAACCGCGTGTGCTGCTAGATTAATAAATTGAACAACTTCAAGAAGCCCATCACGTACACAGAGATACGCCGTACAAGCGACACAATTACCAGTTACGTAGATGGATGGATCATATGGACATAAGCGTAGATCGTTTTGCAAACTTACCTTATCACACGAACCTCACCTCAAGACGTGTATGAATTCAAACAAGTTTATCTTATCGATGTTTGGCTGTCAATATGTCAAAAATTCAGTAACTAATACATTTTTTTTTTTAATTTGAATAAAAATTATAAAGAATTCCCACCACCACTTATTACTACAACATAATAGGGGAGCACTAGATGACTATATACTTATTCGAAAGATTGTGTGGCACATGTAAATAATTGAATTTGATTAACCCGATGGACTTTTATTTATAGTTCATCATTTTCCTTTTCGCAATGAACTTGAAAGAATCTATGCCCACGAAGCGGACTTCGGGTTCGAGAGAGAAATTCACTTACTCGGACTTGGCACCGCGATAGAATTGTTCCAAAATAGAATTGTGTTGAAAATTACGAGAGTAATTTATTAAGAAAATGATCGTCGGCAATATGTGAGACTATAAACCAAATTAAAAGAAAATGCAGGAAAGTTCAGATATGGGCAATAAAGAATAAAAATATTATGAGCGATCCAGGAACTTTTATTAAGTTTAGTTTTGTATAAGCTTTATATATTTTTAAATAATTTGTTAAAAATAACTGTTTATTGTAGTTTTTTACGAATGTCAGGATTATTTCTTTCTTTGGAATGTTGACATTAATTTTTGAAAGATGTTTTGAAAACATTTTCCTGCAACTGCTATATTGACATGATATAAACATCAGATTCATGATGTTGAAAAATTGTTTAACATTCAGATTCTCAAGCTGATCAGATTGTGTAGAAAGACATAGGCGAATTCTCGGTGCTTTACTAGAAATGTTAACAGACTTAGCGATATCTTTGAGAGATGCGACATTGCCATAACTATACGAATTATACGAGTACAAGTCGGAATTTTATAGAAAACATTGGATTAGTACATTCGAACGCGAGTTGTACTGACTTTATGTCTGCATGACATATACATATACATATATAGTCTAGCGTGATTATGATCAACATCTAAGTTAATTAAGATGAGCACATGCAGGGTATTCCCTTTCTTGTTTCATTTATAGGCAATGTATGATAGGATTCATTGAAAGAAATTCGCATGAAGAACTTTTCGGTTAAGAGTTTCTGAAAATTGTATATGTACGAAGTAGTTGGCATTGACTTGGGAGCCGAAGAGCAGATTAAATAAATGGGGTAAACTTTAATAACATATTTTCTGTTATGGCACAAATTCTTTCAGGACACTAGCTATGCTTATTATACCATTTGAAATCTATACTAAACTGTATGTCTCGATACTCCTGTGAGATCGGACGAAAGACGAACGCTTCAGTTGATGATGCTGTCGCTAAAAATTCTATAGCTTAAAATTATCTGCATACTAAGCTATTGGAAATCGAATATTCTAAGAGTCAAACGAAATTTCCACCAAGCTTTGGAATTACAACACAACAACACAGCGACCAACCAAATTATGAGCAACATTTTAAGGGAACAGACCAGAAGTGTCGCTGATATTTGTGACTGTGTTAACTGCATTCCGTATGTTAGGGGCGATTGAAATATGTGGCAAAATTTGAGCTTAAAGGATAGATGCATATATTTTTACTATATGCAATATGAGGCAACCACCATTTGTTAGTAGTTCAAGTCAATAAGCCCAGACATTTAAAAGGAAAAAATAACATTGATATAAAATATGAGTTGTAAAGGATAAGCTACAACAAATTCTTCATCTTCTTAAGCGTTGTACAGCCTATGGAGTTCGTCGTTAAGTCTTCTCCTCCAGATGCCATCAACGCAAACAGGACCAAAAATCGCACGCAAAACTTTTCTCTCGTCCAGGTTTCCGCGCTAGGATTGGGATGATCAAGCTGTTATATAATTCAAGCTTAGTTCTTCGAGTGAGGGCTTTATTACTCAATTGCCTCTTGAGCCCAATGAAAAATCGATTGGCAAGAGTGATTCTGCGTTTGATTTTGGTACTGATGTTGTTGTCCCTGTTTACCGCGGAGCCGAGGTAGACGAAGTCCTTGACTACCTCGAAGTTTCTACTGCCTAGTGTGACGTTCTGTCCGCGACGTCGATGTTGTCAGTCCTTCCTTGATGACAGCATGTACTTAGTTTTGCACTCATTTACCGCCAGACCCATTTTAGCCGCTTCCGCTTTAATGCTAGCAAACGCCTCATTGACGACTCGCTGCGTTCGTCCAATCACGCCAATGTCACCAGTGTAAGCTAGCAATTGAACTGACTTCTGGAAGATCGTTCATCTGGTGTTGATTTGTGAGGTACGCACGATCTTCTCGAGGATGACATTAAAGAAGTCACATGACAGTGCTTCGCCTTGTCTAAAACCTTGAATGTTTCGGTGAGTTCGTTACCGACCTTGACGGAGCAGCGAGAGTTCTCCATCGTCATCCTACACAATCTGACGAGTTTGGTAGTAATGCCAAAACTAGACATGACACTGTATAGCTCGTCTCTATGCACACTGTCATATGCGGCCTTAAAATCGACGAACTTGTGGTGAGTGTCGATTTGCATTTCTTCAGTATTTTCCAGGATCTGCCGTAAAGTGAAGATCTGGTCTATCGTGGATTTCCCTGGCCTGAAACTACACGACCTATCAGGTTATGGACAAACGCTTTCAGACGCTCACACAATACGGCAGAGAGATCTTGTATGCGATGTTAACGAGAATAATCCCTCAAAGGAATCTCCTTTCTTGTGAACCGGGTAAACGGCGCTGATATTCCACTCATCGGACATGCTTTCCTCCGACCATATCTTACAGATGAGCTGGTGCATGTGCGCAACCAGCTATATTCAGCTACTTTCCAGCTGTGTTAGACTTCAGCTTTAATATTGCTATCTTCACCTCGTCTAAGTCAGGGGGACGGAATTCTTGTCTATCATCGTCCAAATCGAGTAGAACATTCTGCCTAACAACTCTACTACGAGTTGTCCGTTTTGGTCCCGGCAGGCCTTGGTCCGAACCTTGTATCCTCTGGATAGCTGTTTTAACTTTCGGTAAAACTTTCGGACTTCATTCCTGCCAAAACACCTTTCCATTTCCTCGACCGCGCGCTTCTCAAGATCTTTCTTTTTCTTTCTGAGAAGCCGGTGCTCTTCCCTTCTTCTCTGTTCGTAGAGCTCACGAACAGCCCTCGTTGTTCGATGCAGCGCCGCCTTATAGGCGTCTTGTTTAGCTGCGTGCGCTTGCCTGCACTCGTCGTCAAACCATGGTTTCCTTCTAGGTGGTGACGTGAAACCTAACACGTCAGTGGCAGCTTCTTTGATGGCTTCTTGGCAACGTTTCCAGTCTTCTTCTATGTTGAGTGCAGGTAGGCGTTTTGCGTTGCTTTCTCTATATCCGGATTCTTACCTTGGCTACAACAAGGTGATGATCCGAGTCGAATACTGGAGGAGTGTCTGACGTCGATCGTAAGGTGATCATTCTGGTTGACGGTAAATTGATCAGAAGATCGCCAGGTCCCTTTGTGAATGTCCAGGTGTGAAAATCGCGTACCAGCCACAGAGAGGTTCCGCCCTGAGGCGAAGTCCAACAGCCTGAGTCCGTTTCAGGATGTATTGTCGTGCAGGCTGTATTTACCGATGACTCCAGCAAAGATGTCCTCCTTTCCCAGCTGAGCGTTGAAATTTCTTAGAACGATCTTGGTGTCGTAGCTGGGCCATTGATCGTATGTTCTTTTTAGGAGATCGTAAAAGTCATACTTGGTGTTCTCATCCTTCTCGTCTGTCGGAGCGTGAGCACATATTAGGCTGATATTTTCGAATTTAGCCTTGATGCGGATTGTCGTTCGCTGACGGGGTCGTAGCTCAAGACTTTTTGCCTAAGTCGACCTCGAACAACAAATCCGCATCCGAATAAGCGCTGCCTTCTCTCCCTATAGCAATCGCTGTAGTAGATATCGCAGTTCTTCATCGTTTTTGTGCCAGATTTATTCCGCCCCCAGCTACAACAAATAGAAAAAGAGAATTATTACAAGAATTATGCATAATTACACCTGAAATCGGCATTAAGCTCGTTTATACAAATTTATTAAAATTTATAAAAAGCGTATTTTAGAAAACCACTTGAAAAATAAAAAAACCTGACAATTTTTATCCAATCTTAATTTTGAAATAATAAATTTCGTGTTTTACACTTTAAATTTAATTGTAATTGTATGGCGCGATAGTCCACAGGGGACCAGGGCCCAACTTGCTCATCAACTACTCGTGCTGTGCTACTGTTCTCTTACGAGTAGTAGGGACCTACAGTTTTTGCCGACTACGAACGGCGAAATTTGAGAAGCTTTCTTAGACAGTTATTACTCTTTGAGTGTTGTCAGCAGCTCGAAAAAGGTGGTGCCGTGAAAAATTCGAGGTGTTCAGCCGGGAATCAAACTTAGACCATTCGGCGTGTGAGAGTCGCACTCTACCCACTACGCCACGGCGGCCACACACTTTATATGGTAAATACACACACTTTAAATAGAATGTAAATGTAAATTAATGCAATACTTTTCTTGTCAATTTTTCATAATAAATATTCTACTCTCAAATAGGATGTTTATTATGAAAATTTTTTAAATATTTTCGTATAGATATTTTTTACACCAGGATGCGTTGATACGATTTAGATAGATGTGCACGTTTATAAAAAGCATTTAGTTATACAAATCGGTAATATTCTCTCCTTTTAATTTGTATTATGTCGGAATGGATGTAGAACATTTTTATATGAGGCAACCCTCTTTTCTCATAAATTTTCAATATAAAACCCCACCTCAAAATGCATTGAAAAGCTTTATAAATTACTATTGAGGAAAGCGGTGTTGTACGAGTTTGAACAAAAGTAATTGAACTGATTGTTACAAAACGACGAAATTAAGCATAATGTGAGTCAAAAACATTATGAACAGAAAGTTACGTTCTGGAAATAAAATCTTAAAAAAAACTGGACATTTAACCTTTACTGTGGAGGAAGGGTTTATAAACAAGAACTTTACAGGTGAAAAATTTAAAGCGTTCTTCGGTATGTGTAAGTATAACAAAATTGAAAATGTCCAAATAAACATATGAATTTCAGATGGATTGAATGTACACTACGTAAAGTGTTGGTAGGACTCCAAGCACATCCTATTTCGACTTATTTATACCTCTGAGTTTATAGATTTTTCTTCCAAAAGAAACAAGGATTAATCCCTTTTTATTGGTTTACGTATCGCGTAGTGCCGTAGTTGTGCTACTGAGGATTGTCTTTTTATTTAGCCAAAAAAGTATTAACTTTGTTTTACGATAGTAGAGAATAAAGGAGTTGCAAAACAAAGTTAATTTTATGTTTCAATGACAAGCAATGGCGACGTAACCCAAACATTAAATACTGGACATTACACGCACATTTTAGTTGATGTCATTATAATTGGTTGATGTTGCTATTTAATAATGTGTTGAAATATCGAATTTGATTTGATTCTTTCTGTTGCGCTTCCAAATTATATCTAAGTTGGTGGTAATTGATGGTTGAAGATAATATGTACTTCTTATTTTCAATTTTTGGTCAAATGAAATTGAACACATTTTCTTGAAATTTCTAGGCAACAAAGTACATGTTACATGTATGTAGTCTTTCTTCCGATCATATTCCAATTTCTTCTAATTCATATTATGTTTCGACTACAAACTTAATATGAATTTCTAGTATAATTGACGAGAAACTCAATCTACCTTAACCGCCACTACCAAAAAACCTCTTCAACACAGATTCCAGTTTCGACTGCCGAGAATAATTTGTTTATACAGCTGCGACGATCAGCAACCTACTCGTACGAGATGGCCTTGTGCATTTCTACCCTGATTTGCCTTGCACGCCGTCCGGAAAAGAAAATAAATGAACAACAAAAACAAACGCAGACAACTCGTAGAATGAGGGTTAGTGCGCCCTTCAAAGTTCAAAAAATGTATATTTTGACACCCTTGTACAATTAATACCGCCTAATGGCGGTCGTGTCGATGGTGATGCAATTATTTGACAAATCCCCACAAAAATTGTGCGACGGGGAACATTTTCAGCTCAGCAAATATTGGGTTTTAAAATTCTTTTTGGTTTTTGAATGGCATTTGTTTTTTCTTTAGTAAAGTGATCGGAAACTGGGACGACGACTAAAAAAAGGACGTTACATCTTTATTGGGCACTCGGTTAATGCTGAAAAATTATGCTGGTACACATCACATTTTTTGTTTACTGATTTGTATATGGGACTATGCTCAATCGTGTACCATAGGGATCTCTCTATTTTTATGGCGTAAAAACAAATCATTAATCACGCTGAGGTGGGGTGAAAGTAAACAGTGGTAATGAAGTTGTATTGAAACACAGAAAAATACCTACATTTGCAATCGCTCACCTGTTCGTTCTTCACAATTCATGTACATACATATTTGCAAAAAAAACATTTACATACATTTTAAAAGCATGTACACAAGAATAAAATCTGAACAGCTTAAAAAACTAAGATCGAAGGAGTGTTCAATTTGTAGGCTGTTACTTCAATGGTTTAACTAACAATTAAAAGAGCAGTAAAAAAACAAGTGTAAAATATAAGTATTATGTACTGGATACAATTTCAAGACTTTTGTGGGAGACAAGCTGTCGATGTACGAAAACCTAAGAAGTTTTTCCATCGTACTTGGTAATGCATTCCGGTTTTGGCTTGGATTAGTGTTCTTACATACTTTCTCAAAAATTTATGAGTTGACAATATTGAAGTGAAGCATCCGCTTCAGACTATTGTTTGCTGCGAAATCCGAAATATAATGATAATCATAAAATTAATTTTGGGCTTTATATAATTATAAATATTGGATGGCGCAAAAGTCCACTACTGAACCAGGGCCTTGCCTTTTTGTTGCTCTTTTACGAGTATATGATTATTTGGCGACACCGAACGGCGAAATTTGAAAAATTTTTGAGAAGATAATTACTTCTTATTGAGTGTTGTCAGCAGCTCGAAAAATGAAAACTGCGATGTGTTCGAACCTGGGACCTTCGGCATGTGCCTTTATCAATTTATCCAAAGTCCTTGTATAGTATATAAAATTGTTTGTATAACAAACAGTAGCTGTTTGAGTTTTGCTTGCGAAAAGTTTTTAAGGGATTAATAATTACGGATGAAGAAAACAACTGTGTTAGCGTTTTCCGGCAAGGGAACAGTTTGTTGCTGAATTATTTTGCTACGCGCATGTAGAGTATCGTATGGCAAACTTGAACAGTTGGGGAGTTGAAGAAGACAACTCCCCTTTCCGACGGCAGGGAAATGTATCGTGTTTGCTTTGGTAAGTTTCAGTTTGTATTAAGAACCGCGAATTCTGATATTTATAAATTGCTCGTTGTAACCCCGATAACTATTACTATATACCTATAGTGAGGCAGAGGAGTAAGGCAATAGTATCGTTCGTTCAATACTCACTCTCCTATTTTTCCAAGCGAAATTTGGTCATTATTGGTCGTTAAAATTTTACTTTTAAACTTTACTAAAATGCGTGCATTTATTTGGCTATCGTCCGAAAATACATTTACCAATTTTGTAAGTTTCAGAAACATTGTTATTCTTATGTTAATGATGTAAACCATCTTCAGCAATTTCATATATTTTCTAATATTTTCTGTACAAAATTGCCTTTTTAATAAAGTTTTAAATGGAAACCGAATTAAAATAAAACTTTTAAAACGATTGTCGTTTTAAATACTACTTCAACACTATATTTCAATATCTGGAAATCTAAAAGCAGTATAATGCAAATGACCAAACAAAACTTCAGATTTGTGAAAACATTGAAAAAAAAACTCAATGGTGTACAATAGGCAGTACATGTTAATGTTAAATTTTTTTTACTGAAAAACATCCTACACCACATAAAGAATTGTTCCCGAAAGCGACCACTTTTTTCCCATCTCTCTGATTATTTTCAAATACAATCTCTAAAAACGGGGTCATCCATTGCATTTTAAATTTTTGATCGACTCTTCATTTTCTTAAAAAAAAACTCGAACCCGGTATCGCCTAAATCGCTTTGCATCAGCCGAAAAATCTTGGCGTCGATATAGACGGTGATGGAATGGGTTCGCCAAACTTTGCATAATATTGTTTCTTGTAAGGATTGTCGGAGTCTGCCTACTTTTCATCTCTAGTCGCTATCCGCTGCAAAAGTCATTCTTTTTTATATCTTTCAAGAGGAACTTCGAGATAAAAATTCGCCTTTCGACATCTCTTGGATTAAACTCGTGAAGCACCCAATTCCCTTGCTTTTGAATAAATTTCTTTTAACAAACGGAAATTATTTGCTGAGTCACTCTCAAAGATTCTGTGAGTTCACTTTATGTTTGGCACGGATCTGTATCCATTTTATAGCCTCTTCTTCTTCACCTTCAAACGTTTTGGATGAACCGAGGCGCTCTTAGTCGACGCTAAAATCACCACTTTTGAAGCTTCGAAACCACTCGGCATTAGTTTTCGGTCAGGGCAGATTTTTAATAATCTCCTTAGAGCATTCGATAGGCTTCAGCTGCACTCTTCTTCCAACTAAAAAAGAAAATCAAAGCCTTTTGCAAATACTGTTCATTTAAAATAAATCTAAACATTTCAAAAAAGCAAATAACAATGCTGTTGTCAAAAACAGATTCACACTAATTATTGCTGACAAATGTCACACTTTTCCAATTAAGGAGGTAATCGCTTCTATGTTTAACCCCTTGTAGGTGGCGCCATCGAACTAATTTGTACCCTTAATAGAAAAAGAGGGGTGCAAAAAAAATGACGCACCACATGAAAAAAAATATGTCTAAAGATTTAAAGAAATAGTTCGACACAGTAAGGAATGCAGTTCAAGGTTTCCTTTTAATCGTAGGTTCGCCGTAGGAGGATACAAGAAAAGCGAGAACATTTGCTGAAAAAGACGAAATTTTGTTTTCTTGATATTACACAAATAATGCATTAATATAAGCAAGTTATGATTCTTGACGAATCGTGTATTTTAAAATATATTTTAAATTTTTTTTACACATTTGCATCAATCAAAAACCAATGCGAAGTTGGAAACAAAAGTGTATTCAAAGAGGATCAAATGCGAATTATGTCTTTGTCACTAAAAAAAAAGAATTATTTCGAAACTCACTTAACGCAATCGTTTGAATGCTCTCCTTTAAATGAGCTTATACGCTCGAGAGGACAATCAAACCCAGGAATCGAGATCTGGTTCAATTTTGGTTTGAGATTAGTATTTTACACACAGGAAAAAGGGAGAACAACTGAAAAAGAGAGGGCCGATCATTCACTTGCATAAAGTGCCAACAGGATCAGTAAGGGATATCTGCTCTAATCTTTGCGTGCGGATCTTTAGGGTGTTATAAGCCTGCGATGTTGTAATTGAAAATCAGAGTGGATATAGGGGAGGATACGGAGTCCTTTCAGTTTTTTGTTACTTCCTCGGTTTAAATTAATCAAATCCACAATTGAAGTTGTCTTTCGTAGAGGGGTGGTTAGATTGTTTTTTTTATTAAACTCAAAATCAAATCCGTTTCGTTTTTTTATATTAAACTTCATTCCATGTGGAATAAATTCGGTGTCTGCTTCCTTTGCAAATGTGTGTACCTCCATTGAATTGTTGTAAAGGTGAACCCTGATTATGATTTCAAAACGACGAACTGATGGATTAAGTGTTTTGACGAGTTTTGAGTGCTTTTTAAATATATCTTTGATTTATATCTCTATTGTAATTTTGAGAAAAGGGGACTGAATAATGCATTTATGTGGTTTGATAGATGACACCAAATATGATTAGAACTGAAAGAAATATTTTTCTTCAGATTAACTTTCAGTGAATTTACATACTTCTTTCATCAAAATAACTTAACGGAACTCAAATACATAGCGAAAAACAAATCCAGAAAAAATCTGCAGATGCAGGATCAGGTCTAATTTTAATAATTTTATGGTGCGACAGTCCACAGGGGACATACCGTTTTTTGCCGACTCCGAACAGCGCAGTTTGAGAAGCTTTCTTAGACAGTTATTACTCTTTGAGTGTTGTCAGCAGCTCGAAAGGGGTTTTGTCGTGTAAAATTCGAGGTGTTCAGGAGAGAATTGAATCCAGACGTTCTGCGTGTGAGTGTCGCGCTCTACCCACTACGCCACGACGGCCACAGGACCGTCTGCGTTACTAAAAACATACAAGCTTATTCTCTGCAAGAACCAAGCTGCGCAGATGGATAGTTGTGCGTACTGCATTTGGTGAAGTATCAAAAGTCGTTTAACACTTAAATAGAAGCTTCTGAAAAATAATCAATCTATTTAAAAGCTGAAGCCGAAGTAACATGAACTTAGGGTTAGGTTAGAGGTTTATTAAGGTTAAGAAAGCAGGACCCAAAAAGGGGAAATGTAACATAATAAATTCCGCTCATGCATAGAGGTTAGCTAAGAGCCCTTATATCCACGTTTAAGATTTTTGGAATTTTTTCCCTTCGCCTCTTTTACAACTAAGCTGTAAGCTATGTGTAGAAGTTTATTGGATAGCGCAACAGTCCCAAGGGAACCAGAAAACAAATGCTAGTGCTGGCATGGGCGTTATTGTCTATTACAATGTTGATGTTAAATTAAATTAAATTACATTTAATTTTGTTCATATTAACGCTTGTATTTATTTCTTGGAGATAGAATTGCGTTAAAAGAAAGCTGCGCAGTACCAACTCCACAATGTGACCTACGAATGGATTTCAAATGGCCCACTTCTTGCATCAGAAAAATTCAATTTATCAAAAATGACAAGAAACCTGTGTGTGAACCATTGAGTAGAATTCTTGAGAGAGACTCAACCTTCAAATTAGATTCTTATTACAGTTAAGAAAGGGGAGAACTGAAGATTCCATTCAAATATGTTTGAGTATGTTAATTACGTATAATGCTGATATTCAGTTGCCTCTCACTGAAATGCAAACTTCCCAACCAAAAAAAAAAAATTCGGAATATACTCGTAAAGTAACATAATATACGAGGGGCGTTCAATATATTTTCGGTATCGATATGAAGGAAAATGCGAATTAAATTTTTAAATTGTTCTTATTTCAATATAATCTCCCCTAACATTAATGCATTTCTTACATCTTGAGATATATAAATTTCCTCTTTCTCTGCAAAATACCCATCTTTTGCCGACTTGAGTTCTTCTTCATCCGAAAATCTTTTTCCACGAAAACACTTTTTCAAATCCGGAAACAGGAAATAATCACTAAGGGCAAGGCCTAGACTATATTTCTTCGAAACCACAATCTCGCGCAACAGCCTTGGAAACTCGCGCCGTGTGAACAGGGACCTTGTCAAGAAGAAGCAACACACCCGCTGCGAGCTTATTCCGCAAATTATGCAAAGTGGAAGCGTAGAATGTGGTGTTGATGGTTTCACCTTTTTTTGTACTCAATGAGAAAGATTCCCTTTGAGTCCCAAAACACTGTGGCCATGAGCTTCCCAGCAGACCGAGTGACTTTGAACTTCTTCGGAGGGCTGTTCCTTTTTTATGCCACTGCATGGACTCTTGCTTGCTTTCAGGGTCATAGTTGTGAACCCATGTTTCGTCCCCAGTAACAATTTGATCCATAACACCGTCCGCGTTCTCACTACACATCTCCGAAAGCTCTCTACAGCATGCGATTCCCTCTTTTTTCTAAGGCGCTGTGAGCATTCGTGGCACCCACTTTGCACTGACCTTTGAAAGTTTAAGATGGTCATGAAGAATGGTGTGAATGGTACCAGTTGAAAGCTTGATGATCTCTGACATCATTTTCACCTTTTTCACCTATTCGGGCATCCTCAAGAAGAATTTTTTCGACTTCTTTGATACTCTCTTCCGTACAAGCTGTAGCCAGGGCGACGGAGCAGGGGTCGTCTTCAATTTTCTCTCTGCCTCTCTTGAACTCACTTGACCACTTTTGCACGGTTCATAATGAAGGTGCGGGACCTTGGTAAACAGCCACCATCTCTTCATGAATAGTTTTTTGACTTTTTCTTTGCTTAGTGGGAAATTTAATTACAGCGTGATGCTCAATATTCACCATCGTCGTCTCAGTTGCCATTATGATTCTGTTTAACTAGAGATATAACGCGTTTAACTAGAGATAATCACATTTATATGAAATTTTACAAATAAATAAGTCAGTTTATATATATAACCACAGCTTCACCCCGATACTGAGAATATATTGAACGATACTCGTATAAAGCTGGTATAAGTTAAGACTATCAACACATATTTGTAAAACAAAATTTGGTTTGATCTTAATTCCGTAACACAAATAATTGCTACATTTGATTTGATGCCTTACAAATTTTATTATTACAATAGAAAACATTAAAATTAAAGAGTCAAGTTAAAGAATACAATAAAAAAAAACTTATTGAAAAAGGGAAGTAAAAGAATAAGAACAGGAACAATAAGTGGACAATCGATAATGTTTGAATCATCCGTTTACGCCCACTACTAAAAAGTTTGTGTAGTAGTTTGTAATAAGAATCAACATACGTTTTTATTTTAACTAAGATATAAAAATAAAGAGTTTAGAAGTTTAGCAGAAACCCCTTAGCAAAAGTATGTATCTACTATATTCGAAAAAAGAAATTTGTTAGAATAAAACATAAGCTGATCAATGTAAGAACGCTGTCGGAACGAGGATAGAAGATCGTTTACAATCGTATACAGAGTCACGATGCTGGAATTTTATTCAAAGCCAACTGATTTGGGACTACTTTCTTTATAATATTTCTCCATTGATTTTAATCAATAAAAAATGTATGTTTCATGAAAAAGGTGTATTGAGGCCGGCGATTGAAAAGAATTGTTGACATCTGATTATTGAATTTCTCAAGCCCAATCTGCACCCTCCTCCTCCTTATATTTGATGATGTCGGGTTGTACAAACCAGGTTAGTCCGCGTCGAGCACTTGTTTCACGGCACGGCTAAACAAAAGCCATGGACGAATTAAAGCAATTTCGTAGTATATTTGGAATACTTTAATTCCACTGATATTATAGAAAGTTACTATATTAGGCGAGCATTTCAGAAATTACGCTAAGAATGGCATTAGTTATCTCAAACTATTTTTTTTTATCAAAAATGGCACAAATAAATTAAAAATAAAATATTTTTTGGGTTATGCCCATGCGAGTTTTTCTTCTTGTCCATATCCTTACTCGAACATTCACACGAGGTTGAAATACTTATCTCAAATATAAACACGATTTTGTAATGTATTATTACGTTTTTCTAATGGTTTTGATCAGCTTATTTTAACTTGCTTGATGTGTAATTTTCCATACCGTATAACAATTTCCATCATCTCCATAAAGTCTATGTGCCGATTCAATTTTAATAAAAATAAAATATCTTATGGACACACATGGTTTCTTGATGAAGCAAAATTACAGAGGTGTTCTTTAAAAGGTCACCAAAACTGGTGTCAACCTTTTGCGTCTCGCGCATCCATTCATAAGCTTATATCTTCCTCCCACTAGCCAATGTTTTAAAAGGTAACTGCCCCCTCAATTGCTCGAAGAAAACCAAAGCCTTCAAAGCTCTTGGAAAACTAAAATGGAGTCCGGAACATTAAGCTTTCCTATATGGATTCCATCATACTTCGAATTCCGTCATTGGCTGTTACCAAACAACATACCACGCCCTCTCCTTTTAAACATCCCCTATACAGCGCAGCTGGGTAAGCTCTGTTCGATCTTCAAAATCAACCCTCTAAAATAACACGGCGCCTTTTGGTGTTTCGGGAGGTAAATTGCTTGCATTAATACTGCGGCAATGGATTGTAACTTCAGTCACCCGCTTGTGTAGTTGTTTGTTGCCAGCCACTGCTTCAGGGGCTCCCTTGTTTTCAGTGAAAGGATCTATTTCGTGGTGTGCACATGGTAATTGTCCACAGCTCTTCCGGGACGGATGAAATGATTAGTTGTTGCAGAACAATATCCGCACGCGGTCCTAATTGAGCGCACGTTTCCCGCATTAGATTGCTCAGATAACGTCGGAAGTTCTTTTTTGTTTTTGTGAAGTGCCCAAAAATAAGAGTCCCTTAAGAGGACAAATTAAGATGTTCAATTGAGGATATTGGTGATTGAGTATAAATAGTGAATATAATTTAATGTGCATCATGTTCAAGTGACAAGTGCTGTTGAAGACGATTTTTCTAAGATTCAGTTAATAAGAGATTTGGATAAACGGAAGATTGATTCAGGTAAGTTTAAATATAGCGAACGGAGAGAACATGTGCTCAAAACAACAAAGGGCATTTAAATGGACTTAATTGTTTTTAAAGGAAATTCAACAAATCCGTATTATTGACATTATTCACTTTCATTAATTTTAGCTAGAGAACAATTCTACTAGAGATTGTGATTGGTAGTGTGTTTTCTTGCGTAAAAAAAACAAATACGCAATCGTTTAAAAGCAACAGTGAGATTAAGAGACAGACTATCGACTCTGACTTTTGTTTAATATAAGTTTGAAAGATAGAAAAAGTTACAAAAAATGTTTTGGATTTTGTTTCTAAAACTGATCTTATAACGAAGAGAAACTATTAAATGTCAAAAGAAAAATAAAAAGAAAACCTTATAAGATTAAAAACTAATTTTTACATTTTTAAAATCTTTCTACAAGTATCTTCAGAAACTTTGCCGGACATACAATGTGATCCCACATTAACGTAACCAAACTTTATAACTAACCTATGTCAGATTTTATATCCAAAGCAGCTCCGTTGAATTATTTCTTTGAAGAAGAATAGTGAATTCTTCAACATAGTATCGCGTGGTGTTATAACCTCCGCTTATCATATTCGCTTACTGTACATCAAAAGACGGCGCAAATGAGCAGGGACCAGTAAAACATTCAATAAAGACGAAAAGCTCTTGCATTCATAAATAATCTTTGCTTACTGCTACTTTGTATATCTTTTTTCATTAAAAGTTTCGCGACTGATGGAGTGTCTCAGCTATATATGCCTTCCATTCCTGACGTTCCCGGACAGGCTGCTTCCAGTTGCTAAGAGTAAGCTCTATAGCTCTGAAGGCTGAGCTACTTGAAGTGAGAAGCGTTGTTGTCCATTCGCTCGATATGGCCGACCTAATGTAGTTTATGTTTTTTTTGTCTTTTAGACTTCACCCATATTTTGGTACTTCTTCTCTAATCGCCTTCCTCGCAGACAGGGCCATATATTGGACGTAGATTTTTTCTTAAGGGGGCATCAAGACTCTGCTCCGCTGTTGTGACTATCACCCAGTATTCGTCCAATAGAAGAACAATTGCCCCATAGCGTCTTGTAGAGCATTTTCGTGGTTGTTCGAGCCAGGTGCTTCAACCATGACCGTTGGAACAAACAGAAATAAAGCGGGTGCTAATTGTGATTCTACGTCAAACCTCCATTTACATTTATCCCGAGGTGGCCAGACTTTTTACTGCCTTAAAGTTAACTATCCACATTTTCACCGAAGTGATGGTCGACGAATTGATTCTTAGCGATCAGCCCGTTCTCGTTTGAGACCACCAATCCCTCTACAGCGTGGGTCGGAGATGATATCGATGTCATCAGCGTATTCCAGCAATTGCACTGATTTGTAAATGAACCTGCTTTCCGTGCTTACATCTGCCCTCCGCGCTGTCCACTCCAGTATAAAATGTAAGTTATCACCCGACAGCGAACCCCCTTGTTGAAATCCGAAGATGCGCTGTCGGGTTACAGTTAAATAACAAAGTTTTAAAATTAAAGTACGTAAAAAGAAAAATAATCAATAGAAAGATTTATTAACGCGCATACTGTGTCTGTGTGGTAAACTTAATCAATGTCTTTTAATTTACAGACTTTTCAATGCCTCACAGAAAACGTCAACTCGTTAAATGCACCTATGTCAGAATGGTTACGAAAAATTTAACAAAATTTCCTGAAAACTTTGAAACACAAACTTTAGCCATGAAATCATTCGAACCTAGCATGGAATTTTAAGTCTGGGCTCAGTTTGTCAGTCAAAGAAAGTTCTGATATCCAAGCCATTTTTTAAAGTATAAAACTCATTGAGTTCTGTAGCAACCCTGAACTCACTGTTTACTTTGTATAAGTATGCTACCATATAATACCTCAAGATTGACAAAGAGTTTTTGGGTGTTAATTTGCGTGTCTTGTCTTTTTTCTAGGATAGCTTCTGTGTGTCTCCTACAATACCAAAGAATGTTTTAAAATAGAAAAAACTGGACTAAAACGAAGCATTTAAAGGACTAATTTTATAACTAAACGAATATATTTGCGGTCTTATGCAAAAAGAAAAGAATTTTTTTAATAGCTTACTGTGAAAGTATTCTCATTTAGTGTTGCGCGAGATAAGCTCTTGAGAAAAATAACAAATGAAGGAGCTCAATTGTATTAAAACCAATCAGTACCTCTAAGTATAATTGCCATTTCACTTGAAGCTATAGATGCTTTCTTCGTATTGTAATCGTTTACTTCCGAATGTTCAGCACCATGAGGTCAGTAAAATCAGGAGAACGCGGTTTTCTTTTCAAAGATACCATTAGCACCCACTCACCATTAGTCTCACTTACGAAAACCAAACAAACAAAACAATAAACAAAAGCTTGGGGAAATGAAAAAAAACATTCCTCTATCCGACTTTAAAAAACAGCTTGTTATATGAATTTTTACAGAATAATAATAATATATCGGATGTGATTAGGTAAGAACTACATTTTCTTTTACTTTGAAATGTTACGATTCAGTGTATTATGATATCCAATCAAGACTGTTTAATCGGCTACATTTTTTATAAATAAATGTAATTCCACAGCATTTGTGAATGTTTTATTTTCTAAAATTATTAATATCGTTTCGAAAGAATGAAATTGTAACGCATCTAGTTTACAATTCTGCCACGCTGATCTAAACTTAGACTGCCAATTGCTTCATTTTTTTTAACATACTCTTGTATGGTCATAAGCTAAAATACAGAATTTCTCAAATACTACTGCCGTATCCTAATACGGCAGAGCACTGGTTTTTTGTAAGATCTTTAAAACAAGAATATTGATTGATTATCGATTAATTCTAATACCTTTATATTCAAAACCGAATTCATTCAAGTAGAAGTACTATAAGATTGTTCTTATTCTTAGCACAACAATAATTAGTTTAGAATTTGATTTTTAATTAAATTTTTATGTTCAATTTAGAAAAAATATCAGATGACAAAAGTCGTCTGTCTTTTAAATTAGTTTTAACAATTAAATATATTTTTATTTATCATTAAAAGAAAGATTTTGTTATTCGTAGAATCTATCATTTTTGTTCGGTATCATCAGATCTCTACAATGAGTACACGCATTACTTACTTACATACACTTTTCTATTAAACATAGATATCCTCCTAAAAAGATGGACATAGTCTTCCACTCGTGCATTTATTACATAAGAATTTTCATTTAGTGTAAGCCTATAACTGTTAGTATAAATAAATTCACATCTTGCCTTAAGACCCCAAGTGTTTTTACTCAGTTCAAACCCATCGGTTATGTAGATTTTTCCTCTTCATTGGTTTCGATGTTTGTACTGTAAATTCGTGTAATTTTCCTGATTTCGTGATAAATACCATTTTTTTAAACCCATTCACTTTGAGAAGTTATGTTCTTATCATACCACTTTTACCCCTAAAAATGTTTTTGCTCAAAGGCATTATCATATCACTGTACGTATCACAAACATTGCTTTTATTATGTATCCGAGGTGCAGATACGGACTAAAACAATTTTTGTCTTCATTAATTTAAGAAATTGCTATTACAAGGTTGTCAAATAGCTCCCGCTTCCGCTTTTTTCTCTTCATTCAATGCTTCATAAAAAGTGTTACAGTGATCGGATTTTTTTCAAATATGCGCCGTTTTGTTCGACAATCTGTTTCCATTTCAACGGCAACTTCATAATACCCCCTTAGTAGAAGCCCCTCTCCTTATATGCGAAGAACTCGGACAGCCACTTTTCACAAGTCTCTTTTGAGTTCAACTTCACACCATCAAGGGCATTCGCCACGGACAGGAACAGGTGGTAATCACTTGGCGCTATATCCGGGCTATATGGTGGATGCGATAAAACCTTCCATCCGAGCTCCCGTAGCTTCTGACAAGTCATCAACGAAGTGTGTGGTCTGGCGTTGCCCTGGTGGAACACTACACCTTTTCTGTTGGCCAATTCTGGACGCTTCTGGTCCATCGCCTGCTTCAAGCGGTCCAGTTGTTCGCAGTAGATGGTAGAATTAAGTGGCGGGGCATATGGGAGCAGCTCATAGTAGATGATTCCCTTTCAATCCCCCCAAACACACAGCAAAACCTTCACCGGCCTTCAACCACGACCGTTTTCGCATGATATTGTCGTATGTGATCCATTTTTTGTCGCCAGTCACCATTCGCTTCAAAAATGGGTCGAGTTCGTTACGTTTCAGCAGCATATCGCAGGCGTTAATTCGGTCCAGAAGGTTTTTTTTGCGGCACCCAAACATCAAGTTTTTTTGTATCCAGCCTTCTGCAGATGTCTTAAAACTGTTTGGTGACTAACTCCCATCTCCTGGACGATATAACGGGATGCCACATGGTGGTCTAACTCGATGATTTCCATGATTCGATCGGTATGCGTCGTCACAGGTCTTCCGCCGGCTGGCTTATCCATGATGTCGTTTTCATCGGCTCTGAATCGTCGAAACCATTCCTCCGTGGTTCGAAGTGATAGAGTACCATCTCCAAAAACACCATTAATCTCATGCAACGTTTCTCTAGCGGATTTGTCTTTAACGAAGGAAAACTTTAAAATAGTGCGAATTTCGGCGTTAATGAACTCAATGTTTACACGTCTATAACTGTTGAACGCAATATCCAAACTAATCATGCATAGCGCCGTTTTGTAAGTTATGCCAAGACCTTTCAAATGATGTATAGTATTGCTGTAGCCCTTTGTACATAGCCGGAAAATTCAAAAGAAGGCGAAAGATAGATATTTGACAACCTTATATATTATGTCTTGAATTGACAAATATTATAAGCCTGCATGATCAGGTTCCTGAAAAATATGTTCGTATGCTTTATTTATTTCCTCTCAAATTTATTTAAGGTTATTTACTCTTTTATATAATTTATTAAAATATATCATATCACTTAGTCTCTTCAAAACGCATTTTTATTTCATGATTTGCTTGTTGTTACTTTTGTTCGATTATTTTTCACTAGTTTTCTAATCTTTAAGCTTTTGCTGGCAATTAGATTAAGATTAAGAATGTCTTAATTGTAATTACTGTGATTTTGGTGCTTCATTACCAAATATTAAATAGTATTATTTTGTTTTTATTGAAGTAAAGCCTGAGACAAGAAAAAAATCTTTTGTGTACAATAATAATAATAATAATAAAAATAATGGTTTGGCGCGACAGTCCACAGGGGGATCAGGGCCTAGGTTATCAACTACTCGTGTTGTGCGCGCTATTGTTCTCTTACGACTAGAAGAGACCTACAGTTTGAGGTCTTGGTTTGCTTCTACTTGGACAGTTATTAATCTTTGAGTGTTGTCAGCAGCTCGAAAGAGGTGGTGCCGTGAAAAATTCGAAAAATTCGTGTTGAGCTGGGATTCGAAACTAGACCCTTAGGGTAGTTGTGTATGAGTGCCTATGTATATATGAAGTTGTTTTATTTTTTTGAAACTCCAGTTTATTTCAAAATGTGACCGTTTGTTATATCTACGTTGAAAATATAAATATTTTATAAATGACCCAATAGTCAAGAAGAAGACCACTTCTAACTCAGCAGCCTAACTTCTGCAGCAACTACTCCTGTTGTGCATGCTATTGCTGTCCCATAAATAGAACTGAGAGTTATTTGCCGACTCCAAGCGACACAATTTGAGAAGGTTTTTCGTACACAAAGAAAAACTCAAGATGGTGCCGCTCTTTATCTACAATGGCCTAATGCAATCCTAAACACATGATTTTTTGTCAAAAGTTGAAATGATATATTTTAATATTTTTAAAATTCGTTTATTTAATTTCTATTTGTTTAAACGTTTTTGTAGGCGTCATTTTATGGATTTTATAAGCGTATCTCTATCACATTTTTAGGATTTCTGTAGACAATATCTTTTGAATACTTTCAGCATTAAAACAATTGTGGCAAATCGACCAATCCAGTTTAATATATATACGAACCTAGACTGGCAGTTGAAGCACTTATCTCAGACAACACGGCAACAAGATGTTATGAAAAAGTGTGCCTCACATATCCCCAAATTTAAGCATGTATATTTTTTATATCAATGCAAATGAGAGTCCTTATCTAAGTTTTTACTCCAAATTGATTTGTCCAAAGCTTGTTAACGGAATTTATCACCAAATATCAATGGTTTAAGGGTACACGATAACTATTTATATTGTCTCTTCTTACAGATAACGGCAACCCTTTGTTGAAACGTCCTGTCCCCATAATCTCCACAACTCTGCTATGTATATATAAAATGTTGTTGGCACGTGCATCGCACACGTCATCGTTTACGGTGTTGTATTAGCCGATAACAAGATATTAGTAAACATCACAAGTGCTTAACAAAACAATCAACACCAGGAAGGAACCAAAGGAGGGCAATAACGTTCAGAGTTCTGCGATAACACGCCCTAATATGTCGCCTTAAGTCTCACAAATACGCACTTGACACGTCCCTTTCCAGACAGGGGTCACAGAACAATTTTCAAGTGAACAATTAAAGAAAACCGCCCTAATATGTTTTCAATGGACAACTTTGATCTGGAGACGACAATGGCTCGGCATTTCTTCGAAGGTTCCCAAGCGACGAACGGCTCTACTTCCAGTTCAGACTTCTTCTTTGGCGACGACAACAGTTCGGACGACAGCGATGTGTACAGTGGATTTAACAGCGACCAGGAAAATAACGAGGACAAGAGGTAAGGTTTTGCACAGGGCTGATATTTTTAACCTCCAGATGTAGCTTGGTTTTTAGTCGGCACATCAAGACACGTCGGCTAAAATGTGCATCGCAACAGGCGCAACAGAGGCAGGCAGCTAACCTTAGGGAACGTCGTCGAATGCAAAGCATAAATGAAGCGTTCGAGGGCTTAAGATCGCACATCCCCACCCTACCATACGAGAAGAGACTGAGTAAAGTGGACACACTTAAGCTGGCTATCAGCTACATTACATTTTTGGGCGAGATGGTGAGGAAGGACAAAAATGGAAACGAGACGGGCTTGAGTGGCTTGCAGAGAAATTATCAAAAGGAGGTGCCCAAGAAAATCATTCTGAGGGATAGAAGTAAGTTGAATATTTTCTTCTCTTTATGTTTTAATAAATGCAATACTCGTATATTAGCAAAATACAATATTTCCAACTTTGCATAATTGCCGTGTAATCCGATCGCCGACTAAGCAATTTAAAAGTAAATTGAAAGAATTTCCCTTAATACGCGTTTCTACTAATTAATAATTGTATGGCGCGACAGTTACAAGTAGAAGGGACCTACAGTTTTTGCCGACGACGAACGGCGAAGTTTGAGAAGCTTTCTTAGACAAGTATTACTCTTCGATTGTTGTCAGCAGCTCGAAAGAGGTGGTGCCGTGGAAAATTCGAGGTGTTCAGCCAGGAATCGAACCTAGACCCTTCGGCGTGTGAGAGTCGTACTCTACCCACTACGCCACGGCAGCCACGCGTTTCTACTGTCATTGATAAGAAAATTTCTGGAAAAAATATATTGATTTAAAAACTTTCAAGGAGCTGGCGGTTTTTGGGCAGTGTAAGGGAGATTTTGGCAATAACTGGGGTCTTTCATAAAGTAGGTCCGTTTGGATATATTCAGAAGTGATAAGACTTGTAATCTCATATGAATCAGCTGTTCTGCGAAATAAACTTTCACACAAATACACCACTGCTACTCTGATCAAGTTTCAAAGATGGTCACTTAGACTTTTCCTATCACGCCTGATTCTGCTTTTGATGCATTACTGAATCTCCCTTCCCAATCTTTGATATTCATGAGATGCACAATCAAGGCCATCTTCCGATTAATTAAGCTTAACCGTGTAACTTGCACTGAAGCTTTGAAATCCCTTCCCACCGCATCTCCTATAAAACCCGTTTTACTACTATAAGTACTAATGCTAGGACACTAATAATCCAGCTGCGTCGCTTATACAAAGTCGATTTTCCTTGTGTCCAGGACTGAAGATGGCCAGAAAGTGGGCAAGTAGTTGATGTATTCGCATTTTCACGAATGGCTTCATTCAATGGTGGGATCTGGGGCTGGTGCCTTCGTGGAGAACGACATTAGGTTTCAGACATCTTTAGATAATTTCGCGTCGGTTTTAGAAGCGGAAACTTAGTATAAGTATTTGTTCTGTAGAGAAAGCCAAGCTGTGACAAAGGCCTTACTCAACTTGTTCACCTCTTCCAAGGTAGTTCACGAATGCAACTCTTCTTTTAATTTGATTGGCCGAATAAACTCATTTAACCTTTTTTGAGTCTCGAACATGAGCAAAGTGAGAAAATCTTTCGCTAAGAACGATGAAATCATTACAGAACACTTTCTCTGTTATTATCCGACCTTTGCTCGGATTCAGTAGTGGCTGTTTGGCGCTAATTTGGATGGAGCTGAAAGCTTCTTTTTCACAGAAAAGCTTGCTGTTAATCCACTACGAATATACATTAAGCAGCGTGACTGATTTCTTCTACTTAAGTGCTTTTTTTTAAATTTTGGCCTGTGAAGAAATGTACTTGTGCAGCATGATTTGGTTATTTGAACTAGAACATAAAGTTCTTACAGCCAGCTTAGACGAATTCAAGAGAGAGCAGAGGGACAGAAGTTGTTAAAAGTTTTGCAAGCTTAATTCTTAGAACATGTGAATATTATCTGGTGTTCCCCTCTATCAATAAGGACAGTTAAGGCTTTTTCAAGATAAGGGCAGGATATCGTTTTTTAAGAAAAAATTCGGTCACTTATTTTCAATTTTTTTGGGCAGTGAAGCTCTAACTTGTTTACTGTATGAAATGAATATTCCCAAAACAAGAACAAAAATGCAATTACCATTATCCAAATACTGTCGGCTTTGGCCGAAATGTCAATTGTAACCAGAAAGACATGAACCACTTTGCTATGCGATATCTGGAAATAACTGGCCAATTGGACCTTTTTAACGACACACAAAATCTTGACAATTCTATTAGCTCTCAACATGGAAACAAGATTTCCATTCAAATGTACTTTATTTTGAATGAAAAATATACCCAACCATCATCAATATGTTCCCGTTTCTCACCCAGTCAAGGGAAAACGATTTATATTTTCAGTTCACTGCACCGTTCTTGCATGCAATCTGGTTCAAAAACCTATACTTAAACGAAGGAAGCTAAGAACGAATCCCTTTTCCATTCTAACTGCAGCATATAGTCAGTTTTCCTCCAGGTCACCGCTTAATTAAGGGTACAAAGTGTATCATTTCCCAGAATATTTCATATTTTACACACGCAATGTTCTCTGAATGTGCTCTCGTTTCCCACCCCATACCACGGTGCTCCACTGGTGCATATCATTGCAATCGATGTGCGATCAATCACCTGGCAGTCCACAAAAGGCTCATCAACATCATCCCACCCATCATCTATTTCCACATTCTTTCCGTCGACAGGAACTAATTTTTTTGTGAAAATTATGCAATTATCCATCCCCCTGTAGCTGTGAATGCGCAACCACGCATCCTCCCTTTCATTGCGCGAGTGAATTGAGTCAGCAAGAAATCGTTTAGTTTTCCATTTAAATTTAATTCGAAAACACACCAAAATGCGCTGAAACATGCAGCGAGGTTCTTCATGCAGACAACAAGAGGAAAAATGGCGAGGGGATCCGCTGCGTTTCTACTGTGCTTAATTCAGCCGGCTGCCTGGAACGAATTGAGATTTTCACACTTCCTGCAATTGACGGCAACCGCAGACGAAAGACACATCGACCACGGCAAGGGACATGCGTGTTCAAGGACTAACCGTTTTCGTTACGGTTTACGTGCATAATGCTCCTCAATTCAAACCGAATTCGATGCAATTCAAATGTGTAGAGGTAAGGGTGCTGATGATCCTCTGCAGCTTTGAATGCATACTTAGTCTAGGATGAGGTTAAAGGATTAGGGGTTGATGAGTTGTGATGATCTTTCATAGTGCCCGGGGAGGTTCGTTTTTATGGTTTTGCGTACACTTCGGGGTTTTCAGCTGACACAACATTTTTAACGTGCCTTCGGCTATCCTTGGGGAATATCAATTCGAAGTGAGTTATGAGGATGCATAAAAATAGAAATCTTATGTGAGTGAAAAAAAAACCCAAGCTGATACAGAAATTTCGGTGCTTTCTGGTATAAGTTAAAGTGAAATTTGCCTACCAGCCTTCTAAGAAATTTATTGTACGTTAAGGCAATTAGGCTGTGGCTTTTCTATATGATTATGGTGAGGCGACTTCTTAATACATGCTGGAGTTTTCCCGTATAGCAGCTCACCCTTTTCCATGTACGTTTATCATGCCAATAACATTGATAACCATCAGGTCCATCTAAAGTAAATTTGTTCTCGTCATTAAAAATAACGTTCTTCCTTTCATTGGTGCACGCTTAATGCTTCGTCGCAAATTCAGGATGTTCATGACGTTTTTGCAAGGTAGGTTTACCTTTATGTTTTGTTCAGGTAAGCTTACGAGAACTTTGTAAAATTTGGGAAACACATCTTTTTGAAACACTCAAATCTGATTGACGACGATTATCGAAAGAACTCACTTGTTTAAAGTTTGCAAGTTTACCCGTGCAGTTATAGTTGGAGGTTGGCAAGAGCGTTTAGTTTCCCCATAAAACGGTCCTAACTTTAAAATAATTGCTACGCCAACGTGTGTACTTTTAATTCGCCTTGCTATTTCCCAAGTAGAGAGTCGATTCTCCCGGTATACCATTACTTTCGCAATGTCTTTTTTAGTAAGTGTTTTCCCAAGTGGCATTATAAAAATAAAATGTTACTCAAACACTAAGACTGTAGAAACTAAAACTCAACACTTTAAAACTTCGCACAATGACGAAAAAATATAAATAACAACCTTTGACATAGGAGTGGAATGGTAACAGTTCTTTCTTTAGATACGCTTTGCCTAGCGGTATAAATGTTTTTATAAAAAGTGGTTTAGTTCTTACTAGATTATTTGTTATGGAGGCATAATTATTTCAATGGGTGTAAGTGCAGAATATTTTGCTTTCTAAAGCATTTTCTAATAAGAACAATTTGGGTTATTTTTCATATGAATCATATAAATGACTAGCTCACTTATTACGGCCGAAAAACTGTGGCTGTACGTTCACACAGGATCGGTCACTATTTGGTCTTCAATGTTTGTCTGAGTTTGAGGTGATGGGACCTTGCTTATTGACGATCACATTGAGCCAAAAATAAGCTTCGTCATTAAAGATGACGAAATGCATCTTGGTGGATCTTTTTAGTGTCCAATAGGAAAATGTAATTCACCTCAAACTCTAATTTGTTCTATTTCTCTACTAGGACAAGAACTACAAACGAAAGTTTGAAGATAACCCTTTCAGAGTGGCGATTTCTGCTGAATTTCGGTAGATCTTTTTATAATTTGCTGAACCACCATAGGTTGCACGTGCATACATAAATGGGG
Source organism: Eristalinus aeneus (assembly GCA_955652365.1). Lineage (NCBI taxonomy): Eukaryota > Metazoa > Arthropoda > Insecta > Diptera > Syrphidae > Eristalinus > Eristalinus aeneus. The sequence goes on from OY019130.1 coordinate 37,204,154, forward strand.
GAGGACGTTAACCAAGTTTTTGATACGAAATTTGAATACAACTGTTATCCGACAACATCACACAAAATCGAGTGAAGAATAGTTTTATACTAAAACAAAAGTTAACGGCAATTGTATCGATTTTAAAATTGCAAATGGATGAAATGGTGGAATCTGAAAGGACTAAACCTCATACAAAGTACAATTTTATTCAAAAGTTTTAAATAAATGACATTTTAATCACCAATAGCTTCACGCAATATACAATGCCCTTCATTTCTTTAAGTTTAAATGAACGAATTTTTTTATGTATTTAAGCTACATACATATATATACGTGTATATGCCACCAAATGCGACCTTTGTCAAAAGCTGCACCTGTAAATCGAATATCCCTTAATAATCTGCGTAGAACTTATGTAGTGTTTCTTCGTGTAACCCTCCTGACATACAAAGAATAAGGGGTGAAATCAGTGTTATATATTTAAACAAAATGAAAAAACAAAAATCATGAGAATTTTATGCTTTTTATGAATTTACCTAGTTAAAAGGACACAAAAATAGGAATGTCATTGACCAGTTCAGATCACCTGTGAGATGTGGATGGGGTTTAAAAACTAATCTTTCTTGTAAAGCAATGTACAAGTGATATAAACATGTTCGGATTGAGAAGGACTTTGTAATGCGTCAAACGTTCCTTTATTTAATCGTTTAAATTCGTTATTATTTATTCAGTCTTCAAATGAAATTTCCGCTGACAGCTGAATGCCACTTTTCCTTATAGTTCTTCACATTATCTTCCTCAGGAAGAACAGTGCTTTTAAATCATTCTAATCCCGTCCTTTTTCTTATAATCCAAGGTATAAGATGAACGCTAATTAAAAATGCTGTGAGGGACCGCTTTGGTGTAGTGGGTAGAGTGCGACATTTACATGTCGAAGATGCAGGTTTGATTTCTCTTTATACAAAAGGAAAAGGAAAAAGTAACAAATTTTTACTTTGTGTTGGCCTTAGCAAACACAGGTGCGAGCATGTCTTTGGTATAGAGTAAGGCCACACTCTACATCTCTTTGCAAGTAATTTTATTATATCGACTTAATTTGGCCCAATCGGTGAATTAAGTAAAAATATATCTGAGGAATAACAAGTCAATAAGGACCTCTAGATTCTTATTTCTTTTTCCTTGGAGTACATATTTCTACAGATGCAATAAAAACTTATTGTCACAACTTAATTTCGAATACGGATATGAAAGAGCGGATTAAAATAAACTTTTTCCATAAAATAAAAGGACTCTATTTTTTCCAAAACTAGATAACAAGGATAATCAATTTGTCAAATTTCTCCCAAGTTGTTGCATACATTTCATAGCAGCGTTGTCTGCCGGACGAAATTTTGGTTAAATAGTTAAGGTGCAGAGTACGAATTTCATGTAATGCAATTTTTCACCTTTGGTCAAAAGAAGCTGTTTATAAACAGCTGCTCGAATGCAAAATAGCGCTCAATAGTCCAGTAGTTCGTCTACTAACATGGAAGCTGCTGATGTACAAGACGATTGCCAATACTCAATCGCCTTGTACTCGAATGTCTTAGCCATTTTAGTGAAAATAAAATTATCAGAGTCGCCATAATTACAAATTGTAGGCGATACATCTAGAAGCTGACGTCGCAACAAATATTGAACTCGTAGACTGCGGTTGGGAGGACACCCAGCTCATATAACCGAAGAGGAGCCGACACGGAAAGTCAACTAGAACGCCCGAAACCTTAGGGTGCGGCACTAAATCATATCGGCGCGTCCAACATAGATGCAAAGTTGATTATGATTTTGATTATTGTTTTTTATCATCGAAGCAATAGCTTCAAACAGTTTTAATTTCTCAGATACGATTATTTCACTTATGTACATAAATTCAAAAACAAAACTATACTCATACTTATTTATTTTTTAATAAATCAGACTAGAATCAGGATTTAACAATTTTCTTCATCAATGTGACGCTGATACGGTACGATAACGCCTCCGTACATGTTTTTTAATTATTCGCACTAAATTTCCTTCTGCACGTGCACTAGGTGTCTAACAATCGATAAACGCCACATCAGGCTATAAAACATTGCTCGAATGCCGAATACACACCGAATCAAAGGTAAAAATAATAAACACAAACACAATGTTCCGTGTACTAGGAGCAGATAATAGACTCCTTTAACCCCTCAGATACGTTTTTATGAACAAAAACACAGCGCAACCACCACCACAATCGCACACGGAACCAAAGAAAATAATCACCCCGTGGGAAATTCGTTCCACCCCAGCAGATGTGTGCCGCGTTTCATGTGCTGGGCTGTGCCATACCGAATCATCGTTGTCGTGTCATCATCTTCCCTCCCCGCCGTCTTCATTCATAGACTAAAAGGATTTTGTTGCGTTTTCATCCCCGACACACTTTTGCTGGGGCAAAGCTTCAACGTATGGCAAATTTTCACACCACTTCGTTGTCGATTTGAGATCCTTGGTGCTTACCCGCAAAACCACTTGACAGTGGACATGCAGTGCGCTTACAAATTCTGCTTGCCGACGGGGAGTGGGTGCTTGCACCGCCTCTGAGTGCGTTATCTTCCCAGTATCCGAGTATATTCCGGTCCTCATGCCCCCTCATTCAGTCGAATAAGTGTAAATAAACATAAGCAACGGCGAGGGACAGCCGGGAATCCTGAATTCTTGCACAGCTGTATAAGCATTTTGCGTGCTGTGCGATGCGCAAGAGATTTCTCACTCCTTTCACCTAATCTTAATGGGGTTGTAATGTCCTTGCTAATGGATGTTTGAGTTTGGTTCGTCCTTTTGCTCTGCTGTTTGAATTGATGATTGAAGGGGCGTGGCTTGTTTTGTAATCCGTTCGTGTATCATTTTTCTTTCACAGGTGGTGGCGTCTCGCATTCGTTATCCTGGTACCGAAAGGGTGATCGCTATCCGGGGAGCAAACTATTCGCACGTGTCTGGACACCGGAAGACCCACGCACGAATCAATTAAGTAGCAGATCGGGTAGTGGAGGCGCACAATATGGCAGCAGTAATGGAAACAGCAACAGCGAAGAGTCACTCTCGCCGACCTCGTCCAGCTTTAGTCCGGGCAATGGCGGTGGCCCGCTGTTTCCACATTCAAATGGAGGCGGTTTATAATTCCTCTATTAAGAGTTACCGTTAAGTTGTGCAATTTTTTATTTTTATATTTTTTTTAATTTGATTTTTTTTCAAAGCTAGTCAAACAAGAAAGTTTTGAGATTTTAAGATTCTAGTCCTGTTAAACTGTGGTATACCCTTAGAGTTATATTCAAGTTCCTCATGAACCGTGTGAGGGTTAAGATAAAAATTATATTTAGTTGATTAAGAAATGCGTATATATGTACATTCCGTTTAAGTTGTAAATAAATGAATAAATGGAGAATAAATGTCGATTAAAATAAATCAGTTGTTTTTTTAAAGTTGTGTTTTAGATTTTCCGAATCAGACACTTGTTTAATTGCTTAAAAATCAAATTCAAATGAAAATTCAAGCCCAAACGTAGCCATCTAGGCTTATGCGGATGATGTAGCCACTCTCGTCACCAGACCATGTTTTGCTGCTCTATGTGCAAATTGGCCGGCGTCTTTAGACGTTGAACGATGACTGGTGTACAAGGAATGGGTTTTCAGTCAATCCTATTAAAACCAAGGATGTTTTCTTCACGAGGAGGAGGAATCTGACTCAACTAGTACTTAAAAGTGTCATCATTTTCTTTGCCGATCAAGCTAAATACCTATCCAGCTAAATAGGTGCTGTTATCTTCGATAAAAAACACATTGAGACGAAAACCTCCGAGGCGTTGTCAGTCCTCTGGTGTAAGTGTAAGGCAGTCTTCGGGTACAACTGCGGTCTGCCAGTATGTCTGTCTACATTGTGAAGAATAGGTGGAAGGGGCGAAATATCTGCGTCTGTAGCAACAAGCTGCGCTTAAGGCCAATAACTCAACCCTTTAACTACTTCTAAGAAAGCCCAGGAATGCATGTCTTGCCTTAATTTGGTTGGCAGACTAATTTCTCTAAGATTTACCTGGATCCCGAGTCATCACGGAATCACGGGATCACGGGAAACGAGATTGTCGATGACCCTAAACCCACCGTAAGACTGTCCGTTTCCATTCCTCCACGGTTGGGTCTCCCGATGGCTCAACCAAAGATGGCAAAACTCTGTAGGCTGACCAAATGCATGCTCCTAAACGTCATCAAGAAATCCGCGGCTTTTCTTCTATTTCTAAATAGAAAATACTGCAGATGATTTGTTGGCATATAAATGGGGCACTTCGCCTCTGCTAAGCACTTATGCGTGCTTGGGCTTAATGACGGTACCTTATGTGATGCCTGTAGAGAAGGTGACGGCACTGCCGAGCACTTCCTCTATCAATGTCCTGTCTTTACTCGGATCAGGTGGTGGCTGTTTGGTTTGGTGGTGATGTGGTGAAAGCTATGAACCTAGACTCTTTGTTACAGAAGCGCTTGCTGGTTTTCCTTCTGAAGACCAAGTAATTTAATTAAATGTAGGTTACTGCCTGTTAGCACAATGTACCAGTTTTTGAGTCCGAGCGAAAGACAAACAAACAAGCAAGGAAATTAAATCAGGCCAATTGAACAAATAACACTTCAACAGCTTCTATATGATATGAGAAGACATATTTTGGGTAGTTTAAAAGACGCAAGCGCAACACTCAAACAAACCACAAAGTTTGAAATTGTATACGAATTCGAAATCGGACCTAAGTTGCATACTAGTTAACCAACTGTGACCACAGAGTCTTAATGTGGAAACGAAATTTTAAATTGAAATGTGTAACCTATGTGGGTTCACAGCTCTTGCGCTCACGTAGCTTGAAACAAACACAGGTCTCTCGTTCAGACGAAAAATTACCACAGTTTCAATTCAAAAATCAGTATGGTGTGGTTGGAAGAAAATTACAATTATAATAATTCACAACTCCATTGTTAAAAAAAGAAATATGGTTAGGATATTTTAGAAATGAGTGATATTTTTGCTTAGAATTCTAGCTTTATAATTTGAAATCTGCGCCGAGATTAACAGTTTGGTAATTTGATGTTAAGCATTCTAAATGAGCCGCAATGTGAAGTATTTCGACAAACTGTTGGCTATACGCTTTTGTGACCAATGCCTTGTATTAGCCCAGTTCCTATTCTACTCACAAAGTAGGAGAAAAAATTGCGTAAAGAAAAAAAGCAGAGACGGATAAATATCGTTGTGAGAATTTTAACTAGACTTTTCGAATTTCTCCTGGCAGAGTGGATGCCGCCACAAATACATTACGATCTGCTCGGAATGAAGTGGAAAGTTTCAAGTCTAAATTTAAACGCGCTTAGTGCATCATGAGTATTTTCTACTAGGGATTAGAAGTAATTCATTGAACTGTTCAATATGCCTCGTCCTTGACTGATTCAAAGTTTGATAACCCCATATAATTGCCGATAATTTCCACGGTTCGGTTTTGCCTTCTCTTAGGTTTTCATAAGATATCTTTGGTTCAGGAGTTCATTTCTCCTTGACATAGAACAAAATGCGGTTAATCAAACTGTTATATGGAATCCATTCTGATGTTATGCGTGCCTTCTAACCGTGACGGCCTTGCCCGCATTCAATACCAGCAGAAGCCTCAATTTTCAATGCAATTTTCTCAAGCATAATATTGCAAGAAATAACATGATAGAGTGTTGGCCTGTATAAGACCTTTTTGGACATTAAAGTCATCGGAGTTCGTTACCGGCCTCGATGAAGCATCTGTTATTTTTCATCCTACATAATCGAACGAGTTTGACAAGAACTTTAAAATAAGACATTGCATTGCATATTTCTTCTCTATTAAACGAGCAAATAGGAAATTTGTGCCAATCTCCTTCTTTGGGTCTTTTCTAAAATCCGTCGTAGTGTGAAGATGTTTTCGGTGATGCGTTTCCTTGACCAGAAACCATATTGAATGGTTTCAGACGTTCACACAAAACAGCAGGGAAGATATTGTATGCGATGTTAAGGAAACTGGTGCCTCGATTGTTGGTCTCCTCTTTTGTGCACCGGACAGTCTACATGGGGTTATGTACAGAGAGCAAAGTTACGGATTGCGCTCAACCTGGTAAAATACTCACGCGATCGCTGCTTGTGCATGCACATTTAAGTACAATAATTATTTGAGTCATTCTCCTGGCCTGGTTATTATTATTACAGATGGCAACTGTTCGTTTTGTTTTTAATCTTCGACGAAGGTTTCGTGGGATTGAATCTTTTTTTCGCTTTACAGGTACAGAAAAGTGAAAATATTTGTTTTATTTGGTAATACACTTTTCACGGCAAGTAAATAATTACATACGAGTATTTCAATCAAGCAATCGTTAGGGCCGAAAAGGATGCTCAAAACTAACAAATAGAAAACTAACTGAAAATTAATAAATAAATCACAAGTCAAGGAAAAATATGTATATATAATTCTACAACATTAGTTACCCATGACCAAACACACATATCTTTCTTTCCGCATATTCTATTTTTCGACGACCATGCCGCCATCGAAACCATAAATCAACCACCTGCATCAAGGATTCACCTTCATATAGTGCTGTAAAACGACTTTGACGTTCTGATGAAGTACACACAACTGTATCACCTGTCTACCATGTTGTACCGCTCCTATCGACTTCACTTGTTTATGTTCATCCAAATTACACAGCGGACTCAACGGTGAAAAAAATGTCAACTAGGGTTAAAGGCAGACCCTTTACGGCACTGAGGGGTGTCCCGCAATTTTATTTATCAGAAATTCATAAATTTATCGAACACCTGGAGTGTTGCCATCTCGGACGCGTGGGTGACGTGCCACTTTGTTTCAGTCCCAACCAAGACAGGGGTCAACTGAATGCAATTAATCTCAACCCCTGAGTAGAAGTCTGTGGTGCACTTGTTATCGGCGGCGTTACTTCTCCAGGGGTAGTAGATTATGTTATGAAAACGGTCTGTATTGGAAAACCATTTGAATTATTGGCGCCATTCAAATGTTTTGCGATACTTATCTGCAATTAGGTGACCATTCAGGTTTAACGTAAGTTCGAGTAAATGAAGAGAGAAGCACACGCACGAATGGGCATGGATCATCTGACAGATTTCTTATCAGTTTTTGGGCACATATTAGTTTCTTAGCAGCTGTCAGTTTCTTGTGTAAGAACATTCATGCGATAGATAGTTAAGTGTTTTGACATGTCAATTTTGAAATTCAATATTAGGTAAAAAATAATTGAAGGTGTGATTTTGATTTGAAACCGACACAAACCGGAGAAAGTTGTGTTGTTTATGCTTTTCTGAAAACCAACACTTAAAACTCGTTAACCGCAACCAATAGTTAATAATAATAATAATTGGATGACGCGAAAGTCCAGATTGCTCATCAACCATTCGTGTTGTGCGTGCTACTGTTCTCCCATAATCAGAAAGGAACTAAAGTTGTTTGTCGACTCCGAACGACGAAGTTTGAGAAGCTTTTTCTTAGACAATTAATCTTTGAATGTTGTCAGTAGCTCGAAAGAGGTGGTGTCGTGAAAAATTCTAGGTGTGCAGCCTACCGACTACACCACGGTGGCCACAACCAATAGTTACACTGTAAAAAAAATGTCAGGTTATTAGAAGGAAAGCAGAACACATTTAACAAAAAACCGATTATTTGTTGGAATAAATAATAAAGAATCAATTAAGCATTTACACTAGGACGGTTCTAGGCCAACCTATGTTTCTTCAATTCATTGTTTGGGATCTTTATTTATAAAGACATCATTTGGTGCAGTCTCTTGGAGCAATGAAGTAAGAAAAGCGCCTGCTTTATGATGGCAACAGGAGTATTGTCTTCCTCAGTCCAATCAACATCTGGTTGCATTAACACATTTCATCACCGGTAAGTACAACTCAAGTTTTATTTGCTATTAATGTTTCCAAAGACCATTTTTAATAATAAATTTTTGTTAGTAAAGTATTTCTTCATGAGTTGGGTGATAACAATCCAGATAGCTGAGAAGCACATTCCACAATATGAAAATTGTTATTTTAAGGGTGGCATTGGGCGTTCTTGGAAACTCATTGGAATCAAGAAATTGTCGTAATTTGTTCAATATATTTTATGTCTATTTTTAGCTCAGAAAACAGAAACAGATATATTTCAAATCAGTCTTCAGATAACAGAGCAGCCATCCATGCTTTCTTCAAGTAGTCTCGAAATTCTTTTTTTAAGCGCTAGGAGTAGGTGAAGAGATAAAAAAAAATGAAACCAACATTCATAGAGAGTTGCAGTTGTTGATTTATTGTTGTAGTAGTTTTTAGTGACCTTTAATTATAAAGCTTAAGGATAGCGACTACCGATTTCGTACTGAATACATGGTACAGATATTAAGTTAATCAGTTAACCACACTTTGTTCATTTTCAATAAGAGCGAAATTAGAAAATGGCGCGAAAACCTTGACGTTACTTAAAGCGGATGAGGAAGCTTTTAGTTTTTTTGAAAGAAAAGTTTTGCGTGCTATTCTTGGTTCTGTTTGGGTTGATGATATCTGGAGGAGAAGATTTAACGATGAACTTTATGGGTTGTATAGCGACATGCGCATGGTCAAGTATCTTCGGATATAACGCTTAAGATGGCTATGCATGTAGAGCGTTTGCACACCACTGCTTTGACCCAAAAAGTCTTCGAATCAGAGCAACAGAGGACGACCTAGGCTAAGGTGGCTCATACAAGTGGAGAAGGATCTCAATCAACTTGGAGTGCGCAATTGGAGGCAGATAGCGAAAGATCGTGCTGATTGGAGAGGCATGTGGGTAAAGGCAAAGGCACACCCCAGAATCTAGCACCAAAAGAAGAAGAAGAAGAAGCGTTTTATTATTGTCGCTTGCTGTAGGTGAATCCCTGAGATACGTAAATTATATTGTAGGTACGCATCGGGGAGGTTATAAAAAAGGTAATAAAAAACAGCAACATCTATTAGCGGAAACAGTGGCCACCTGATTAATCAATCGTAAATCACTTGGTCATTTTGTGAATGTCGTCACACATTCTTCTATCAAGACTGTCGATATAGAGGAAAGTGTGGAATCGAGACATGTCACTACGAAATCACGTTGAAAAGTTACATACGCAATTAACCCACAGGTACGCTTTTAAACAAATCTGAGAAAAACTATCAGAAAGTTCTCACCATATTCAAACCAGAAACAGACAAAGGAAGCAAAACTGACGTTATCAACTGTAAGGGCAAAGACAATGAATCCTGTAATTTATGTTACATATGTGGTCGCCGTGGCGTAGTGGGTAGAGTGTGACGCTCACACGCCGAAGGGTCTAGGTTCGATTCCCAGCTAAACACCAATTTTTCGAATCTTTCACGGCACCACCTCTTTTGAGCTGCTGACAACACTCAAAGAGTAATAACTGTATAAGAAAGCTTCTCAAATTTCGCCGTTCGGAGTCGGCAAAAAACTGTAGGTCCCTTCTACTCGTGAGAGAACAGTACCGCGCACAACACGAGTAGTTGATGAGCAAGCTAGGCTCTGGCCCCTTTTGGACTGTAGCGCCAACAATTAATTAATTAATGTAGGTACCACCAAACAGTTTCTCCGTCAAAGACATCAACAACAAGAATTCAGTAAAAAAAAGCATTAACTAATCATTGCGTTCAGACAAACCATCTACCCGACCTTGATGATGTCAAAATACAGCAAACGGAAACACATACCAGCAAAAGGTACACTCAGTGAAACCTACACATAATCAAGACAAACAGTAATATGAATATGAAACAGGACATATAGAGCATATCTACCGTATATTCACCGGCTGTAACAGCTTATACATATTATATTAAATTCGAAATTCAAATTTCACATCATTCAAGACTGATCTTCACACAAAGAAGTGCTCAATATTTTGTTTTTTGTGAATCTATTTTTTTTTTGTTCTCCATAACAATATTTTCAAATAACATCTACGACTTATAACAACAACACAATTAATGTAAGTCTATTGTTCATTTGTTTAAATGCATTTTTACTATGTTAAATGTTTTGTTTTATTGTTTCAACAAGAAACGATCTCCTGATGAAGTCAGCAATCCCTGCCGAAACATTGGCAATGAAATAACCTGGTTTCATTGAAAATCGATAATGACCAAAAAAGCCCTTAATTGATTTGGTCAATTTCAACAAACAAGTTCGATCCTTGTATACATTAGGAGTGGAAAAGTTGTCAATGAGCTCACAAAGAAGCAGAAGCAGTACTGGGTTTTCGAAACGAATGCACGCCTTCACATGCAGGCAAATAGGAGTAAGAATTATTTCTCCTAGACTAAGGTGAAATCGAATGAGGTAGCTAGAACACGGTGCGTGGAACTGTAAAGAGAAGCTGCGAATTATCTGAAAGGGCGAATCGAGGGATAAGTCTCAAATCGCAAACGGCTGTTTTGCGTAAACGCGTAAAACCATTCATCACTAATTTTATATGTCCTTATCAGCACAAGAAAATTCACTATCGACCAAAGCTTCACACGGAAGATCCAGGAAAAGAATCCCGGGATAGAAATTGACACGTAGTTACTATTTGTCGACCTAAAGGTCGCATATGACAGCTTCTGAAGAGACTATTTGCCACAGTAGTCAAGTAGTGCTGAATGATGTTGGACGATAGTTGCTACTCCATCGCTACTGCTTTTACTTTACAGATGGCGAGCTGAACGACATATCAGCAATTACAAATCAATTTTTACTCTTCTGCTACTGCTTTCAGCGTTTCTCCAACGCCATAACTCACATATAATACAAATTGCATAAGTCCAAGAGTCACCAATGTTAGGGTGCGAGGGCTAAAAATAGGAGAATTTAATTTTTTCTTTGTAAGTGCGAATACCTTCCTTCGGCTATTGTCTGGCCTGAATGTCGAATCCAAGAAGAATTGAAATTTCAGTGCGAGGATACAGGGATACAATTCTTGTGATGGAGTCTGACAGTGCATCAAACTCATTGACAGTTGATTTGCTTCCAGGTTTGGACTTCTGTAAATAAGGCAGTAGTGGATTAAATGCTTACGGACATCGAGTTTTAACCACAGAAAAATAAATTCCGGATTGGAACAGTAGGCGTATTGTAATTGAACTTGGTCAGCAACATCACAACGCACATAAATAGCGAGACCACAATGTGGGAAAAAAAGGCACTAATCTATATACAGACAAGTTCAAATTCGACAAATCGGTAATCTCACCAACCTGTGTTTCACTTAGCGCCAAGAGAGCTGGTTTATAGCGGGAGAGGGAGACATTCAGTAGCCAACTCCGACTAAGCAGAATTTAAAAGTGTAAATGTTTGCGTACAGCTTCACAACAAAAATCAATCTAGGTGTTAAGCCCTTACATTGATTTGAAATAGGAAAAATTAATACTTCAAAACAAAAGGGAGTTGCGACTGAGAATGTTTAGCAGTATGTAACGTATGCATGCGTCGATGGATGACACAGCAACTCAAATGATGTGCAGGAGATGTGTTTCAACCAGACAGTGTAACATGTCACACAACTCGTGCCACATTTGATATATTTAAAGAAATGTTGGTAACTGTTATTGGCTCAACGGACACCAGAATCCCAGTTCTAGAAATTCTACCCCAATGAGGTTCTGTACAACGAGGCACACCTTTTAAGTAAAGATAATTTAATTAGTCTGTTACTAAATACGTGATGGTGCATGCGCATAGTTAAAATTAATGTAAATAACAAAGCAGATATAGGCTTAAGAATACGTTTTTTAGTTTTAGCATAGGCTTTAGTCTTAGTCCTAAGTTAAGTAAAGCAAAGAACTTCATTGGTCAAGTTGTGTAAGTTTTCTTTGTGAAAATTAAAATTAAGACGAAAAGGAAAGGAAAAATAAAAGAAGCCGAATGGCAGAAACCAAAAAGAAGACACTTAGAATTGAATTCAATTCAATTTATAACTAGTTTAAGCATGTAAAGAAACAATGAAGAATAATTAAAATATGCATTAGAAACTAAGCTAAACTAAACTAGCGTTATGATCTTGTGAATTGGCTCCCAAGACGGTATGATTTATCGCCGCCTAACTATCTTTTGTGGGGATATGTGAAGCAGCTAGACTACGCCGGTGAGCCCGAAACAATTGACCGCTTGGATCGGCGCATTGTTGCCAATATACGGCTGCAAAAGTTGGAAAAAGTAATTGATAAATGGACTTTCAAATTAAACTACGTTAAGCCATACCTTGGCAGTCGTATACCAAAAATCATATTTAAATTATAACACCAGAAGATTATCTTTTGGATAGAGCAATTTTCATATGAGTTTCACAAAAATCGTTCTTGATTTGTTCTAGTTTAAAGTTCTTAACGTCTAAAAGACTCCATTAGAACAGAATTTTCAAAGTAATAGTTGGAGAACTATTTTATGGTGTCAAAGAATCATCAAAAAAAAACTCGTAAGTAGGACAAGCAACGTTAATCGTATATTTTCTAGGTGACTGTCGATTTTGTTGAAATTATATTTCTGAATTTATAAAGCTATGGCTTCAAACAAGGCGAACCCAACGTATCTTCTGATAATACAAACACAGCTGTGTTTGTATAAATCATATGCCATTAGATTAATGTATAAGATATGCTCACTATTCGATTACTTTGAAAAAGGGAATTTCTTTAAATGAAATCGATTTTCTTCTCAATATGACAAAGAGAAAACGCTTACCAGTAGTCAAAAAATTAACTGTACCTTTTCAAGCTTTCCCTTTAATAGATGATTAGTCAAAAAGATATGTTTTTTTGGAAAGATTGTGCCACCTTTAAGGCTAAGCGTTCATTCACACACAGCTAGAAGAAAACCTAGAAAAAATTATTACGAATATAAAGGTGTTTTCCAAACATTTGATGTTTACAGCACAAGGCCAAAATGAAATTTATTCTTTTAAAGGACAGATGAGATGTGCACAGTAAGACATAAGAAGGATGAAACACTAACTCCGTCGAACTACAAAGTTACGACAAAACATATAAATGGTCGCATATAGTGCGCACATGCTTCTCAGCTGTTGGTGTTGGACCCTTTCACCATACTGTAGAGATAATGGATCAGTTTATATTTTAAAATATTTAAGAAACGTAAATTTTGATTCATACGAATTGCGTGTGCTCCTTGGATGTGAAGGATTGGCTTAAACTCAATCAAGTGAATGTTCTGGGTTGGTCGTCGCAATTACCAGACTTCACTTCGATTGGGAACCTTTTTTGGAATCCAAAGCGTAGTGTTGCAGTTCAACATATCAGAAGTATGCGATTGTCGTTCTAATCATTAACAGATGAATGAAAGAAATCAGAATCAACAATAGCATATTTAATATTTTTAATGCCACGCCTATGTGCTGACATTCTACCTTAAAAATGGGAGCACATATTGTTGTTAATATTATTCTTTACTTCATGAATTCGATTTTTTCTTATAGACTACGAATTACAAATAAACTGATTAATTATTCAAATTTTTTAAGATATAAAATAATCTTTCCTTTTAATATATTTCTGGAACAAATTTCAAAAACACCTATCTCGTTCTAAGCTAAGTTAGCCAAGCGAGTACAACGCGATAATGGTTAATTTTTTTCCACGATTACGTGAATAGGTTGTTGGGATATAAAATATCTGGCTCAACAGGAGAGAACAATCGATTCGAGAGGTAATAATGTCCAGAATGAATATTAATGAGAAATATTTGCGACGAAGATAAAGGGAGATATTCGTAATGTTAAATAGAAGACATATTGTTCTATATAATGGAATTTCTATATTCCAGCGAGTGGCCGCCGTGGCGTAGTCAGACGCCGAAGGGTCTAGGTTCGATTTTCAGCTGAACAATCTGCTGACAACACTCAAGGAGTAATAACTGTCTAAGAAGGCTTCTCAAATTTCGCGCCAACAATTATTATTATTATTATACCAGGTATACCGGTATGCAGTGAGCGTCAAGATACAAAAGTCTCAATAGGGAACATTTGTTGTGAACGTCATTGAACAGACAACATCACATTTTTTCATCGTGTTAAAAATGTCGAATTTTGTACCAGAAAGTGATGATTTGAGGAAAGCATTAATTTTTTGTTTTCATTTGAAGAAAGGTGCAGCAGAGTCGCATCGAATGCTTGTCGGGGCATATGGTGATCATACTCTATCAGAAACAACGTGCAAAAGATGGTTTCAACGGTTTGGTGGAAGACCACCAAAAAAGTTTGAAGACGCCGAATTGCAAACGATATTGGATGGAGATGGCACTTTGAGTCAAAAGCAAATGGCACAACAAACAATTTCTGACCGTTTAAAAGCTATGGAAAAGATCCAAAAGTGTGAAAAATGGGTGCCACATGAATTGAATGAAAGACAGATGGAAAACCGAAAAAACACTTGTTAAATTTTGCTTCAAAGACAAGAAAGAAAATCGGTTTTGCATCGGATTGTTACAAAAATGGATTTATTTTAAGAATCCTAAGCGCAAAAAATCATGGGTTAATCTGGGACAATCATCAACATCGACTGCAAAACCAGATCGATTCGGCAAGAAGACAAAGCTGTGTGTTTGGTGGGACCAGAAAGGTGTGCTATACTACGAGCTCCTAAAACCTGGTGAACCGTTAATACTGATCGCTACCGACAACAAATGATCAATTTGAACCATGCATTCATCGAGAAACGACCAGATTGGGCCAGGAGACACGGTAAGGTAATTTTTTCCATGATAATGCACCTGCACACAAAGCAAAACCGGATCAGGATACAATCAAAACACTTGGCTATGAGCAACAGCAGCAGCACCCCACCCGCCGTATTCACCAGACTTGGCTCCTTCCGACTACCATTTGTTTTAATCGATGGGACACGCATTGGCTGAGCAGCACTTTGATTTTTACGAGGAGGTCGAAAATTGGGTGTCTGATTGGTTTGCTTTAAAAGACGAAAAATTTTATTGGCGTGGTATTCACAAATTGCCAGAAAGGTGGTCAAAATGTGTAGAAAACAATGGCCAATACTTTGAATAAAATGTTTTTACTTTCCCATTAATAATTTGTGTTTTATTTTCAAAAAAAAAACGAATTCCAACGAAGTTTCTTGTTATGTTGCGCTGAATTACTTTCTAATCTTGCAAAAGCATTCTGATTAAATGGATTCTAAATTATGCAACAATAATCTAGAGATGATCTGACTAATGAAAAATAGAGACATTTTAGAGTGAGAATGTCCGAAAACTCCTTCGAGTGCCGTTTAATAAATCCAAGCATCAAATTCCCCTTCGTCGTAACAATCAATATGAACGATGAAATTCAATTTAGAATCAAGGACTACGCCCAGATATTTAATTTATGATACTTATTTTTGATAACATTCAGATTGTATTCAAATTAAGTAAAGTTCCAAGTTCTATAACATTAAATAAAAAGAATAAATGAAAAAAACGCACTTAGATACGTTCGAATGCAGCAAGTTTGAATGGCAGCAACTCGAAGTTGAGTGAGATCATCCTGAAGTTGTAAGCAGTCCGTTATTGATTGAATCTTTTTATAAATCTTAAGGTCATTTGCATAGAGCAGCCAGTTAGAAAATTGGAAAACAGAGGCCATATCATTAATAAAAAGGAGAAACAACAAGGGGCATGTGTACCTTTCTTGGGGGACACTTAAAGTTATAGATATACTATCAGATATGAAACTATTGATTTTTACTCTTTGCATTCGATTTTTTTAAAAGATGAGAATAAAACCTTAAATGAGATCATTTTTGGAACAATATCTTATGATTAACTCTATCAGAGGCTTTAGAAAAGTCTTTTTAAATAATGTCTGCCTGATAATTATTCTCCAAGTTAGAGTTCAAACCACAGACAAGTATACACAGATGTCTCACCGCCATAGAAATGACTGACATATAAAATTGAAAAATCTCCATTTGTATACCGATTTTAAATACTGGCACAATTTGTTTCTTTATCATTGGGAAGCAAAGCGCTTTCAGTAAGAGGCAGTCTGTTTTAAAGGATCTCCGTAACTAAAGAAACAGAATAACAGAATACATACGAAGTCTAGTTGGAAGTGTATGGTACAAACACAATCATACGTAACCCATGCGTTATCATAAATAGACAAAATTTGTTTCTACACTTACGGTACACTTGATGAAATGATAGAATTTCAATTTTAAAAATGAAATGATGTGTTTTCGTACAGAGATGCTTTTAGTGGGATAAAGAATGAGTATTTGTTTGTTTGTTGCAAGCGAATGTAACGCATGTTTCTTATTTAATAATGAAAACAGAAAACTCATATTCTTCTTCTTCTTGTGGCGCTACAGTCCGAGGTGGACCTGGGCCTCAACCAACATGCCTCTCCAGCCAGCACGATCTTTCGCCAGCTGTCTCCAGTTGCGCACTCCAAGTTGGTTGGGGTCCTTCTCCACTTGTGTGCGCCACTTTAGCCTAGATCGTCCTCTGTTGCGTTGTCCCAATGGCACGGATTCAAAGACTTTTCGGGCCGGAGCAGTAGTGTCCATACGCTCTACATGGCCTAGCCATCTTAAGCGTTGTATCCGTATACGCTTGACCAGGCGCATGTCGCTGTACAGCCCATAGAGTTCGTCATTAAATCTTCTCCTCCAAATGCCATCAACGCAAACAGGACCAAAAATCGCACGCAGAACTTTTCTCTCGAAGAGACTAAAAGCTTCCTCATCCGCCTTTGCTAACGTCCAAGATTCCGCGCCACAAAGTAGGACGGGGATGATCAAGCTGTTATATAAAGCGAGCTTAATCCTTCGAGAGAGGGCTTTATTACTCAATTGCCTCTTGAGCCCAAAGAAACAGCGATTGGCAAGAGTGATTCTGCGTTTGATTTCGGTACTGGTGTTGTTGTGCCTATTTACCGCGGAGGCGAGATAGACGAAGTCCTTGACTACCTCAAAGTTTCTGCTGCCTAGTGTGACGCTCCGTCCGAGACATCGATGTTTCGTGTCCTTCCTTGATGACAGCATGTACTTAGTTTTGCCCTCATTTACCGCCAGACGCATTTAAGGCGCTTCCGCTTCAATGCCAGCAAACGCCTCATTGACGGCTCGCTGTGTTCGTCCAATCACGTCAATGTCATCAGCGTATGCTAGCAATTGAACTGACTTCTGGAAGATCGTGCCTCTGATGTTGACTTGTGAGTTACACACGATCTTCTCGAGGATGATGTTAAAGAAGTCACATGACAGTGCTTCGCCTTGTCTAAAACCTTTTTTGACATTGAAGATCTCGGTGAGTTCGTTACCGAACTTGACGGAGCAGCGAGAGTTCTCCATCGTCATCCTACACAATCTGACGAGTTTGTTGGGAATGCCAAAACTAGACATGGCACTGTATAGCTCGTCTCTATGCACACTGTCATATGCAGCCTTGAAATCGACGAATAGGTGGTGAGTGTCAATTTGCATTTCTTGGGTCTTTTCCAGAATCTGCCGAAATGTTAAGATCTGATCTATTGTGGACTTCCCTGGCCTGAAACCACACTGATAGGGACCTATCAGGTCGACAAACGGCTTCAGACGCTTACTCAATACGGCAGAGAGGATCTTGTATGCGATGTTCAGGAGACTTATCCCTCGGTAGTTGGCGCAGTCAAAGGGGTCTCCTTTTTTGTGAACAAACGACGCTGAGATTCCACTCATCGGGCATGCTTTCCTCCGACCATATCTTACAGATGAGCTGGTGCATGCGCCCAACCAGGTCATCTCCAGCTGCTTCAAATAGTTCTGCGGACAGTCCGTCCGCTCCAGCAGCTTTGTTCGACTTCAGCTCGGATATTGCTATCCTCACCTCGTCTAAGTCGGGGGGACGGAATGCGCTTGTCTATCATCGTCCAAATTGAGTGGAACATTCTGCCTAACAGCGGGATTTGGGCCGTCATCGCCGTTAAGTAGTCTGCAGAAATGATGCTTCCAAATTCTCAGCACAGACTGCAACTCTACTACGAGTTGTCCGTTTTGGTCCCGGCAGGCTTTGTTCCGAACCTTGTATCCTCCGGATAGCTGTTTTACCTTTCGGTAAAACTTTCGGACTTCATTTCTGCCATAACACCTTTCCATTTCCTCGACCGCGCGGTTTTCATGCTCCTTCTTTTTCCTTCTTAGAAGCCGGTGCTCTTCCCTTCTTCTCTGTTCGTAGAACTCACGAACAGCCCTGGTTGTTCGATGCAGCGTCGCCTTATAGGCGTCTTGTTTAGCTGCGTGCGCATGATTGCACTCTTCGTCTAACCATGGGTTCCTTCTGGGTGGTGACGTGAAACCCAGCACATCAGTGGCAGCTTCTTTGATGGCTTCTTGACAACGTTTCCATTCTTCTTCTATGCTTAGTGTAGGAAGAAGCTTAGGGAGACTCGGTCGGCAAAGTTCCCAGCAATGGGGGGCATGGGCCTGTGCACGCGAGGTAACGTCGTTGATTGCGCTCAATATGGCGAGCTGCCAAGGCTATCCTCGTTAGTGCGCAGGTCAAGTTGACATACAGCCTCCAAGCGGCGCCCCCTGGATAGCCATCGCAACACCCGTTGTATGGTGAACTAATGTATGCAGCTAGCCCCTATGCCCGAGGGCTTAAATAATGGGCCTGGCCTACCAGTCTGTGGGTTGTGCGTGAGGTTAACTTCCTCACCCCGTAAAACATTATTAGTTCAGAGACAAAAACATGCCTCGGATAATGAAGAAAACTCATATACATATGTTTAAAAAAAACTTTTTATTTATTGTTATTTTTTCCAAACAGTAATGTTATTTGTCCATGCAAATTTTTATTTTTATTTTTTTTTTGATTTGCAACTTTTAAATAACATTTGCAATTCTTGAACAATAGAACAAGTATTAAAAAATTGGTGTTGTCTATTCTATGTTTATAGCATTGATTTGTGATAATGAACCATTCCGGGAAACGGAGATTTGTAACCTCGGTGCATTTTTGTAAATTTTTTCTCTTATTTTTGGCATAATTGGTTCCTCAACGAAAAATTCAGTAAACACTTCTACATGCAAACGACTTATTTCAAAATATTTTTCTGATGGCCACAAAAGCAATGCTTTGGTATTGTCCTTTTATAAATCATATTCTTTCAGCTTAATTAACACATCTGTTAAATTGAAAGTTTCTTTGGTTTTCGAAACAGCTTCGACATATTTCTAACAAATACTTTTCATTTTGCTAAGAGTCTTGAAGGAACAGTATCCAGCAAAGTATCTCACTTAAACTTCATCGACTTCGGGTGAAGAAAATACATTTATTTTGTTATAATAAAAATGTATTTTCTTCATTTAAATTACCGCAAATTTCCTCGATTTCTACTCTGCTTTCCTCATAATCGTCTGTGTTTTGGCTACATATGACGATATTTTCTTCTTCATCGTGTGTAAACGTACTCCAATCAAGGGTGAGGTAGGGAGAATCGTCCTATTGACAGTTAGAGGATTTTGAGTTGAACAAAAATTTTAAAGACAAGACTTTAGCTAACAAGCATCCAAATTCTGCTGAAGTTGGATTGTTTTTATTGCCATTTCGCGATCTTATTCTGCCAAGCAGATTTTAAAGTGGATCTTGGTTAAATTTATTTAAATTATTAAAATATTTAATCGTTTGGTAAACATTAAATACTTCATTCTTGATGCACAGAATGCTTGCAATAGTAAGGACCAGGCCATCAATGCAATACACCTCACCCGTGTATTTAACGCATGTTATATTTTTTAAATAAGATATCATTTCATAGAGAAAATTTATATTTGAGTTATCTCTTGGAGCCCTAGTATTTATTAAAAACCCTACCTTATTAAAATATCAAATAATCTGGGTATTTTTCTTATGAAAGCTGATGTTGGCTTGACATATGTAGGTGGGTGGGAAAGCTATTGAACTCACCGATTGCCTCAATCCCACATGTTACAGACCGACTTAAAACTTGTGCGGCCAAAGCTACATTCATTTTTTCAAAACATGATGAGTATACGAGTATATGCGCAAAAGTTAATTTTGGGCACATTTTGGTCGACATAATCTTTTCTACATTATATAGGTGGTCGACAACCTCCCAGCTTGTGCATCCATCTGATGTTATCAAGTCTTGTTGAAGAAGATTATTTCATACGCTTTTAATTAAGTGTGGTACATCGAAAAGTCCATACATTTTGTAATTATTGTATTGAAAACTGAAGTTTTGTATATTAAGATTGAAAGCTGAGAACAACTGTCGGTTAGTGGGCCCTTGGTTGCAGCATATAGTCTTCACATTTAGATTTAGTTCATTCATTGGAATTGAAGATGGGGAGGCGACTTAGTATAGAACTTACTTAAAGCTACCACAAATGCTGCGAACCATGAAGACACGGATTTCCGTAGCACACTTAATAAATCTTATACCTCTTTCATAATCTACAAGCCTTCTATTATATTGTTGTGATTATTGTAAGTTAAATCGGCTTTGATACTCATTTCATCAAAAATTAGTATCACTTCTCTTTCCATGGTCGAAAAATTATTTGTTATTTGTTTGATTTCACCAAGAACATGAGCATTGATTCCAGGAGATAAACTTTATATTTTTACCCACCTGTATAACGCAGATACATGCGGGAGTTAGAACTTTAGCTGATCTCGCAAAAAGTTATACTCTGCTGCTGATCGAAAAAACAAGCATTAGCATAGGAATTTTTTTATCTTCTGTAAAGGATTTGGAATCCTAAGGAACTAATAATTTTGCTAAAATTTTTGAAGTTTTTGTGATTTCATAATTAGTATCTATTCTTTGAACAATGGTTTGTTTTTCTTCTTCTGCTGTTGAAATCGCTTATGCTTCCTGGTCAAACAACGCCATCCACTCAATGTATTTAGCGGTACCTTCCTTAGGAAATCGAAACATTTTTATATTTTCGCTTGGCCTTGAATGACAATCGGTGACAACACATCTATTTCTAATCCACGACATTTTTGCAAATAGACACTTTATAAAACTTCAAGGAGTATACCAAGAAAGAATTATATATATATATATATATATATATATATATATATATATATATATATATTTGTGTATATATATATATATATATATATATATATACATATACATATAAATATATATATATATATATATATATATATATACATGTATATATATATGTATAGATATATACGTAAAATTTTGAAATGATTGCACCATGTTCCACTTTGTCACTATTATGCTAATTAATTCTTCCTATGATCAGGCAGATGCTTCATATTTACTGCACAACATCTTTATTACATCAATCATAAAACCCATAAACAAAATAATAAGAAAAATATATATCCTATCACTATAAAAAAAGTCCCGTTACCGGAAATGCAACCGAATCTAAATTGTGCAAAATAACGAAGAGCGTACACCATTTTTTTTTTTTTTTTTGGCTTTAAATTATATCTACACCTATTATTGTAGTTACCAAAAGATGATATTTAAATATATATATAAAGTACAGTGTTGTTAGCAAGTGATGGGCATTGTACTTCCGAGAAACGGGCCTTAATAAAAAAGTTGCTTAGTGAGGGTAAAACTTACAAATTTGGTGTTCAAATAAAATGAAAATGAAAAGGAAAACGAAACTAGACCCCGCCGATGAATTACAAATAGTAAGATTAATCAACCGTAACCTCTTTACCAGCCTTCTTCTTATTGTTGAATGTCGCAATGCTTGTAAAGAAGAATTTACCTGCCAGCAGTCCCGGAAAAATACCACTACTGTCAAAAATCAACCTACTAAAACAAACCAAATTTGAGAAAGAACACCTGATCTGGGAACCTTGTAAATGGCGGAATATATTATGGAAGGAAGAATCTAAAATAAATCCAGGATCAGAACATTTGTACGCACGCAAAAAAACAAAGACATTCATCCAGAGTGTACTATCAAGATTGTACAGCACGGTAGATCAAAAATTAAAGTATGGACACAGACAAGTATTTTTGTCTGTGCTATGGCGGTGAAACATCTGTGTATACTTGTTTGTACCTGTGGCGGACAACCACACCAACGGTCCGGCCAACCAGTGCAGCTGAGCATACTAAACGGACTACGCAACGGCACACTCAGCAGCACATCGCAGTACGTGAACTAACCCAACGGCACATAACCGCGAGGATATCCTTCCACGCAAAATAACATCTGCGATCGCGGTCCGTACGTCGTTGGGTAAACAACCCAACGAACCCAACGGTGCCCGCGACGCACAAGAGGATATCCTTCGCATCCCACCAACGCCGAGGGATGCAACGTGGGCATGTGCCTACGGAGCAATAAAAGGAATGGGTTGGGTCACACAAAAGACACTCGCAATTAGAAAGTCACACGGATCATAACTCGCAGTGGGATAGTGACACTAATCAATACTTACATTGAAATCGCCGATGATAACTTATCTTAATAAAATATTGTATACATAAATCGACTCCTCGCCTTTTAATTAACTTCAGGTAGGACATACTTGTGGCAACGAGCTACATACCATCTGTGTTTATCTCCATCTGGAGATAATTGTTTGTGATATGGTTTCTGTCATTGATATTTATTTTATTTACTGCACGATCCACATCGATGTATGAAGAAGGAAAAATTTGTCGGTAGATGTCGCAAACGTCGCATAGAGGGTAAACAAAATTTCTTACTTTGACATTTTACGACAAATGTTTAGTTTCCCCAGAGAAACCACTGACGTGTACTGTAGATCAAGCAGATTTACTTTCATTTATCAATTAAAACGCGAATTTTCCCAGCTGAAATCATGATTTAACATTCATTAGACTTGGTCATAAGCAAATACACTCACAATATATTTTCTTAAACTGCCTGTAGAGTGTATGTCAAATAGATTAGTCTTCGCATTGCTCTCTCATCACCCGACGTGGCTAATTTCGGTAGAATCGTTGTTGTAAATAAAAAACAAAACACTTGGCTCTCATCCAAAAATGATTAGCGATAAATACAAGTTCATTGTGTATGCTCTAGGAATATTCTTCCTTTACTTCTACTACGGCATTATTCAAGAAAAAATTACTCGAGGACGGTATGGTGATGCTAAGAACGAGGACGGCACAGTCGGCGAGAGATTCACATATGCGTTGGCTTTAGTTTGGATACAATGCTTCTTCAATTACATTTTTGCTAAGGGTAAGCAATATCTAAAGTTAACATCTGGCTAATATAAATGACAAATGTTTTTGTAGGAATGTTACTGGCCAAGCCGCAGAAAGAAGACACAACGCACACGGGCTACTATGCGGTGTGCTCTCTCACATACCTCCTAGGCATGGTGAGCTCCAATATGGCTTTGCGATGGGTGCCGTATCCCACGCAAGTGGTTGGTAAATCGGCAAAGCCCATTCCTGTAATGATACTGGGAGTTCTAGTTGGGCGAAAATCATACTCTTGGACGAGATACGGATGTGTGTTGACAATCGTCGCCGGGGTGATTCTCTTTATGTACAAAGAAGGCAAAATAAATCCAAATTTAGCACAAGAAAAAACGTTTATCGGCGAGCTGCTTTTGTTCCTCAGTCTATCAATGGACGGACTAACTGGTGCAGTTCAAGAACGTATGCGGTCTTCCAGTGCACCTTCGGGTCAACAAATGATGCTTTCAATGAACTTTTGGAGTACAATTATGCTAGGCTCAGCAATGATTGTGACGGGTACGGCTAATTGAAGAAAATTCGTTCGTAATCTATTTAATCCAGAATATGTTTTAGGAGAAGGAAGAGACTTCATATCGTTCGCGTCTCGTCATTCTGAATTGTGGGTACATCTGGGTAGTCTCGCCGTCGCCGGTGCTCTAGGACAACTGTTCATCTTTCTGATGGTGGCCGGATTTGGTCCTTTGGCGTGTTCTATAGTAACAACAACAAGGAAGTTTTTCACCGTGCTTTTCTCAGTGATATTCTTTGGAAACTTGCTCATCGCACGGCAGTGGTTTGGAGCGGTGCTAGTGTTCAGCGGTCTATTTGCTGACATGGTATATGGCAAAAAGTCGACCAAGAAACCAGTTGCTGAAGACAAAAAAAAACCGTTGTCATAGAATATAGACGCTTAAATCGGAAGAGTGCAGGCACGCGAGAGTGAGAGCAAGAGCAGCATGGCCTCCAAAGATTTCACCGTATTTGTACAATTAGATTTGTTTCCGTTCATTAACCTGCCGTGGATTGGCGACATATGCGGCGTATGCTGAAAATTTTACTATTTATGTATGAAAGAATTTTTTTTGTAATATGGACCTAACGCTAGGATATCGAATAATGTGATGCGTTTTTAAAGAATAAATATAGAATGAACAAAGTACTGTTAACTTCACATATAGACAAAATATGTGTATATGTAATCGTTTTCTTATTTAAATTTGTTTATGTTAGGTCTTTAGTCTTATACAATATTTTGCATTATAAAAAATATAGTTTGTTTTTGGTGTTGGGGAACGGAGAGATAATATAGCTCCGGCAGAAGAAATTGAAATGCAACGCATTATGAAAATGACCATTAATGACCTTGACCCATTAACCAGTTAACTGAAAACTAGACGGTCTCTGGATTAACTCAAGTTGAACTTTTGACAACGTCGTGTACCACATTTTCCTGGGCTCTATTATCATTCCATTTGCCGCATTAACACACAACTGCGACCCACATACATGTTGTATATAATCTATTCCTCCTCATTCCGGACTGGTTCTGGTCAGAATCAGAACAACGAAAAAACTGTCTATAGTAGTTTTTTGGAACGTGACGACAACAATTGGTGATCGTCCGATTATCGGGAAAATTAGGAGAAGGAGTTCAATGTAAACAAGGTTAAGCTTAGCCAAGTAAGGGCAGATGGTAATGCTCTTTTAACTGATGCTTGACTGCAATAGTGCTGATTTTTATTTTAACAAGCACATAGCTCGGTGTGGAGCTATAACTGAACTGTAGGAGAATCAAATAGGGCCCATGTTAATTAATTTGAAAGCTGAAATATATATATCACAAAAAAATTGAGTTAGAAATAGTACTTTTTATACACTGATACTTAAATAGTTTATATTATCTTACTGTAATATAATATATATATAATATGTAATATATAATTACACTTAAATTTCAATGTCTCAATGATTCACCAATTTGAATAAAAAAATCTTTTGAAACGATTGGTCATAGCTCACATACTTCTATGCGAAGGCGTTAAACGAATAATTTACATAAAACGGTATCTGGAAAAACTGGTCTACAAAGGCCAAAAATACTACTACCTCAGGGATTTAATTAAATAAAGTAATGAATTCGTAGCCACAGAGCATAGAATTTTATCCGAGGTTCTTTTTAATTTCTTATCGTCGAACCCCCAACAAATGTCGAAGACTTTTTCCAAAAATCCTTGATTTAATTTGTTCATTTTGCTGACTCAGTGTTTCCACTGTAAGTGATATCAGTTGGACTGTTATGTTACTCCTTATATCCTTATGTTATTTGCTCCTTATATCTGTTTGTTACTTCCTTGTGCCAACATTTAATGTGTTTAAAAAAGTGGACCCCACGTAATAATAGAATGGACAAGAACGAAAAAATAACTGTAATTTTCTAATGCTCTTATACAAATCAGGTTAAATCGATAACCAGTCAAAGGGATATCAGGATTTTTTTTATTAACTATGGTCTGTAGCAAGTTAACTAACTATATAAAAATCAAATTATTTTAAATTTTGAAACAATGTGAGTCAAATTTCAATCACCATATAATATGTTATAAATCGGTTCAATGTGAACCAATTAAATAAATAAGTTAAAATAGCTTAAGTCAACATAAGCGAAAATGTTTTTTTTAATATCACGTATTTCCCATATTATTTATTTTTCATTCATTATCATTTCCCGTGATCGCCGTGGCGTAGTGGGTAGAGTACGACGCTTACACGCCGAAGGGTCTAGGTTCGACTCCCAGCTCAGCACCAATTTCTCGAATTTTTAACAGCACCACCTCTTTTGAGCTGCTGACAACACTCAAAGTGTAATAACTGTATAAGAAAGCTTCTCAAATTTCACCGTTCGGAGTCGGTAAAAAAACTGTAGGTCCCTTCTACTCGTGAGAGAACAGTAGCGCGCACAACACGAGTAGTTGATGAGCAAGCTAGGCCCTGGTCCCCCCCTGGACTGTTTCTTTAATCAAATAACAAATTCTTCAATCGACCTTCTAAGACCGCCAGGTCTACCGCCTAAATGCACTATGCTTACATTTCCAGTTGTTTAGTACCTTTTAATTCTGCGCCAATAAGTTAAAATAGCTTATTTCAAGTTTTGTGAACTAGTTTTTTTTTAAGACTTTTTATGTAATTACTTTGAAATGTTGGCGGTAGACTAATTTCTTTTTCAGGGCACATGCTTATAATATTCTTTAATTGCATATTCTGTTGTTGAAAAACAACTACACATCTAGTAAAAAAAACTTTAGACTTCAGCTTGTTCAAAAACATGCTTTATGATTTAAAGTACAGTTTATGTCAAGTTAAGTTGCTTTATAAAATTGATTTTGCTTCGAAATTTCTTTTTTTTTTTTTAACTTATGTCGACATAGGTTATTAATTGAACAAATTTGCTTACGTTTAAAGTAACTTATGTCAACACAAGCTATCATTTCTTTTGATTTCCACAAGTAATAAAGGCTTATATCATCACTTAAACTATTTAGTAAAATATATAATTTCTTGTTGTTTTTATCAATTTGTGCTCAAGATAAACGTAAGCTAGGGTGCAAATGCATTTTTTGTCTATTTAATTTTTTCAATTTAACCACTTTTTTGTGTAATAAGAAATGATGATAATAATAATTGTTGGCGCTACAGTCCAAAAGGGGACCAGGGCCTAGCTTGCTCATCAACTACTCGTGTTGTGCGCGTTAATGTTCTCTCACGAGTAGAAGGGACCTACAGTTTTTTGCCGACTTCGAACGGCGAAATTTGAGAAGCTTTCTTATACAGTTATTACTCTTTGAGTGTTGTAAGCAGCTCGAAAGAGGTGGTGCTGTTAAAAATTCGAGAAATTGGTGCTGAGTTGGGAGTCGAACCTAGACCCTTCGGCGTGTGAGCGTCGTACTCTACCCACTACGCCACGGCGATCACGGGAAATGATGATGAAAATTAAGATATATATTTTTAACCATTTTTATTGTTTAATCTAGAGAACAATAAACAATTAACTAGTTCGAAACAACAAAAAACACTTGCACTCAAATTCGCAGCTTTACCAACACAGCAATGATGCAGTTTAAGCTAACTTTGTTATTATGTGTTTTAGTTGCGAATTATTTTTTGGCGGCGTGGCGTAGTAAATAGCACAGTTGGGAATAAAATAACATAATGTCTAATGACTAAAGAAATATGACTAAACGTTAGTCATGAATAATTTAGTTACCGGATTTATTCATGACTAACGTTTAGTCATGAATTTTCGTTATTCGCACATATAATTGACGAATGATTAATGTTTAGTCATGACTAACTCTGTATCGTGATTGACCCTCAATCGCGGGCATGTTTGGATTCACACATATATTTGCATTTCTAGTAACGAGACCTTTTTTAATGATAACATAAATTAAAACTATGTGATAAATAAATTAAAACTATGTGGTAAGAAATCACCAAAAAACAACAAATTTAACAGTCATATTTTAAAGTTCGTTATACACTCTATCATTTGAAATAACTCAATACTTTGCCTGGGCTTGTTTTTTTATGAACAGATATATGCCGTGAATAAATACTCCTATTTAGTGATTAATTACTAATGATTAACTCGTGACTTAAGTATAATGGTTCATTTAGTTATGAGTAATTTCTGCGAATAAAGACTAATTTATTGGTCAATCATTATTTTCATGAATAATATATACATAATATTATTATTATATTATTATATTATAAGAATAATAACAGTCTAAGAAAAAGCTTGTCAAATTCCACCGTTTGCTCTACTCGTGAGAGAACAGAAGTGTGCACAATACGAGTAGGTAATGAGCAAGCTAGGCCCTGGTCCCTCTGTGGGCTGTGGCGCGAACAATTATTATAGTTGCGAATTTGCATTATCAATGTAAGTACAAATTTTTATCGACAGAAAAATAATACTCAAAAAAGCAAATATGTCGCAAGATCCTCATTGTAGGAAGAAATAATATTCTTCTTTAGCAGATATAAAAATAAAGGTGTGAGAGTTGTCTGTATGTAGTAATTTAATTATATCATTATGAATGACTTTTTTTTGTACAAGAAACGATAAGAAAAAGTCCGACATAGTCTGATTATAAAAGTAATTCTATTATTAATCTTCAATCTTCAATCTTCAATCTTCAATCTTCAATCTTCTACTTTAATTGAGTGTAGAAATTACATGCCAAAAAGCGCTATAAAATATCTTTTTTTCTTTTAAAGGCAGCAATGCTTTTTCAACGGAAAGGACGTCACTAGCAAAAAAAAAAGAAATATTTTTTAATTAACTTTTAAAATCTTTCTTTTCCAATTGTAAGGATGAAGTGGTAAGGTTTGTTTATTCAAAACTTTCCATTTTGGACATAAGGGAGGACCACAGTAAAAATTATTTAAGTTACACTAAAAAATATGTGCCACTTATTTTTCAGAAGTGGGTATTAAAGAAACATATGCTTTATTTGTTCTTTAGTTCAGAAGGGAATTGGATGTCCAAAGAATTTCATATGCCCGTACAAATAAGAAAACACACAAAACTCTTAAATTGAAAGACCAGAGAAAACATTTCATGAAAGTGGGTTTAAGTCCAGAAAAAAAAATTTAGACATAATGAAAAAGTCTTCAGAAGAACTGTCCTTTGTAATGAAATTGAAGATAAGAGAAGAAGGTAAGCGTTTTATGCCCGGAAAACGAAAAAGACCGGCGAAAAGATTACAAGCTTTATCGTAATAGCTTTTAAAAAAAGATGTTACGGGGCGTAACTAGCGAAGGATATTCTTCATAATTTGCTAATTTTGTCCGATCTAATTATAAGTCAAATAAGGCATCTTCCACAAAAGAATAGTAAACCAGGAAACCGCTGTCTCCTGAAGCATTAGAAGTGTTGATAGAATAAAAAAGGCAGCATTCCAAAAATTAAAAAAGGTAGCACTTTATATAAAAGTCCAGCTAGCCATAACAAATTTAATACCCTGCCACAAATATTTGCTGAAATTATGAATTATAACATGAGGTTGAAGGGAAAGGTGCACCTCCTGAGACATCCTCGCAGAAGCTGTAACCAGAAAAATCTACATTAGGGGACACAGTGGTATTTAGGAAAAATGCAAGCAAGAGGGGCTACGGTTTAACTGGTGAAACGAGAATATGCATAGGACAAAAACCATCTGCCTCCAAAGCCAGAAGAAAATTAATCAGAAATGAGCTTGATTTTCAGGAACAACTTCTTGCATTAAACGAGGCACAGCAGTATTCTTAAAAAAGCCTTATGTTGTTTGAAGAAAACATTAAATATTAATAAGCGTCGTTAATGAAAATCGCTGAAAGATTCATGCATATAACTTTTTACGAATATAAATAATTGCTCCTTGCAGTGTGATAAGGACCAACAGGCAAGAGATTAGAGACTGAACTAAACCACAGTTTGCATTAAAAAATAACTAATAATAATAATAATTGTTGGCGCTACAGTCCAAAGGGGGACCAGGGCCTAGCTTACTCATCAACTACTCGTGTTGTGCGCGCTACTGTTCTCTCACGAGTAGAAGGGACCTACAGTTTTTTGCCGACTCCGAACGGCGAAATTTGAGAAGCTTTCTTAGACAGTTATTACTCTTTGAGTGTTGTCAGCAGCTCGAAAGAGGTGGTGCCGTGAAAAATTCGAAAAATTGGTGTTGAGCTGGGGGTCGAACCTACACCCTTCGGCGTGTGAGCGTCGCACTCTACCCACTACGCCATGGCGACAACTAATTAAAAAATAACTACATTAAGAAAATTTTCCAACTGAAAAGTTGTTACTTTCTACGAAAGAAAAATATGAGGAAAATAGTGCATCTTTCACGCATTTTTATCTATAATAGTTACTTTTCCTTTACTTTTCCCTATATGATTTTCAAGGAGATAAATGAACAGAAACAGAAAGAAACAAATAAATATTATGAAACAGCTATGAAGGATGTTATAAATAATTCTAATCTTCTTAATATATGATAGCTCTTGGTACAGTTTCTTCTTTAACTTAGGATTCGTTCCGCATAGGATTTTGTGAACAACACCAATGTAAAGAACGCTTTAATAATGTACGAGTAAGTTGAAAAGGGTACCATACAAGAGGTACTTTGATCAAAGGAGACGGTTAGGATCACAAATTTAATTGTGTGCTAATAAGTAGAACAAAAAAAAACACGTTTAAAAAATGAATTATTAAAAACAGATAAATTGATAGATCAATTTACAACGCAACGCAAATTACATATGTGATATATCTTTTGAGAACTTTTATAAATATTTTAGTAGTAAATAATAATAACACCGAATCTCTGTAAACAAGTAATGTAATGTACAACCATTGTCACATTGCTGGCACAATAAATAAATACAAATACAAATAAAAATCTTAATATACATATATTTCCTTCTACTATTTGCCTACGGAAAAACATGTCAGCTAGTCGACGGTGACCAAGAAAAACCAAACAAATATTTCTAATGTAAACTTTAGCGAATCGAAACGAGCATTTTGTGGAATCATTCATTCAATTGGAATATGCTTGACTTTCGCAAAACGGCGTACATTCAAGCAAGTTGAGTGGATAATATTCTTGAACGAGCAACCTTCCAGAAGTGGTATCGATTTTCAGAATCATTTGACGCAGTCCACATTGAAATAATGATGCAAAGAACTTAAAGTCACTCTATAACCTCAAAATATTGAAATATCTCACACATCCTGTACGTAATTAGAATGCACAAAAATAAGCAGATTCATCTATTCAGAGACATACACTTTTCTCTGCAACGCAGAGTGAGAGAAAGAGTTGCATTTCGTCAATTACCAGACATCGTTTGGCATCTGTCAAACAACCCCTTCGTACGCCCTGAACCGCCCTTACTTTTACAAGTGCTTTTAAATGAAAACAAACACAATTCGCAGTGCGCACATCATGATCGCCGCCCTCTTAGCAGCTTTCAAATACGAATCACGCGACAAAACAAACGGCAAGCTATCTTTGTCATCACCCGCTCAATTTCCCCAAAGCCTGCGCACTACATCCTTCGTTAAGCGACAAAGAGCGGCGTGCCAAAAGATGTACCCCATGAAAGTCCTACAAATATGGTTGTCCCTATCGGCGGCTCGTTGTTTTGCCCCGTAAAGCTTCCTGCCAACTGAATAGCCAGAGATTTGACATCTGTATGCCTTTGCTTGGGCTAACAATTTTCATTTAATCCGTCAGTTTACAGAGAGAAAAATTTTACTCGTGTTCGTGCAAGGGGTTTCCCTGGAAATCTAGATAAATTTTACAGTTTCTTTTCTTATTGAGTTGCCATTCGTTTCCGGTTGAGTTGAAAGTGCCCGATTTACTGAAAGGTGATTTGCGGTGTATAAAGGTTTCCATGCGAGTGAAAAGGTGTAGTTCCGTCAAAAAAGAACAATGTCAGTCGTAACTGTGCTGTAAAAGTGCGAATCTTTACGACAAGTTCCGTGTGGTCCGCTGTGTGTGACATAATTGCTTGGTTGTGCTCTAAAAATATTCCGGAGGCGGGGTGTAGTACGCTAGTGGTGGTGTTTGGATAAAACCTTTAGTCTGTCAGTCTGTTGTGACTTGTGTTATTCAATTGATTTGTTGTCAGCTGCCTAGCTGTGATATTTGACAGCAATTTGAGTCAATCATCCAATCAATGGCTTGAATTTACTACTTCTGCTGTGCAGTGCTGTTTTATGTTGAAATTGATTTTCTGTTTTCTAGCAGAGTCTGCACATCTTTTCGAGGGTGAGTTCGCAAACACGATGTACAATTTATTTTTGTTGTCAGCTGAAGTGATAGCGCTGAAATGTCAATGAGAGGTTACTTTCTGCGTTTTTTCTTTTTTCATTTCTGCTTCCTGAGAATGGCCGAAAAGGGTATGAGTGTATGACCTCTAGAAGGTTTCTTCAGTCAATTCAGTCAACATTACTTGACAGAAGGGCAGAGTTGTTAAGAGAAGCACACTTGTTCACATCATCAGTGCAATTTATGATAAATTTAGAACGGAATGCTAAACGTTCAGCAGTCAGAATTTGTTATTGAAAGTGCTTTGTGGCTGCTTTGCAATTTTTTATTTGTTTGTGTCTGTGTCTAATTTTCAGAGCAGAATGCGTAGACAGACACTTATTCATGTTGGCCGGCATTTCAGTGGAAAATTACGTCAAGTTGTGACTCATGGTCATAAGAAAATTTTAATTGGTCGAGTTTGCGACGGTGATGAGTTATTGATATTTTCACTTTCATTTTTAATACTATAGCGTGGCTTTTATTTCAGACTATGGAATGCACAATTAAGTCCTGAGTCTATTAAGCAGATGTATTCCGAATTGAACCATTCATTAAGTTAAATTTCTAGCTGGCAGGAAATAAGTTTCTTTAGCTTATTCTTGTTTATCCTGGTTGTGCAAGCTTAAGAAATTCAGCGAACTACGCGCTTTGATTCAATCGAAATATTTTCTCAGCGTGGGGTTACTCTTACAAGTTTATAATGTAGGACGAAAGATGAGTAATTGCTTGCAATATAGTTATGAAATGCTATCGTAAACTTTAGTATTTCAATATAATTTCTGTATAACCAGAAATTCCATTAAGTACTTTAGTAATTTAAAAAAAAATCGTTTAAGCCGTCTTGCATTTGTGGTTATTTCATTCCTTTGCTAGAATTTTCATTCCTTTCTTTTTCCAAGGTCCTTTTAGCTGCGGCATTATTCTTAATCTTAAAACACCGAAGCTATGTACATTCTAACCTCTTTGAAGTTATTTCACAAGTTTCTAAGTTTTAAAGCTGTTTCAATTAATGATTACTTTCTGCAAAGTACATACTGTGAGCGTCAAAAGTGAAAACAAATATCTGATTACTGTATAAAGATAAAAATTGCGTCAAAACAACAACAAAACTCAAATTCCATTGATACACAATAACAGCTTTATTCAATGTGATCAATTGTTCAAAAAATAAATTTCGGTTAAAAACACAAACAAATACATTTTTTTTATGAAAATTATAACTACTTCATATATTACGAGTCAAAAGTGAGTAAACAGTATACATTTCTATCAACAAATGTACTTATTTATTGCTTAAAAAATTAAATTTAGTACTTTGTTGGTCCTCCTTTAGACTTTATTACTTCCTTGATTCTACGTGCCATAGACATTACCAGTTTATTGGTAACATCGGGGGAAATTTTTGACCATTCTTCTATTATAGCTTTCTTCCTTGTTGTTAATATTACTCTGTCGAATTCTTCTATCCAAATGCTCACATAAGTGGATGATCAAGCTGTTTTGGGGTCATATAAAGCAATCATTCCTTAACAAGACGTGAGGTATGTTTAGGATCATTGTCCTGCTGAAAGATCCAATTCCTAGCTAAACCTAATTTGTCTACGCTCGGTTGCGAGTGTGTCTTGAGAATATTTAGATAACCTTCCTTCCTCATTGTACTATCAATGAAGACAAGATTACCGACCCTAGATGCTGCTACACACCCCCACACCATCACTAAACCTCCCCCATGTTTCACGACCGGCCTTATATTTTTTTTCAGTAAATTCAGATATTTGTTTACTCACTTTTAACGCTTACAGTATTTCGAAATTGATTAAAAACAAAAATTACTAAGCTTGATGATTGAGAAGTGTCTACAATTATCGCAAAACATTGCTTACTGGGAAGCATATGATTTTGTAGCGCCATATAATTGAAGTGGTTCTTTAAAATAAGGGATATTTGCAGCCATGAAGTACTTCCATGGACTTCTCAATCGACTAATCTCAGAATTTTCGGGATTTATTAGATTGATTCCTAAAATTACATTACATGGATAAACGATTGCCAGGTATGATAATGGATCACCTGATGTTTAAGTCATAAAAATCATCATCGGCGAGGCAACCGAGATCCGATCTTGACCTCTAATAAAAAGGCCACCCCCCAGGGTCACACGCTACGTCATACAGAAGTGTGCCTTAAGGCTTCTGGCACTCTGTCCTCTAACATAATACCAGCTACAAAACATTTTTCGGGCCGGTTCCTCTTTTCTCAAGCGAGTTATGTGTCCAGATCACCGACGTCTTGTGAGGTTATACTTCATCATCAGATTTGAAATAAATCGTGTACAGTTCGTAATTTCAGCGTATCCGCTTTCCCCCCGTTAAGCTTTCCTCTCGAACGCAGCTAAGAAACAATTTATTTTATGTGCTCATGGCTTTGTACAATTTTACCCTTGCCTTTAAAAAAGTGGTCGATTGAAATGTTAAACTGCAGAAATTTTTCAATCACTTACCCCAGAATGAAAATCTGATCAATTTTTGATTTGCCTCGAAACTACCATCGTTACTTTCAATGATGTCTTAGGCGCAGGGGACGATCCAATCTAGAAATATACAGGGGATTATCTTATAGGCGGCACTAAAAGCCTTAAAACCTCTATAACAGATGCACGTTGCAAATCGGGTTCACTCTTACTTTGCTAGGTTTTACTCACCATCATATCAGTCGCTCTCACTTCTACGACTGCTGCATAAGATTGATTTAGCAGGCCTTATGACAATAGTTTAAAATCATGTTCATGCTTCACTTATACCTGACGCACTGGCCCTAGGAATCACTCTCTTTCTGTGAAGCTTTTCGAGGGCGAGTTAAATAAACAAAGTTGTCGCTTATAGTCCTATACAAATCTACAAGCGTAGTCTACAAGGAAAAATAGACATTAAACATTTGAATTGAAAAGTATGGATTGTGGTTTGAATTAAACGGACAAACAAGGCACACGACGCGACCAATTAACGTTTCTCGATTTAACACCGTTATACCCGAACTTATGAAAATAATCACCGAACTCTAGACGCGTCGTGTGCATTACTCAATTTATACAGCAGATGCCACCAGAAATATTGTTCAGCCATGAACTGTTTCTTCTGATTGCATATTAAATTCCCATCTGTGACACCGACCTTTGCCTTTTTTTTCCAATTATCACATTAATTCAAACAAATTAAACCCTAACCCAGAATGACACTTCATGCAATGCTTCATAATGTGAAAACCTATTTGAAGTGTGTTTACTTAAGTCAATATCTGACACTTTATAGCTCTTATGTTTGTTTACTAAGAATATAAACAATGCCCGCGCCAATAAACCGATCCAACACAAACGAGAGAGATTAGAGCCAATTATCAGAAACTCTTTTCAGCAGCTCCGTCTTCGTTTTGAGAGACGGAGGAAGAGTGACTAAATGACTGACTATCTTATTTAAGAACGCCCATGCAGCAATTTTATCACACATCGTTCATATTGTGTTCGTTTGCTCGCATTTAGTAAACCGGTTGGCGCAGTGATGTCTGCCGTTTGAGATAACCGCGTTTTCTATGTTAACTTGCAAATATCAAAATGAATTAGTTTCTGGCGCTTTCGATACAGACAATTCGTGGTTATTTAATTAAAGCAAGCAAATCTTCTTAGAACATTTTTAATGTCTCTGCCTTGAAATTTTAACACACAATTAACGCAATTCAATCAGTCGTCAAATTTGACTCATAACATATCGGACAGGCGAAGGAAAAGACGACGACGAATAAGTGACACAAGGGATACTATACGTACTGGCGTACTACCGGTTCATTTTTAGCTTGGCAAATGTGTGTCCATAATTGTATCCAAGAAGCAAAAGTGTGAACACTGTTAAGAGTTGCTTCTAGTCTTGATCGGTTCGTCGGGACGCCGGGAATATGTGATAAAACTCGCGTAACAAAGCATCAGTAGTTACATGAGTTAATGAAAGCTCAACAAAAGTGTAATGGCCGCGGTGTGTCTATGTTTTCTCATCTTAATGTTGTGTAATTGTTTATAATAGCCAAAATCTGTCAAATTTGAAGGGTACTGGAAGAAGAATAAAATGTGCTATAAGGCATGAAAATATATATTAATCTTTAAACAAGCGGCGCGTTCGCATTGAATTGTAAATAGACGGCTGTAGGTGATCAATTAGCTCCAAGTGCAAATTAATTGAAACATGTCGTCACTCTCGTGTGAAAGTTTATTGTTTGATGTTAATGAAGCAGAATGTACACATAATAATTGAAACGGGTTTCAGTTCTTTTAATTCTGAATTAAAACTGAATTGAATTATTTTCCCTTGATCAAAGCTGTTAAAGTATGTAAATGAAGTAAAGACTATATGACAGTTAAAAAATTTGAAATTATTCTAACCTACCTGTGTAAAATGAATTGACGGATAAGCTAAGAGATTTCAAGAGACAACCAATTAAATTTAAAACTCCAATAAAACGATACCATTAGATCCTTCGCAAACATTGAACGCCGTTCTCAAAATATCTAAAACACATTTAGGGAAATATATACTCATGCAAAAGGCTGCCACCCTGCTAAGTATATCTATAACATTTGGATAAAGTGGTTCTAAGAAGTAGTTTAATAAACACTATTTTTATGTTTGCACTTCAATGAACTCCTCCACTACTTAAACTATACTTTGAATTTCAAAGTAACACTTGGATTATTATTAAAATAAGATAACCTCTGAATGGACAAAGTAGGCTTAAAATCTTTCGAATTCTCCTTGGTTTGATTTCGATATTCTGTGAAGCTTACTTTTGCTAATTGGCCGAAAGAATGCGGCAATCGAAAGTTCTGTAAGTCAGAAGTATTTTTTAATTAAAAAATTGTTTGAATTCCAAAGAGAGAGGGTCTTTATAAATGTCCCAAAAGGATGAAAATTAAAAGAAATACGTCAAATTTGTTACATCCACAAAAAATAAAAACACGATAAGTTTGCCGCAATCTCCCATTCCTTCTAAAAGTATGTTAAGTCTTTATTGTATCAACACTTAAATACGTATATCCGTGTGAACGCAAGGTAAATAAAAGTAAATAAGTCTATTGTCCTTTCCCGCGAAAAGTGGTTACGATCGTGCAAGTAATCAAAATGTTGACTAGTGTCTTACCAAGGTTGCTTGTGTAAGTAAATCCTTAGATAACGAAGCGATTACAGCGAAGGTGTTTGACCGTTTCCTTCTTCTCTCTTCTTTGTTTTGAGTTCAGTTTTAGAGAAGAAAAACAATTCCAAAACCCTTCATCCATTCGGTTTAAGTCGCTCAGTTGTAGAATATAACAATATGTTGCATTTGATTTCCCAGGATGTACTATACTGGATAACACGATAGTCCATAGGGGTTGTGGGCGCTACTATTCTCTCACGATTAAAATTGACCTTTAATTTTTTGCCGACTACAAACGGCGAAGTTTTAGAAACTTTTTTGGAGACTGTAATTAATTAGCCTTTGAGTGTTATCAGCAGCTCGAAAGAGGTGGTGCCGTACAAAATGCGAGGTGTTTAGCCGGGAATATTTTCTCGAAAGGGCAATCGCAATTTAAAAGCAAAGCTGTAACAATTTTAACAACAAATTTATTGTATTGCATTAGTAATAGTATTACATCAACACTCTTTCAACATAGAGATATTTTGGCCTTTAATTTATGTCAGGGTTTCGGAGCTCTTTTTTTAAGAATTAACCGTTGACACAAAGTGCGGGTCTTCTTGGCCCATTAACCTGGCTTCAGGTTTTTGGCCCAGCCGAGCAGGATTATGTCCAAGCTCCACCGTACTCGGCTGTTCTTGGCAAATAGAACAACCATAAACCTTGTACATTTGTTAACGTGTAACGTAAATACTCTTTGGATATAATAAAATAAAATAGACAAATTCGGGTTATGCGTAGTAGGAGGGTTATACGGACAGCTGCAAATTAATTTTCCCATGAGAACAAAAGATTTTTTTTCTTAAATTACATTTCATCTGAGGACGAGGAAGAGAAGGCCCTTTTCGTGTTCATGGGCTTCAGATTTTCTACAATTCAATTATTATAAGGTTGATGTTAATTTTGGTATTTACATAATTTTTTTAATCAAGACTAAAGTTTTAGTTTTGAGTTTGTTATTCTGTCTTTTATATAAATGAGTTGAGTTTTGCGCCTCTTTCGGACTGCTGACAACACTCAAAGAGTAATTACTCTCTAAGAAAAAAACTTCTTCAACTTCGCCGTTCTTAGCCGGTAAAAAAGTATAGGTCCCTTCTACCCGTGAGAGAACAGTAGCGCGCACAACACGAGTAGTTGATGAGCAAGTTAGGGACTGGTCCCCCGTTTTCACAATCTCATCTCAGCATCGTTTGTCCGTTCCACAAGAAAGGACATCTCCTTGGCTGCGGCACTAGACTACGGGCTATCAGTCTTTAGCACAACATGCAACATGTTAGTAAAGATAATCTCCTCAGTCAATCAATCATGCCTCAAACTTGACACATTTACACCGCTTTATCTCTCAAACAGTCTGAAAAAGGAGTTAAATCGCTTATTCAATGACAATAGGTTCCAAGTTTTATTTTTGCGCAAACAAGAAATAAAATAATAACATTTGTTTCCACTTTAATCAATAAACATGCCTTCCCAACGATTTTCTCACCCTCGTTAACTCATTTCGGTCACACACTCCCTCTCTCTCTCTGTATCGTTGAGAACAGCAGACAACCCCTCAACGCGATGCCAAAGCAAAATATAAACATTCCATCTTTGAGGAACATGTGATTCATATTCACTTTCGCACTAAACTCCTCGTCCCACCATTCCCCTTTACAAGTGCTTGCTCTGGATCATCAATAGATACAGGCTGAAAAATATTTGGCCACTTTTATTACAATACCACCCCCAAAAGCTGGTTTCGTAAAAACATATATTTTAAGTAAAACAAAAATAAGCACAACATTTGACGCTCACGTGCTATGAGCTTAGCGGATTTGACAGATGTGAATGACCAAATGAATGACTCAAATGAAAGGAATACAAAAGCTTTCGTTGAGTTTGGAAAGTCTAGCTGAAGCTTATGTCATATGCTCTTTTTTCAGCTAAACGAAGAATTCGTATCTCTGTTTCATTTTTTGCGTGTCCCTTTCTAGAGGACGGAAGGGGTATGAAAGTGTGGACAAAAACAAAAACATAACCGGCCGGTATCGGCCTGTAAAATATATGTAGGTACAGAGAACAACATTGAGAACTGTATTCGGGACCTATAATATGTCGAGAAAGTTTTGAAAAAGCATTCTCTGTTTTACTGCATTGAGAATGCATTCTCGGCGGACGGTACCAAACTACAGGACTGTGCTGAGCTTAGAACGTTTATTAGTTTTGTTATTTTCTTTTTGCAGACGGGTCTGTATGTACAGTGAGTACAATGTAGTAAGGGACTGAAATTTGTTTTGTTCAAATCCTTTCTGTCATTTCTATTCTGCTGAAGTTTCATGGCCCTTTTTATGCATGAATTTAAATGCTCATGACGACGATTAGGTGTGTCTGGTGAGTTTAGGAGTTGTGTTAAATACTCAAATACCATAATCAGAAATGCCTGAAGTTATGAGAGTCATAAAGTCAATAACAGCATTTGTTAAGCACCTGGGTATTCGATTTGCCCACATACAAACCTTTGTTCTTCACACTTTCGCACACATTTTACCGTATTTTAAAACTAATATGCTATTATAAAATAAAAATCTTAAAGTCACTTACAAATTTCAACATAAAATGAAATGGAAACACATGTAACATAATCGAAATAAAAAAATTAGAAACCGGAAGTTCAATTCCCATTATTAATGTTTCGCAATTTCTAACAAAGACTAATTTAAAAAATAAAATTCCACTGCACTACGGAGCTCTGAAAGTTATTAATTTGCACTTTGCATCACAAAAATAAAGAAAGATATTCAGCAAAATATTCCCAGGTGATTTGGCAATGCGATATTCATTACCATATCTACAATTAAATTCACAAAACTAATGTTGTTTATCTGTTGTAAAACAAAAATTGACAAGTGTATACCTAACAAGACAGATTACAGCGACAAAAACCAAGAATTAAAAAATGTCTTTTGAATGAATAATAACACCATATCGCTAAACAGCAGTAAAGATATGTAGATTATACTGTTGTTATCTGGTAGGGTGCATTTTAAAATTTATTAGTGTGCTTTTTGTTGCCAATTACGATTTGTTCTTCTTGTTGATATCAAACAAAAGCCTTATTTTTAGAATTTTCCACAATTTACCTCTAGAAAGATTTCTTATTTTAAATTAAATGTTAGTTTAAACAGTCGTTAATAAGTTCCAGTCTTACCGTATCACTCACATAAAACAAATTCAATTCACTGCACACGTCACAATCACAGTCCAAGTGCATTAGGGGATGATGACGATGGTGGAGGCACATAGCGAAAGCTCTTTGAAATGACTGCATTCACAGTTTTCGGGGTTAAGCTTTAACGATTTCGGGCCATAATTATTCGTCATTTGCTCGGAACTGCAATTCACTGAAGAAAAGTGCTCGTGTGTTGAATATTCGGTCATTTTCTTGAGAAAATTCCACCTCCGCAAGGAGAAATATCGCTTTTTTAGTTAAGCCTTAAGAATATATATCAAGCAAGTTTTTTGTCGAATGTAATTAATTCTCTGTTTCTGTTTTTGCGTGTGCTTTCAGAAGAACTTCAACAACGGGAAGTGTCACTGTTGTAACAGTCGTAGAACTCAGAGGTGAAGTAATTTCCCCCAAAAGTCCGCGAGTGAGTTTTTGCAATTGCAAAGGAAAATTGAAAGTAAATTATGAAAAAGTCTAATGCGGCAGTTTGGAGCGTTTTTTATTTCGTTTCATCTTGGTTGATGTTTCGTAGCTTATCTATCGAGATTCGCTGATAAAATTCTCGGCTCCTCAGTGCTTAGTGGTGGCGCAAGTCCATAACGCGCGCGGGGTTTGATATTTGTTTTTTGTTTTTTTTTTAATTTCCGGGTTTATTTTATTAACTTTCGGTTGTGCGAATTCTTAAGTTGAAGTTATCACTGAAATCTCTCCCCAAAAAGTAGAAAATAAGTGCAAGAGCGATATATCGCCTTTGTTGCATACAGCTTCTGTGGAAAGAGTGAAATTGTGTCAAGTGCTTGAAATTGGTTTCGCTTGCAGCTTTAGTGCCCGACAGAGGACACCTGAGTGAATCTTCATTGAAGCTCGAGAGGTAAGTCTCACTCTTATGTAACATACATGTCCAGCGCCAAGATGGGTGGTCGGTTTTGCATACAAAAGAAATCGATTTCTGTTTATAATCTGTGATTTTGGTTCCGGTTGGGTGTTCGCTTAACATTTTCAGAGAGAAAGAGAGAGAGAGAGAGAGAGTTGAAAGAATTTCCCCGCGACGTGTGTCTACAAATTTTACATTTGTTTGTGCACTTTGTCCAAGGCAAAAGTGTTTGGCCGTCATGCGATGCATACATTTGCTTCCATAACTTTTGCAAGAATACTGCAAGAGCCTGGTAAGAGAAAACAAGCTAGACTAAAATAAGAATGTTTTACTTGCCCTGAATTCAGATTCTTGTCCAGGGAAGTAAATGACTTGAAGGGGGAAAGTGTTTACTTATTCATGAATACTTTTGGGAACATAAAAAACAGTGGTGTTCCATTTGGAAATATATATTTTTTATTTTTTACACCCAGTGAGTATCACATATTATTTCTAGCATTCTTAACAATGACCAGAAAGTGTGCTTTTGGGGACAAGTTATATATATATATAGTGCTTCTTTCGGTTTATTGAGTCGGTTCTTAGTGGAAGCCTTCATTGCTTTTAATGAATTTGTTTTGACACATTTTCTGAAACTGTGAATATAAAAACATAATGTAAACGATTAAAAATACATGAAGACATAAATGTATAGACTCGGTTAAGGCTACACGTAAGTGAATGGACTGGATTTCCTTGCCCAAAGCAAGACTTTTATTGCCTTTACTTTGTAAGAATCATAAAAAGTCCTTTTCACAGTTTGGTTACAATAACATTTTTTTTAAATCTGTAGACGAAGTAACTTTGAAACATTTATCCACGCTAACATTTTGCACATATTAAGCAAACATTTTATTTCAATTACACTTATGTTAAAAGTAATTGTTAGCAAATTTCTATACATTTTGGGGTCAGATAAGTGCCGATCACCTAGTTAGCCCTGAGCTAACTTAACAAGTGTGAGTTACACCCACACAGTCAAGGTTTCATATCTTTGTACAGGCAATCTAATTCTCAAATGGTTTAATGTGTTATTATTGAACTGGAATGTGAAATTCTGTTAATAAGAAACAGAGTTTCTAAAGACAGTTTTCAGTTTCAGAAGCTTTTTTTAGACAGTTGTTACTCTTTGAGTGTGGCTGTAGGTCTAAGGAATGGGAAGTGTGCAACCGAGAATCAAGTCTGGAGCTGGTGGCGATAGATAATACTGACGAATTAGACACAAAATTTTAACACCCCTTTTCATAAAACGCTTCAAAAATCTTAACGCGCTGCTAAATTATGATCTCTACATTATGGAATTTATCAAATACAGACACAAAGAACTATCGAATTAATTGGGAAAAAAAACTTGTTTCAGGCGGTTTGATTATGTTGCGTTCTATTTCAGACCAGGATTCTCGATATCCGGACAACATCGATTCGCT
Source organism: Eristalinus aeneus (assembly GCA_955652365.1). Taxonomy (NCBI): domain Eukaryota; kingdom Metazoa; phylum Arthropoda; class Insecta; order Diptera; family Syrphidae; genus Eristalinus; species Eristalinus aeneus. Next base: position 37,247,077 of record OY019130.1, read on the forward strand.
TCACTTCATATCATGAGAAAAACGGAGTTAACATGCGACGCCAGAAAACTGAAAGAAGAAAAAGGCAAATAAGAAAATCCCATGTGATTACTTCCCAAAACTGCCTGACGCTACCATTACGTACAATAGTGAAAGAATTCAAAAATGTTATAAATGCAGCTGATCCGAAGATTGACTTTCATCATGCCACATAGAAGATATTCATCGTTTGCTGACGATTGTAGTATGTGTAAGTAAGAAGGAAGAAAATAGGCACATCAGAAGGCAAAAGAAAGAACATGAAAAAGAAAAAAAAGAAGAAGAGAAACGCTATTGCTGGAATATGTCTATCCGTAGAATTCTTTGATTCAACTTGATAAAAGCATACCCAACAAATCGAATCTCAGTGTCTTTTGGCCACCAATGACTGCACCAACTACAAAAAAAATTGTCTCCTTAATACCAAGTACAGAGTCCTCTCTGCCGTAATGTGTAAATGTCTAAATCCCTTTATTAAGTATTGGCCGCCAGGGCATAGTTGGTAGAGTGCGACGCTCACACGCCGAAGGGTCTAGGTCCGATTCCCGGCTGAACACCTCGTGAGGGAACAGTAGCGCGCACAACACGAGTAGTTGATGAGCAAACTAGGTCCTAGTTCCTCTGTGGACTGTCGTGCCAACAATTATTATTAAGTATCGGATAGGCCCTTACCAGTATATAAGTAAGCTAGAAAAGTCCACCATAGATCTGACGTTATGGTAGGTCCTGGGGAACCTTTAATTACCTTAAACATCGGGAAACTCTATATTTTTGTAAGCTTTAAGGCCGCATATGACATTTGGCATAAAGGCGAGATGTAGAAATTATTAAATTTTTGTAAGATGAGGATACAAAACCTCTGGCTGTTCGAAAAGGATTAGTTAAGAATACATTGAGACATTTAACAAGATGCACTGAAATACTACAAACAGAGCATTGCAATGGTAAGTAAATAAGGACAACGGCAATAAATAAGGATAACAATCTGACAAAAAACTGAAGTTCAGTGTGGGATAACTTTTGCCTACCGTTGTTTCTATGGGTTTGAAACACAATTGAGTAAAAGGACCCCCTCTCGAACCAATCTAGGTCTTTACAAACCCATAAATATCCCTGTCCTGGTTCAGAAACTTTAAAAAACGGAGTGTCCATAGACTTTTCTCGGTGGTTTTTGGTCCGGTTTGCGTTGGTGGTATTAAGAGTAAATGGTTCAAAAACGCTGTACGATTGTATTGGGCTAGTCAAGCATTTAGCTATATAAAGCTAAAATGGCAAGGTCATGTAGAGCATATGAAAAGGACAGCTTAAAAGTGAAAAGTGCCCTAATCTAATTCGGGCAATGCGCAAGGACTGGCGTCTAAGATGGCATACTCGGATTGCCTGATGGAAGGTGGGTAGCGGGAGAACGTGTTATCGTGAAGAGGCATATTGGCCCAGGTTCACGTGGGCTTTAGTGACGATCAAATTAGAAGATAACTGCTTACAATCTTTGATAATCACTTGGCATGGCATTAGTGAAAAATATTTCAATGAAACACATTCAAATTTCAATCAATTACACATTCAAAGTAAAAAAAAAGTTGAAAAAAATTGAAAAGAGTTATTTTCATAATACGGATTTTGTCACCTAGTTTAATCATTGGGATTGCCTAATAAAATAATATTTTCCCGATCGATAAAGTAAGCTTAAAACTATTGACACGTGACACTTTAATTGATAATTGACCACCATAAACAGGCAAATAATCACAGACTGAAATGGGAAAAGACAAGTGCATGTCAATAATATTCCGGTGGTCTTCAAACAGTTTATGTGGTTTCTGTCTCCTAGGGTATCATTACAAAGAATACATTATAGTACCTCCGTCATGCTTTGTAACTGATAATTTAAACTCAGATTTTATTCAAAATATGCGAAACTCGAATGAACGCCATCTCGCTTTCAAAACACGTGCAATTGTGTTTACATATTCCATTGCATAATTTCAGGGAATCTTGACAAATTGAACAAAATTGAATTGCTTCATATTATCTTACATTACAACATCGATCCATTTTCCGAAAGACTTATCTCTTGATTTTCGGCCATCTAACTTGTTACTCCCATTCCATCATAGTGTCTGTGTCACACCTCGATTCTATCGAATTTTATGAAATCTAATCACGTAAAACCTTTCCAAGAGTGCTCTCTGCAATTAAATTTCATGCAAACCTTGAGAGTGTAGGGAATTACATTTCATTTCGTTAGAATTTTCCTTCACTTTTCCCTCAACGAACCTTGTATATTGAGTTTCAAGTTGCTCATATTTTTGATGTATACAGCTTTCATTCGTTCTGATGGATGGTCACGTTTGTAGTCAATATTTCTGAGAAGATCTTCTGTTGCGTGTGGTTTCTTGTACGCAATCCACTATCGACGTGGGAGTGCACCTGAATTTCAGTTCTGGCAGTCGACTTTGTTTTGGGATTTGTTGCTTTTCTCGGAGCACAAAACAGCTAAGCACAGCCTGTTTCTGTTTTGCTGTAACATTGTCCTCGACACGATTTCAATTTCAATTCGATTTTCAGGAGGGAAAATCGATGTTCTGGAACGGAGGACTAAATGATTGGAAATGTCATTCGATAACTGACATTCTTTGCGTCAGTTCTTAAAGGAAGAAAGTTGTGTGGGAAGAATCGACTATATTTGCGAGTGTGGGGGAAGATTTTTTTTTTGCATTTATGCGTAACTTGAAGAGAATGATGTTGATAAAAGCCAACATCATTCTATTTAAGTCAGAAATTTAAAAGGTGAAAGTTGAAACAGTTCAATTTCAAGAGAGACTTATATAATCAATTGGCGGGTTTCTAGATTTTTGAAGTATTAAATTCGGATTCAAAAGTTTTGGTTAATTTTATGAATTTTCATTAAAAATCATCCCCTTCCGTCATATTTGTGACACAAGTGATTTTTACTTCTTTTAGTTTTCTTCTATTGGAAGTACAGCCAGTTCCGCACTTAAATACAGTTCCTAGCGATCTTTTCCGATAGTTGTATTTTGGCGTCAAATGGCGTTTTTCGATTTCCATATTTTTTCAATACCCTGTCCCACAACATCAACAACCGATGAAAATGTTGAGAAAGTGAAGAAAATTGTTATGAAGAATCGTCGAATCACTATTAAATAAGTTGCTGAAGATGTCGACATATCGGTTGACTCTTCTTCTTCTTGTTGTGGCGCTACAGTCCGGGGTGAACCTGGGCCTCAACCAGCATGTCTCTCCAGCCACCACGATCTTTCGGTAGCTACCTCCAGTTCTGCACTCCAAGTTGGTTGAGATCCTTCCCCACTTGTGTGCGCCACCTTAATCTAGGCCGTCCTCTGTTGCGTTGTCCCAATGGCTTAGAATCGAAAACTTTTCGGGCTGGAGCAGTGGTGTCCATACGCCCTAGCCATCTTAAGTGTTGTATTCGTAGACGCTTGACCAGGTGCATGTCTCTGTACAGCCCATAAAGTTCGTCATTATTCCTTCTCTTCCAGATGCCATCAACGCAAACAGGACCAAAAATCGCACGCAGAACTTTTCTCTCAAAAAGACTAAGGTCTTCCTTATCCGCCTTTGGTATCGTCCAGGTTTCTGCTCTATAAAGTAGATCTGGGATGATCAAGCTGTTATATAAAGCTTAGTCCGTCGAGAGAAGGCTTTATTACTCAATTGCCTCTTAAGCCCAAAGAAACAGCGATTGGAAAGAGCGATTTTATGTTTGATTTCGGTTCTGATATTGTTGTCCCTATTTACGGCGGAGCAGAGGGACTTGACTACCTCGAAGTTTCTGCTCCCTACTGTGACGCTCTGTCCGAGACGTCGATGTTGTTTGTCCTTTTTTGATGACAGCATGTACTTTATTTTGCCCTCATTTACTGCCAGACCAATTTTATCCGCTTCCGCTTTAATTTCGGCACACGCCTCATTGACGGCTAGCTGTGTTCGTCCAATCACATCAATGTCATCAGCGTAAGCTAGCAATTGAACTGACTTTTAGAAGATCGTGCCTCAGGTGTTGAGTTGTGAGTTACGCACGATCTTCTCGAGGATGATATTAAAGAAGTAACATGACAGTGCGTCGGCTTGTCTAAAAATAATAATAATAATAATTGTTGGCGCTACAGTCCAAAGGGGGACCAGGGCCTAGCTTGCTCATCAACTACTCGTGTTGTGCGCGCTACTGTTCTCTCACGAGTAGAAGGGACCTACAGTTTTTTGCCGACTTCGAACGGCGAAATTTGAGAAGCTTTCTTAGACAGTTATTACTCTTTGAGTGTTGTCAGCAACTCGAAAGAGGTGGTGCCGTGAAATATTAGAAAAATTGGTGTTGAACTGGGAGTCGAACCTAGACCCTTCGGCGTGTGAGCGTCGCACTCTACCCACTACGCCACGGCTTGTCTAAAAACCTTTGTCTAAAAACCTAAAAACCGCTTGTCATATGCGGCCTTCAAATCGACAAATAGGTAGTGAGTGTTGATTTGCATTTCTTGGGTCTTTTCCAGGATCTTCCGTAAAGTGAAGATCTGGTATATAGTGGCCAGAAACCATACTGATAGGGGCCTATCAGGTTATGGACAAACGGCTTCAGACGCATACACAATACGGCAGAGAGGATCTTGTATGCGATGTAAAGAAGACTAATCCCTCGGTAATTGGCGCAGTCAAAGCGGTCTCCTTTCTTGTGAACCTGGCAAACGACGCTAAGATTCCACTCATCGGGCATGCTTTCCTCAGACCATATCATATAGATGAGCTGGTGCATGCGCCCAACCAGGTCATTTCCAGCTTGGATATTGCTATCTTCACCTCGTCTAAGTCGAGGGGACGGAATTTTTGTCTATCATCGTCCAAATCGAGTAGAACATTCTGCCTAACAGCGCAATTTAAGCCGTCATCGCCGTTAAGGAGTCTGCAGAAATGATCCTTCCAGATTCTCAGCACAGACTGCGACTCTACCAAGAATTGTCCATTTTGATCCCAGCAAGCTTCGGTCCGAGCCTTGTATCCTCCGGATAACTGTTTTACCTGTCGGTAAAATTTTCAGACTTCATTCCTGCCATAACACCTTTCAATTTCCTCGACTCCTTCGCTTTTATTCTTTTTCCTTTTTTCTCTGTTCGTAGAGCTCACGAACAGCTCTAGTTGTTCGATTTCCAGTCTTCTTTTATGGTTAGTGCAGGCAGCGTCGACTCTGAACGAGTTTCAAGAAGACTGGGTCGGCAAAGTTCCCAGCGATCAGTTGCGATTGTAGCTTTCCGATGTCAAACCATTTTGGCCTGCCTCGACTCAGTTGTTATTTCGATATCCGGGCTCTTACCTTGGCCACAACAAGGTGATGATCCGAGTAGATTTTTGAATCTAGGAAGGTTCGGACATCGAGAATACTGGAGGGGTGTCTGACGTCGATCGTAACGTGATCAATCTGGTTGACAGTTGATTAATCAGGAGATCGCCAGGTCCCTTTGTGAATGTCCAGGTGTGGGAACAGCAAAGATGTCCTCCTTTCCCAGCTGAGCGTTTAAATCTCCTAGAACGATCTTGGTGTCGTAGCTGGGGCATCGATCGTATGTTCTTTCTAGGAGATCGTAGAAGTCATCCTTCTCCTCTGTGGGGGCGTGAGCGCATATTAGGCTGATATTCTCGAATTTAGCTTTGATGCGGATTGTCATGTGGCGTTCGCTGACGACCAAATTACAATTATATCTAAGGCCGACTTCTTAAAGGGAAACAAAATAGAAATTAATAAATAATTGATAATTTTTGAGAAAAATGACTTCGTATATTACCATAAACGTGGTCGTCATGGCGTAGTGCGACATCACTCCCTTAAGGTCCGGGTTCGATTCTCAGCTGAGCACTTCGAATTTTTTACGGCACCACCTCTTTCGAGCTGCTGACTACGCCCAAGAAGTAATAATTGTCTAAGAACAAATTTCTTAAGCTTCACCAGCCGACAAAAAAAACTTTAGTTCTCTTCTACTCGTGAAAGAACAGTAGCGCACACAACACGAGTAGCTAGTGAGCAAGTGAGGCCCTGGTCCCCCTGTGGAATGTCTCGCCATACAATTATTATTATTTTATTGAACCTATTCTATTGTTACTAGATAATCCTTCAGTTAGACTGAATGAATGAATACACTCTTATATTATAAGCGATTCAAAACTTAACTCCAAAGGGAAAAAAATGAATATCACCGCTGACACAAATCAGTTCAAATCCATTCTTATTTATTATATGCACCACAGACCCGTTTTAAACATAATCTTTCTCATTTCAGTTGCATCATATACTGCACTATGCCTGGAGGCAGTGGAGGTTACGATGAGGTTGCGGCTGCCAGACGCGGTCGTTTCCGCGTTACATCCGCATCAACAGGCCCCCCAGAGACTACTCTGGGCCGGTTTCGTTTGATGCCAGCGTGTAAGTAAAAACTGTTCCACCACTAACTCCAACTGGTCCCTCTCAACTTAAATTAAATTAGTTAATTACAAAAACCAAGTTGAATAATTATGTGCCTCTGTGCGTCCTTCTGCTATTTTTTGTTTTTTTGTTTTTTTTTTTGCTTGCAGCCAATTACGGCGCCATTTCACCCATTCTGCAGCGTGGTCGTTTTGCTGTCATTCCGGAGGAGCCGCACGGCTCACCGGCTCAAGGTACACCGCCACCCGATAGAACGGAGCGCTCTCCCTCGCCAGAGTGGGACTTTGACATCGATCAGGTGAGTCCTTGTTCTGTGTACTTGTGTGTGTGTTAAGTATCGCGTGGCATGACATAATCCTACACAGTCCTGGGAGTGTGCTGCGTTTAATCGATTTTCGCACAAAAAAAAAAATTCCGATGACGCCGTTAAGATGCTATTATTAGATTCTACCCACATTCCTGCAGATCCAAACGGCAGACTTCGGATTGACTGAAAGCTACTCATCGCCAACTTGTACCGGCAAATTATTAGTGCCATTGTATTAATTTCAGAAGTTCAGATTTTAAATGAATTGAAGTTGATAAAGAACGGCATAGACAGTCGTGACGTGTGGATGCTCAGGTGCGTCAGCTTTAGGCTGCGAATTCTCTCTACGAAAACCCTCGCGACTTTATTTGAGGTATGGTTTGGGTGAGTTTCAAACGATTTTTTTTTTATGATGCTGTTAGACTAAATTAAATTTGTGGAACGATGTTAAGGCCCATTGGTTGGGTGTATTTTGACTTTGACTTATTGCTACGGATATGCAGTGAATTTTGTGAAGATTAAGTCCTTTATCGAATAGGAAAGTCTTTAAGGGTGAACGAATTAATTAACTTTTGGTTAACTGTTCCTTTATCCTATTATCCAGTTACTGATCTATTAAATCGAATATGTTTAGACCCAAGATGTAAACAATACATTCTTAAAAATAAATGAAAATAGCCACCATTTTTTTGTAGTTGTTTCATTAACCTTTTTTGATTCAATGACCCTTAAACAAAGGTGTACCATAGTCGATAAAGTGTAGTCGACTGCATTTAAGCTCTTTCAAAAGGCTCAAGAATTTACTTTGTAGTTTTGTCTATTTGCCAGCATTCAAATAGTTCAATAATGACGGATAAGCGTAAAGATTGAACATAAATTGTTACTTTATGTGGGATCTCCAAAAAGGGGCTATTTCATGACTGACCCAAATCAGACAACCTCTTAAATCACAAATTGCAAAAAACTGTCTACTCTCACATTTTGTATAAATTGGTGTTTAACCATTTGTTTGCCCAACTAAAAATAAATCTGTTGTAAGAAGACAAATTTAGCATTTGTTCTAAAAACTACCAGCTTCTGAAATCTTCTATAGTTTTATAATAACTTTGAATGTTTTCGACGAAAAGGAACAGTACTTTTGTACAAACATTGTGCGTCAGAATCCGATAAATTTTTGTTGGGATCCCGAATATGCCAATAAGAACTGTGATAATCGGCTTTGCGATCGATACAAAGGTGGCGTTTACCCAGCTGCCCTTTTTCCAAGGTATACTTTATTTGCAATATTTGGTCTAACGCTGATTTGCTGGTGGGCGCACCAATATATGCCGATTAGTGCGATTCAATTGGTTCTTGCAAAAACTAAGATAACCTTTTTAGAAGATCGATTATCTAGAATCAGCTCTTTATCCGCCGATCGTGCTTCCAACTACTTTCATCCAGCTGTGTTACTCTTCAATTTTTTAAAAGAAGTGAACATTTTTGTTCACGGCGGGGACTACAATTTTATCTATTATCAGTCTCTCCTTGACGTGCTCTTTAATAAACAACTAAAACTGAAGCCCATCAACAATTTCCTGTAAATTAGAAAGGAGGTAACTCCAGAAATGTCAAAGGTTGTTTTCTTATTCGTTTCTTCAGCGGTGGCTGCCTTAGCACTTTGATGCTTTTTTAAATGGCATGTTTTCCTGCTTACTCTCATTACCCTAAAGATACTTTGGTTACCTCTTCAACACTAAGCGGTACATGTTATAAGCATTAGACGTAAGCATACTGAGTGTTTCTAGTTGAGTTTGTTTTCATTGGAATATGAGAATGTGAATCTTGCTCCAAAGAGAAAGCGTTTGATGATTATAATTTTAATCAGAGGTGGCCCATGTAGATCTGCTTGTGTAGATATTTTTCTGAGCAGAATTGATTATGCACATGTATCATAGATTTTGTGTCATACAAATAATCATTTTTAGAACACAAATACAAAACCGTACTTCCGACACATATTTTAAAATATTACTCAGCATTTTTTGAGCTGGTATAAAGTATACGAGCTGTATTCAGCCTTTAGGAACCAAGGAAATTGGAAGTATTCTAGACTGTTTTCTGTCTTTATTATGCATTTTAAGTACATATCATCCTTTCTAAGATCTCTTATACTTTATATAACCACCCGCATGTAAAAGTTTAAAAACTCTAATGTTTGGAGTAAATGATAATATGATTTCCACAGTTCCCATGTTTAACTGTAAATCTATTGAGATTCACAGCCGATCAATGCCATCTAACAACGAATGGCAAATTTATATACTTCCATTCATTTTTACAGCTGAACGCTCGCATTCAACACATTCAACGGCAAAACTCCACTCTACCATAGCTGTCACCTCAATTCCAGATAATTCCACAATTGCCAAACTCTCCCCATACCAGTCACAGAAAGCGAACGCGTCCAGCGCGTAGCAGTGTTAACGTAGCTGTCAAAGTATTCGTACTGGAATTGTTGAGGATCGATCGGTGTTTGTGTTGAGTTTGCGTTCTTTTCTTTCTCGCGTATTGTTTGTTCGTGTAATTTATTTACTCTCTCATATCCCTTGTGTGCTTTTCCGCGTGGAAACTCACACGAGTTTTCCTGTTGGTGGAAAAATAATAAATAAAAGCAAAACGTACAAAAGAATATTTGTCTCTGTGGCCTGAAAAATCAACAAAGCAAATCAAACACACTTACAATACGGCGATCGTTTACTCTGTGAGTGACTTGTGCAGGAAAACAAACGGAAAACTAGGGAAAATAGTTCGCACTCTAACCTGTGCATTGTATCAAAAGTGAAAAACCAACAAAGGCCTTCAGAAATCGTTGAAAAAAAAACCACCGCAGAAAAGAGGAGTAACTGTCCTTTTCGGTGAAAATCATACATTTTTTTTCTCTTTGTACTTATTCATTTTATCAGCGAATATTATTGCTGCTTCCCCACTAGGAGGCGAAGATAAGCAGAAAATTTCGGGCGTGCGTTGTCGTCTAACTCGTTGCCTCGTCGTTGGCGTCGTCGTCGTGTTGGTTATCGTTGTCGTCATTGTGTCAGTCTGTTGCAATTCTGTGAGTAAGCAAAGAAAAAATTGGAAAATTGTTTTTTCTTTTCGCTCGGGAAACCTCATTGAAATCGTCGTCAGCAGCTGCAGCTACCCGTCAACAAAGAGCAACAGCTGAGTGATTGTTGAGTGGCAGTTTTTTCCGTATTTTTCGTGTGCTTTCTGCTTTCTTTACGTTTCGCAGTCAGTTTACATCGTTTTTTTCGGGGTGAATGGAATTTCCTCAACAATAGCAACAGCAAAAAAAAAAAAAAAAAGGAAAAATCCAAGTGAACCAACACCAGGAGAGACTGGTGAGGTTGAATATAAAGAATAAAAAGAAGAAAGTGAAGTGCTTTGGTGTAGTTCCTACCAGCATAAGAAGCAGTGGAAAATTTTTCCCGAAGTTCTACTCTATACTGTTTCTCTAGAATCAGAGGACAAAGTTGATCCGCTGCTACAGATGATTATTGAAGGGATAACCAATCAATCTATGGATAAACAATTGTGGTTAGTATAAAAAGAAATCAATTTCAACTTGTTTTGTGAAGTCGTATCCTCTGATTGGTTTGGTATAACTTTTCATTTATCGCAAATTAAAAGCGCTAGTGGGTATCTCTAGATAAAATCTGCTTCATTGGCGAAGTATGTAGGTTGCGAAAAGTGTCATTTGGAAACTATTCATAATGAAAAGGAGAAAATTAGTAAAAAAGATCACTGTACTTAATTAGAAGCAGTCTCCATAAAATTACTTCTTCAGTTTGGAAAATGTTCTTGAAATTCGTTTAATTTTTTTTATTTCCAATTGGATGATATTAGGAAATAAGCTTGGGACAAACTATTTCTTTATTTTTATTGCCGAGTTTTTTGATTACATAATTAAAATTGTCATCATTGTTTTGGCCCTTTGTTGTTTCGAACAATTTTAAGGTAGGAAAATTAAGACCATCTGCCTTTTTGGTTTATCACAAAACAATGCAATGTCTTGACAAAGTTAAGACAAAATTCAATGCTGTGGATGATTGAATAACTTCTAGAAGACTCTCCAAATTTAAACCTCCACAAACACAAAAGGCTAGCTGTGACACTTTAACAATTTAATATTTTACATTATAATAACTTTGGGAAATGTGGAAAACTTATTTCTAAAGGGTGAAGTTTAGTATATGATGCTGTTACCGTTAATGCGCAAATTTGCGCAAAATATTAGTGAATGAATATTTCTAAGCATTTTGCCCCCCACAAATGTATAATAATTCAAATAAGTGGTTGTCACAAAATCAGTGCACCCACAAAGAGTGATGGTTTGGATTGGAACATAAAATTCCGGGTAGAAAATTTTACCCTGTTGGTTAATGCAAAATCATATTCTTGATACCACCCGTCTTGTTGATACTAAATGGCTTCAGCGGAGCCCCCATTGCTCAAGACCAAAGTCATCAGAGGCAATTTGCTTAACGCCAGCGTCATCCAAGTAACCTGTGATTCGCAAAAATATGTCTTGGTGAGTTCGGGGAGCTGAAAGCGCTTCTGTAGAAGTAGCCGCTATAGACGTCCTTGTGTTTTTCAATTAGAAGAAATAGTACTTTGATTATTCATAATGAAATCTCTGTGCTAATTTAATCTAAAATTTTAGCCTCTAGGCTATAAAAATGCACTCATCCATTAGCAAGTTGCAAACTTGGTTCTTAAAATAAAAAATGCGCTGTCCATTGGTCCTACATATGCATGTGCGTGCAAATATGCAAAAACGCACAATATAATATACAATTCGTAAAATATTTCGTATATGATAATGGGTAACCTCATTGTTTTTAGATGTGCGTGACAGTCCTTAATAAAAACAAAAATTGAAGCTTATCGTATGATTGTAAAGGTAGAGCAATGCCCGAATATTACTAAGTCATTCATTCTTGCATTCAAAATCCCAAAGGAAACATTACCCTTGGGCTTGTCAGTATGTTTTTCTTGTATATAGCAGATGTGATGCCCGGTCAGAATGTGAAATGCTTTCATGTGAATTTTTCGTTGCCATTGTTAAATTTTCGTGCGAAATGCACGGTTTAATAACCTTGATAATTACTATTTAAGGTAGGACTTAATCATCTTTGTCTTGCCTGTTTAGCAGATGTGCTACATACGACAATTTGAGTGTGTAAAGTAAATGTGCCATGTGCGATAATATGAGGCTAGCTCGATTAGGAAGTGAAAAATATCTATTTATCACGTGCCAGACCAATAATATGTCTACCGAAAAAATGCATTCAACAAATTAAAAATGCTAAAATTTTGCTTGAATTTCATCAATAGATTTGTGCCATAATTTTTCTAATTTTATATATATGCTACAAACTCATCTTTCGGATGAGTTGTTAAGATTCAAAAATTAAAAAGGTGAAAACATGGTAATTTAAAATCAGCTGACGGTTGTATTTAAACTTGCTTTTGTTATTTATGAGAGCAGTTAATTTTAGAACAATGATTTAACCATTTATTTGATTATCGCGGCCTATTTAAGATCGTGCTGCAAATATATGCTTTCAGTCTTCAGTAAACGCTTGAGAATCCGATCAACGGTTTAAAACACTTTTAAGCACATATAATACAACAGCGAATTATTTACGAACATGATTTTAAAATAAATGTTTACTTAATTGAAAGTCTTATTTACTATGTCCAAAATTTGGCATAAAGTCTTATTTACTATATTCATGAAGTAAATAGGCTATTTAAGCAATTAAACCCTTGATTAACCATTCGAAATAAGGAAGTACTTAATGGAAGTGTGGTTAACTTCAAGTCCTCTGCGTTTAAATACATCCTCGTTTCTCAGACTCTCTCTCTTCCGTTTTAGAAAAGCACAAAATTAGTTTAACCTTCCAACAAAAACCCAAAAATTAGGCTTAAGTAAAATATATTCGAGGTTGATAGAAAATTTCCTTTACGTTTGTATTAAATCTCTTTAAAATTTTCACACTTAGATCCACTACTTTGAAATAATGTGGAATCATTATATTGTAAGGGGTAGACTTCGACGCTCACACGCTGAAGGTCTATTTTCGATTCCAGGCTGAACACCTCCAATTTTTCATGGCAGCACCTCTTTCCAGCTGCTGAAACACTCAAAAAAATAATAACTGTCTAAGAAAAAGCTTCTCAAAACTTCGCCGTTCGGAGTCGCCAAAACACTGTAGGTCGCTTCTACTAGTGAAAGAACAGTAATGCGCACAACACGTGCAGTTCATGAGCAAACTAGGTCCTGGTCCCCCTGTGGACTGTCGCGCCATACAATTATTATTATTATTATTATTATCTTGAAATGAGTCGCCACGGCTGGCTCAGACATAGTCTAATCCGACTTTCGCTGATTTTTTTCAACTTTTGTCGTCGAATGTCGGCAATATCCCGGCAGATGTTTCCTTAGAATCATAGAATGTCAATCGTTTCGATATTTTCGGTGTAGTCTAGCGACTCCCAACAGAAAATGGCTAAGTGGTGATAAATCGTACTGCCTTGCAGGTAATTTCAAGTTACGCGAAACTATGAGAAAGTCAAAGGTTTTTTTCAAAAAATTAATTATGGCACGATCTGTGTGACATATTGCGTCTTCTTACTGAAAGATGAACAAAAAAGTCATTACTCATGATTGTAAAGAAGTTGTAACTTTGTGACGAACATCGTATTAAAAGAAGTAGATCAAATATTCCACTAACAAATAAAAGATTTTAGTGGCTGTAACGGTGCCTCAACATTACTAAGAATTATGATGATCCCAAATACTTGGTCAAAAAAAGTGAGCTTCATCGAAATGGACGGAGGATGCGAACAGAACTAAGATTTTCAGCATTTATTAAAGGCGTCAGTCGTGTCAAAACGCAATGCCAAACTTAAAATAAAACATATAGCAGCTGCTTTAAAAGCTTTTTAATAAAGTGTTGCCAATTTTCAGTACTATACTTCAACAAAAATACCCTTGATGTCTATATAAGCAAAACTCGTAATTTAGAAAGGTTGCAGATGACCACGCCATTGACTTTATAACTGAGGTACACTATACCCTCACAAGAATAAAAATAGTCACAGTCCACTGTGCAACGAAACTTTGCTTCAAAACTTATAGCTTAAGAAGAAGTTAAATTGTAATGATGCTTTTTAAAACGTCGTGTCCATCCTATTTTTAAGCCAAACCAGTCGTAAGTGATTCCTTCATGCTTTTGTTGTAATCTAAACCTTACAGCGAAAAAGGTCCGACAATTTTGTATAGGTACAAGGGTTTTCTAAATCGTGCTTCCAGACTGTGTAGTCTTTCCACATGATTGTTTGGATTAATTTTAAACGGATTTTTTGAAGGACTCAATCCAGCTTGTCTGATTGTTTGTTGTACTAAGCGAAACCACAGTGAAATAATTAATAGAAAATACTGGTTCCTGAACGTCCATCTTCCATAAGCTGAAATTCCTTAAACTTAAAATCTGCGCGCAAATTACTGTAAACAAAATTTGCAATCCGGCTTCTATTTTCGAAAAGAAAACAAAGCTCTTATCAAATGACCAAGGTTACCGTCAGCATCGTCGTCATCAATCAGAATTTACCAGCTGTGCTTTCCTCTTAACGCCTCTTCAGTACTAGTACTCGTCTTGGCTTGGGCATATCAGTTGATTTAAAACATGTGTCACGTTAAGAGTTCAAGGTCGGTCTCTGCTGATTATAAGCGAAAGGCAGACAAACAAAAACGGAAATAAACTTCGTTTGGAGACTTCATCGAACCTCATGGCCCCAGCGCACAATGATGTCATGTAAAGCTTGAGTGCCTTCTCTCAAATAGAGAAATCTCCAACCGAAACCCCTCAAGTTATTGGAGCGAATCCACAAATCAGTAACAAAGTCCACGTTTCTTTTCAACAACAAATAACACACGTCAATCATTTATTTACAGATATAGGTATATATTTAATACAGAACAGAACGGAAATACTTGGATCTTAATGCGTCTATTTTGTGAGCGGTTTAAGTAGTTATGGTGATGTGCTGCCACATGGTTGCATTTTCTGCTGTGAGGGAGTCCAGGCGAGTTTTAAGTTCTTCGATGGCTGTCATAATTTTGTCGAACTTTTGTTCGTAGAATCGGACAATCGTTTTAAGCTCGTTTCGCAGGTTTTCGACCTCCTTTAGGTTGTCGGACATTACAAGTGGTTTTTGTTGGGGATTGGGGTCTTCGCTCGGTTCGTCTTCTATCGGACGGTAAAGGCACTTCACTCCATCGATGTACTCGCCAGGGTAGCTCGGGTCGTATTCATCGCCGCTAAAGGCTATCCCTTTGGCACGGATTAAAAGTTCCATCATTAATCGTAGGTGGAAGCAGCTCCATTGGTTTGCGTGGAAGTAGAAATTAGTCACGTTCTCAAGGCGAATGAAGAGCTTTGGGTCGATGTGAGTGATGGAGTTCGCCGATATATTCAAATACCTCAATGGAAGTTTTTGACCTTTTTTGCCGAGGACTGATTCCGGAAATTCTCTGAGGCCGGTGTTGCTGAGATCAAGCCTCTGCAGCGAGCTCACTCCCCACGGATCGGGAACGGTTCCGAGGTTCGGATTATCGGATATGTCTAGGAAAGTGAGATTCTTGGCGCGTGTGAGCGACGCTATTTGCTGTAGGGAATTATTTTTCAGGTCCAGCATTCGCAACGTTTCGGGTTTTGAAAAATAGAGTTCAATGATGCGGTTACCACTCATCTTCGCCCAGCTTACACGTCCATAAATATTGATCGCTCTTAAAGAACACGAGTCGGCGTATAGGTTTACGACATCCATGTTCACGATTAAGTTCCGCAGAGGTCTGTTTTCTGATATGTCCAAATACATTAGATTTTCCAGGCCTTTGAAGGCATCATCGGAAATGTTGTGAATACGGTTGCCTTTGAGATCGACGGAAAGCAGTTTGGGACTCTTGGTGAACAAATTGTTTTGTATATTCTTTATGCGGTTTCCAGCGAAAATGACAATCTCTAAGTTGCTCAAGTCATCGAAGAGCCCGTCCGGAAGAAAATTAATTCGGTTGTCCTGCAGTGACAGATACTTTAATTGTGTCAGTCCTTTGAAACTTTCGCTGACAAGCGACCGAATGCGATTACCCTCCAGCCAAAGAAACTGCAGATTCAATGCGTAGCTAAAGGTGAGCTCGTCAATGTTGGTCAAGAAGTTATTGGAGAGAAGCAAGACTTTTAGATTCACAGCCCAAAGGAAGTTCTCCCACGTCATATGCGCTATCGAGCAGTTCCGCATGTCGAGCTCGGAGACGTTCGGGAAGGCAAGAAACATGTTCAACGGGAAATTCGTAAACACTGTCCTCTTGAAGCGTAAAACTGATTGCAAATTATTGTCGTCGGGAACAAATGATACGACTGTTTGGGAAGAGGGAAAGACGAGATCAGCACAGACGTCCCCGTTACAGAATGTCTCGTTCATTTTAATCTCAACGTTTTCCTTGATCTGACAGTTCGTCGCCCATGGCAAAGCTGCTAGAAGGAATACCGAAAACACGATAATCTCCGACATTTTGTCGCCCGAATCTTTCGAAACACACTCGAGAAATGCTTTCAAAATATTATACAAACGTTCTCTTCGCCACGGCAGATACAGATTAACTGACTGCTGCGGGAAGTACAAGTGTTTTAATTACGCTTCAGCAGGCTAACGTGCTGCCAGTTCAAAAAAAAAAAACTGAAACGCGAAGCGAATAATTGACCTCCACTCCATGAATGCGACGAAACAAACAAATACAGAAAAACATCTGAATACAAAAATGATTCGAATCCATAATTCCAATGAACGGGCTAGATCGGGGAAACTCAGCTCGGTTGAGCGGAGATAGTGGCAGATCCACATTTGATTAGACGTTAGGACGGGGTGGGCATGCTCGCTGACAGACAGACTAAAGATTTCCCATACAACATGATTTAGCTTTTGTTCGGACTATGCCTAGAATCCGAGATAAAGTGGATGACATCACCTGGGGTGAAAAAAATGTTAACGTTTACATGATCGCTGTTCATGATCTGTGATCGGAGACGAACTCCCGACTTAGAATGAAATTTTTTTTTTCATCTCGTGGGTTATGTCTGTATCGCATGAGACATTAATTTAAATTAATATGTAACGTGTTCCTTTTAAGTTGGGATTTTAGATGAAACAGTTTCCTTGCGAACTGGTTGCGATGATTGGTGCTTTTTTTAGTAGTGCTTTGGGTTCGCCATAAGAAGTTTACGTGTCCGATTTTCTGTTAAAAAAGGAACCAACCCTAATTCTGCTGGACATAGTGGTTGAAGGGTGGATTGATTCATCATCATTAGAACAGTTTGTTTGTTTCTCGTTTTTAGTGTTGTGTAAAAGAAGTTAAATTTATTAAAGTTTTTATAATGGGCAATATTTGAACTTTGGTCTTTCTTAATCGTAGTTGGAAAAACAATTAAAAGATTGTATTTAAAAAATTCCATTTAATATTAAAATAAAAAGAAAAAACGTAGAATGACTGAGTGTTTTGGTCGATGATTGTCATACATTACATATGCAATAACTTTATTTACGAGGGGCATTCAATATATTCTCGGTATCGATATGAAGGAAAATGTGAATTCAATTTAAATAGTTTTTATTTTTCAATATAATCTCCCCTAACATCAATGCATTTGTTACATTTTGAGACATTCACATTTTTTATAAGTCCGGAAATAATCACTAGGGGCAAGGTCTGGACTACAGGGTCGGTGTTGGATTTCTTAGAAACCACAATCTCGCGCAGCAGCCTTGGAAATTCACGCCGTGTGAACACAAGAGTTGTAATCAAGAAGTAACAAATCCGCTGCGAGTTTACCCCGTCTTTTCTTTTTAAATTCCTCCCGCAAATTATGCAAAGTGGAAGCGTAGGATGTGGCATTGATGGTTTCAATTTTTTTTTTTTTTTATTCAATGAGCAAGATTCCCTCTGAATCCCAAAAAAACTGTGACCGTGACTTTCAACTTCTTCGGGGGTCTGTTCCTTTTTTATGCCACTGCATGGACTATTGTTCGCTTTCAGGATCATAGTGGTGAACCCATGTTTCGTCCCCAGTAACAATTCGAACCATAACACCGTCCGCGTTCTCACTACACCTCTCCAAAAGCACTCTACAACCTGCGATTTTCTGGGGTGCTGTGCGCATTCGTGGCACCCACCTTGCACTGATCTTTGAAAGGTTAAGATGGCCATGAAGAATGGTGTGAATGGTACCAATTGAAAGCTTGGTGATCTCTGCCATCGTTTTCACCTTTATCCTCAAGAATAAGTTTTTCGACTTCTTTGATGCTTTCTCCCGTACAAGCGGTAGGCGGGGCGCCGGAGCGGGGTTCATTTTCAATGCTCTCTCTGCCTCCCTTGAACTCACTTGACCACTTTTGTACAGTTGATAATGAAAGTGCGGAACCCTGGTAAACAGCCACCATCCTTTCATGAATAGTTTTTTGAATATTTCCTTGCTTAGTGAGAAATTTAATTACAGTGCGATGCTCAATTTTCACCATCATCGTCTCAATTGGCATTGTGATTCTGTTTAACTAGAGACAAAACGCGAATTAATAATCACATTTATATGCAATTTCACATAAATGCACTAAAATAATAATATTGCTTGATAAATAAGTGAATTTATATATACAACCACAGCTTCATCCCAATACCCAGAATATATTGAAGGCCCCTCGTAAAGCTAACTCTCGTTACTCGTGGACGAACATCACAGCATTCCCTTATTTTGAATAGCTTTTTAATGTGTGATCTTATATTTTTTATGTTCTTTTCTTAAATCATATTTTTCTCATTATGTTAACTGGTCTTTATCCAATACTCATGTTACTCCTAGATATGAACTGTTTATATTAAATTATCATATTAATCTCTATATAATCAACGTGCCTAAGAAATGTTCTAAATTTCAAGGTTACGAATCATGGCATTCCATTGGCCCTCAGAAGTGAACTTTTTTAATAAATTTTTTATTGTAAATTATTCATTGTTCACTTTACTGCATTTTTCATTTTTCATAATCTTAAAATTGTAATTCAAATTCTATTTAAATGATTGACCGATCGATCCAGTAAAATCCGTCCCACAGCAACCTTTCTGGAACCTCAAAAGTATAATTCGAAATTTGAGTATGAATATGTATTACGTACTTAGCTACGTTTTGTGAAAGTCAATCATAAATTCTGTATCAAAACTCCTATGGTCAGTTCAATTATATGCATACGCATATAAGATATCATTGTTTTTCTTGTACTTTTGAAAGACCTATATTTATTTAAATATTTTTTTGAAGCACATATAATGTAATTTGTAAGAACAGCATATCTTAAGAAAGAAAAACTTTATTTCATTATATGAAAAAATATATATAAAATTAGGTACCATGGCGTAGTAGGTAGATTACGACGCTCATACACCGAAATTTCAGGTTCGATTCCCGGCTGAACACCTCGAATTTTTCACGCCACCACCTCTTTCGAGCTGCTGACAACACTCAAAGAGTTATAACTGTCTAAGTAAAAGCTTCTAAAACTTCGCCGTTCGTAGTCGGCAAGAAACTGTAGGTCGTTTTTACTCGCGAGAGAATAGTAGTGCGCACAACATGAATACTTGATGAACAAGCTTGGCCCTGGTCCCTCTGTGGACTATCGCGCCATCCAGTTGTTATAATTATTATAAAATTGGGCTGCATTTTTTATTTAGTATTGCAAAAGGAAATACAAGTTATGAACAAAAATGTACGTTTTTATAAAAAACTACATTTTATTTTTAATTTGGTAGCTTATAGTATTCTGCAAAACAGGTGGATAAAAGCATTTTCGCTTTACATTCTTTGCAACGCCAGGATTTGATTTATGGAAGATATTTAGGGAAGATTGCATTGTAACTTATACAAATTACTTTGAAATAAACAAAAATGAACATGTTAAATATTTTCTCATTTTGAACGACATATCAGAACATGTGCGACTTTGGTCAAATTAATGCAAGACGTTCTAAAAGGGTTAGTATTATTATATTTGGGATACGACATTGTTTAAATGGGCATGGTTTTTCTGTACAATTTGCATGACCATGGTGTATAAACCCTGTTTGACAAATGCCATTGTTTACCATTTGGAGCTGAATATTTTCATGGCTAGTTCTTGTGTGATTTCAAAAATAAATCTAAATAAATAAATATTTACCGTGTTAATAGGAATAATAATCTGTATGACTACATTAGAAGACCTCAACAAGATAAGACTCTAATTTAAAATCATATACAATTAACTTCATAAAAATAGCAGTGCTCCTCAAAAAAGACAAATAATTTTCTATTAATTCAAATTGTTTTATTATTTTTTCAAAACACATATACAAAAGTAAAGCATTTCAGTCTTAACAGGTATACCACAAAATAAACGTTGTTCATAACTTTTAACTATTTTTTTTGTAGTAGTAATATTTCGCAGTTGTTCATAAAAATAGCAGTGTTTAGAATTATGCTGTGCCTAGGCAACAGAAATCAATGAAACAATATGAAATCATTATTATTTACAGCTTACCATTAGTACTTCGTGATAAAGCCTTTGTTTTTTTATTACTGCGCTGCATCTTCGTGGCATTGAGTCCACCAGACATGAGTCTCGCACTACCTCCCACAATTCCTTGGCGTTTTTTGGTTTTTCCTCATGGACAGAATTTTTAACATCGCCCCACAAGTTCTCAATGGGGCTTAGGTCAGGGGATTGTGCTGGTCAGTACATAACTTTTTTCATCAAACCAAGATTTTACCCGTTTTGACGTATGTTTTGGGTCATTATCTTGTTGATATACCCAAACTAGTGGCATTTCCTCCTCGGCATATGGCAGCATAACCTCTTCTAAAATTTTAACGCACTCAGCACCGTCCATTATATCCTTGATAGGATATATAGGCCCAACCCCATTATATGAGAAACAGGCCCAAATCATTAGTTTTGCTCCTCCGTGTTTAACAGTTTTAACTGTATAACGGGGATTATTTTCCTAATTCTTTGGTCTTCTTACATATTCTCGACGACCCTTGGACCCAAATAAGATTGTTTTGCTTTCATCGCTGTACAGAATATTCCTCCATCTCTCCTTAGGCCAATCTTTGTGAAACTTTGCGAATGTCAATCTTTTTTGCACATGCTTTTTTGTCAAAAGCGGTACTTTTCGCGGGCTTCGAGCTGGTAGTTTAACCTCTAGAAGACGTCTTCTAACCGTCACAGCACTCATCGGAAGTTGGAGTTCATTCCTTATCTATCTGGAGCTTATTGAAGGGTTCTCCTTTGCCACGTTGATAGTTTTTCGGTCAGTTCGCTTAGCCGTCACTCTTTTTAGACCGCGTGTTTCGGGCCCAGTTTAGCGCATTGGTGACCACTTTCGCTGAACATCCTATGATTTCCTGGATTGAAGCATATGTTTTTCCCTCCGAACGCAATTTTTTGATCAAATTCCGCATATCTTCGGTACAATGTTTTGATCGACCCATATATCTAACTTTAAAGTATGTTAATAAAAGACTACATATACAAACACATTCACTTACTAAACAAGAATACACAAATATTTTTTAACTCTAAACAACAATTTCTGAGACACTTTATGGTAAAAAAAACACTGCTATTTTTATGAACAGGCTTCAATCAACAGATTTCAATGAATGAGTGAAAAAAGGAGAAAGTAAGACTTTATTTTTTATTTTTAATGTCTGGTATGGTATCTTAGTTACCGGAATATAAAATAAAATCGGATATACATTTGGAAAAAGGATCTTCCTAGAGATATGTTACTAATTATTTATGTCGTATAACTACTGCTATTTTTATGAACACAACTGTATGCAGTGTGTCGTTGATACCGATTCTAAGAAATCGCTGCAAAAATAAGTCAACAATCCTTCATTTACTCTAGAAACGGAGAGCTTAGCAGCCTCGTTTTTAATGTTGCCTTCAAAAGTTTGAAATAGTATTTAAAGTTCGTAACCACCTCAATGCAGTGGATAAGTTTGTCATTTGAAGTTCTTAGATTCGAGCTTAGGACTGATTACCACGCGATCAGATACAAGTTACTGACAATACTTAAAGAGACTGATTTTGTAGAAGTTTCTCAAACTGTGTCATTAATTACTTGTTGGTGCAAAAGCCTGTTTCCTCCTGGACTATTGTTTATATTTATATGTGTTTGAAACTTAAGAATTTCATGTTCATGACATTTTTGTTACATAAAAATAAAATCAGTTTTATAAAGCACATTATTTCATTTAACTTGTGACCTGGGCAAAATAATCATTTTTATTAAACACTTTTATCATTTGCATATGTTTCAGCTTTGCTTTAATTTAAGCTATTATATAGTAAATATGTCACTTCAATAAATTTCCCGAATTCAATTATCATAGTCCGAAGAACACTGTTCAAACAGTACTTCCTTTTTTTGCTCAATATGTACACACTCAGCCATCAAAGAAAACTAAATTAATAGAAATGAAATACTGTAGCCTGCGGAAGCAGTAGAAATTAATTCTGCGCAGGTAACTGGAAGGCCTAAAGAGAGCAAATAATTATAATTGAGAAATCAATCCCCTTAATTTAATGCAAGATGAAGTGTGGTACTAAATACACTCCTGTTATTGTGCAAGCTACCATCATACATAAATTCACGATCGTTACGTATGAAACTTATTATTTGAATCAATTAGTTTTTAAGATGACGTGCTTGATCGGCATGTCTCAGTAATCTTCCACGAACCGCATACAAATATTATTATGCCTGCCTTACGCCCCTTACAAATTCAATTGGATCTTTTGCTCATTTCACTGTAATCGTTATAAATTTAGCGAGGGTGTCAACCATAACAAATGACTTTGTTTTCACATTCGTCGTGTTTACAATAAAAAAAAAAGTAAGTTTAAACAGTGTTCCAAAATGCGAGTTGTTTTCTGAATGTTAAAGAAACCTTGCTTAATCAAATTTTTTTATAAAATTTGTCGGCTCTAAGAGAATTTTTAATTTTGAATATAAGAACCAGCAGTAAAGGCCAATCAACTGCTATTTAATGGGTCGAAAACATTTCAGTTGTAAAATGTCTTGTATTTACTTGACATAAGTCGTCATGGTGTATTGGTTTATAAAATCTACTTACACGCCTGAGCTCTAGGCTCGATTTCTGAAATGCCAGAGTACTGAAATGATTTACTTCGATTTGGTTCTCAAATTGCACGTGTCTAGGCCGGCGTTAAGCTTTATTTTAATTTCGCTTATTTCATGAAACAGTTGTAGCAAACAACGTTTACAATGTTTAAAACACCTCGGCTCTAATGGAGTATGTGACACTGTTGCATTTTGTTGATTGCTATTCTATTTACCACACATTCAAGGGCGTTTTAATATTTTCAAATATTCCATTAACTTTCATTGTACCTATAAAATGCGAAAATGCCCAAGTCACATGTTTAACATTAAAAAATTGGCTGCGGCTTATATAATTGTCGGAAATGCAATTATATAAATTTAAAACTTCTTTCAACACATTTAAAACTGCCTTCGCTAATAATCCACTCAAGACAATGATTTCATAAACATTTGTGCAATTTCGAGCATACGCTCGAAGTTGTCTACACGTTCAATGCTGCCTACAGCATAACTCACTCTCCATTCCGGTATAGACTCATCAAACTGAACGGAATAACGATCATCATCTAGGCCACACGGAGCGAAGTCAGCGTCGGTATTTTTAGAACGGAAAAAATTCCAAATGATTTATACAAACTCACCTTTGAGATTACAAATCTTCTGCAACTGATTTTCCCTGACGAATTTATCCCCAATTATCGTCCACTTCGCGTCTAGTTTGTCAACAGTTGCTCGATGTCGGTGATAACAATTTATTCGATTGTGTCAACATTTCACCGTGAAGAAGATTCTTTTTTTCAGATCCATTAGAGCGGATCATTCTGTGGCGGGGGCATCAGTATAGATCCTCGCATCTTGGGTTGTGATAAAATCACTTCTATCCACACCTTCTCGGCGGTAGAGACTGAAGTGTGTGCATCGTTTTCTGGTTGCGAGCCAAGTTCGCTCTGAATGGGTAAATGCCTTGTTTACACGCTATCTTTTTTGAAGTATTTAAACAGAATTGATTGTGCGATTTATTTTCTGATTGATGATGGAAGTAGGTTTCAAGGTTTTCCTATACCGTGCTTACGATGTTGTAGAGTTCTTGTATTAGGAGTAGTAAAAATATTAATTTGCTTTGCTATATTTACAATGGCAAATATTGATTCGATGTATCACCTTTGCTGGCAAAATAACTGAGACAGCCTTATTTAAGAAGCCTCTTAAAGCTAAGCTTAACCATTCTTCATAGGTAAGTGGTAGTAATTTAGTGCTAGGTTAGGACAAATCGAACGCTTCAACAATGTGTTAAGAGGCTCTGGCATGGATAGATGTGTATGTTCTCGCCACTTTATGTAAGACAATCTTATTATATATTGGCCAAGTTGTGGACTATAAAACAATTTCGACCATCAATATTGTTATGACCACAGTTTTTACCTTTCACCTTTGATTCGCAAATTGAAATTCGTGTAAAAACTGTTCATTAAGGTCCTTTTTAAGTCCAGCCTAGTTAAAAAGGTTACAAAATGCTTTTTGTCCATTTTATATTTTTTAGCTCATAGCCATATGAAGCAATGTTTACATTACGTCGGCATATTGTGCTATTGCTGGCGTCAATTTTATGAATGTATAAATTCTTCATCATTGTTGCATACATTTGGATGATCGACCGAATAAGAGCAATTATTTGGTCGATCATCCCTAAAAGCGATGGTTTTTCAGGTTATGCTTTTAACTGTTACATTCCCTCAATTGAAATCCGTGGTAGCTTTCGTCATCATCATCTCACATTCACCCACCAATTCAGTGCAGCGTTTAACCTAAACCATCAACAATTGTATTTCGTGGCCTTGTTTTCCAGAATATTTTATTTCATTCAAACAAAAAAAAAAAAAAAACGATTTCCGCAAAAAAAAAAGTCGACTCCGGCACTAGATGCGACAGTGATATGCCTGTCTAGAGAAGCAATGACAATCGTATACCTCATTTATATTCATTTCATTTCTGACTTCAGTCCGCATTCGTTGTGAGTTGCAGGATGTGCTCCATGTACAGCGCCAACCCGAAAACAGCGGTCTCCGCCTGGGGCGCAAGGCGCTGGAGTTTTTTTTTTTCATATTTGATTCGTTTTCACGACTGAGTCACACCCTTTCCCACCAAACTTGGCGATGTGATGATAATTACGAAACAATTCCGAGGAGGCTCTGCGGTGTTTCAAAAGTGTTTCCCCGGCTTAATGAAGTTTTCCTCCCCTTGTTTGGGTTGATGGTGCAGGTTGCGGATATAAGTTTTCAACTTGGTCAAGGTCGGGAAATGCTGATTAAAGAAAGTTATGTAAGCCCGTATAATGATGTCAAACACTAATTAAGAATTCCGTTTCACACTGCGAGAGAAGGAAGTAATTAATAACAATGTCATTTGATAGTTGCAGGAGCATGAGTGTGTTGCCACTGTAAGAGTTCACACAATCAGCGCACGAAAACATGGGTAACAAGTCTCAGAAGTCAATGAAATCTGTCTCTCTCTTGTTGAGTCACGTGAAAGGCACAATGCCCCGGAATAGACACGCGGAGGAATAATAAATCACAAACTAAAATGACAGTCAATCAAGTCTCTGTAAGGTAATTGTCGATAAGATAGTGAGACATAGGTGCAGTCAAACGATAGGAAAGTATCGTGATTTAGATTCTGAAAGGTCTTATGTAAGTGCGATATAAATGGAAGTGAAACTGGAAATTATTTTCGCTTGGCGGAGTCTCGCGTGGTAGCTAGCGTACTTCGTGAGGGGATCTGATGATAATCTGTGTTAACTGATATGGCGGATATGGCGGCAACGTCTTCGTCTTGTTTACGAGAACGTAATCTAAGAAGTCTTATTTGTTTTTTGAAAGGTGGGATTTTGGCAGGCCGATGTGGTATTATTTTAAAAGAAGAAAATTCCTTTAAAGTAAACGTGTTAGCGTTTGCTGATAAATTAACCCAAAAATAGTTTAAATTTTAAGACACGATTTAAGCTATCACTGAGATAATAATGGCGTCTTATACTTCTTAATAAGAATGTGCTTTTGTTGAATGCACGAAATTTTTATTATATACATTTACATCACTTAATAAATTTTAAGGTATCTAGAAAGGTGTCATGCCATGTTTTAAAACAACTGCCTCGTGGTTGCCGTGGTTTAATAAAGGTATCGGAATTCTGTCTGGAGTTTGACATATATAGTCGGCATCGTCTGCTCGTGGGTGAGTAGATACAGTTTGCTAAGAGAGTGTTTACACTACGAAAAAATGCAACAATTTCTACATTCTCGCTTTAATTTAGTGCATTTCTAGGAATACTATTTCACAATTTTTTTATTCCACTATTACACATTGTAAATAATATATAACATAAGAAAGTTCTTATAACTTATCAACAGTAATAAAAAAAAAACACAGAACTGTTTACTCTTTGCATTTATCATTCGGCGTGTAAACCTTTATGTCAATGTCAGATTATCCTTCTTTGATGAACTCCATCAAACGGTTTCAAATATTTGGTTTCATTTTTGCCACTATCTCATTCAAATGCATCCAGAGATTTTCTATTTAGTTAGAGTCTGGGTTCTGAGCTAATGTATACAATACTTGTATATAGTGACTTATATATTGTATATATATAGTATGCAATACTTATATATATAGTTACTTATATATAGTTATAAGTACTTATATATTATATAGTGCAGTTGTAAAGCAACATTCTTACCGTAAGTTCTTTGTGTTTCGGATGGTCGTCTTGATAAAACTTAAACGTTGGTTTTCTGCCATTATTACCACCATTAAAGCCAAAACTGTTAGCACTAGCAAACAAATGAAGTTTCAAAATGCCATTAAGTTTGGTTAACCTAATTGGCAAACCAGTGAAATAAATTTATAACGGTGACCACTTTGGTTAAAAAGAAGGCTCGTGTATCGTGCTCGACCGTACATTGTTAGTCTTTAACAGGACCAGAAAATGCGCAATAAGGCGTCTTGGTGGCCGCTGTGCCGTAGGGGTTAGAGTGCGACATTCACACGCCGAAGGTCCCAGATTTGATTTCCCGACTGAATGCGTCGCATTTTGACGACACCACCTGTTTCGAGCTGCTAACAATATTCAAAGAGTAATACCTATCTAAGAAAAAGTTTCTCAGACGTCGCCCTTTGGAGTCGGCAGAAAATTGAAGGCCTCCTTCTCATACAAGAATACAATAGCGCGGAAAACACAACTAGTTTATGAGAAAGCTAGGCCCTGGTCCTGGTCGCGCTATCCTTGCCACATTTGAGGCGCATTTCAAAATAAAATACATTGAAATATTTGCAGCTTATACATGTAGATCATGTTTAGGTGATTAATTAAATCAGGTGCAGTTTTCTTGTGTATATATGCCTCATGCCTTATGTATTCTTCAATTTCATATTTACTTGGAATGCCTTCATAACCTGTATGCACGGGCAGAAATCAATGGTCGTCATGAACTCTGACTAACTTGGAATCAGTCTGTATGTGTGTAATTTCTTCCATATTTCATGAATAGCAAATATTCTCAGTTATTAAATTTTGAATAATTTATCACCTCTGATTGTTTATGTCTGTTCGGATCACATTCTTTACGAATTCTTCAAATAGCCAAAAGCATTGCTTCTTCATCTTTATATTCTTTGCAGTAAGAAACATATAATATATAATGCACAAACAAACAATTGCATTATCGTTCCTCATCTTCACATTTTCCAGGTTCAATGAATCCATTGGCAATAATAAAATAACTCACGTACGTCTTTCGAGAATTATTTGTATAAGACTTTGTGTTTGTTTTTCAGAGGCTCGATTCGCAGAACTATCGTTATGAACACATAGCCACACTGTCGGCACGTGTAAGCAAATCCATTGATCTTTCAAATAATTTCAATTTCTGTCATTCGATGTTTTTGAAAGCACCGGCGAAAAAGTCTCCCAACGAAATGAAAATGCCTTTATCAAGTTCGTTTTCATATCAATGCTTTAGCAAAGCGAGTGTTTGCATCTAAATTATCGCGAAAAATTACATCAAAATAGAAGTGGCCTGCACATTTCCTAGTTTCAAATTCGACGATAGGCGCACGATAAGATAAGCCGCTGAACAGTCGTCGGACGTTGAGGGGTTTGAGTGATCGTTAAGTGAATGTGTGCGATTTACTCATTTTCTTGCTTTTACAGTGATTTGTTTCATTTGACGATCAGTAAAGCCTTGAAAACTGTTGTGAAAACAACAAACCGATAGTCACTCTCGTTTTGTTTGTGTCGTGAATGTACATGACATAGAGAGGGGATTGAGTCACGGGAGAAAAAAATAACAAGAATGCGATAAGAATGCAATAAATTGCAAAAAAATAAAGAAAATATGTAACAGACAAACAAAGCATTGAAAGAGGACAGAGGAAAGACCAATGGAAAAGGGTATATGGCGGAGAAGTTTTTGCGGGTTGGATGACATCATGCGGTTGTGGGGTAAGGATGTTGTTTTTGTGGTGGCCTTTGGCATGACTTCTGCAATTGGTTTTGATGTGGGATATAGGACAGAGTCAGAACGGAAGTGGTTTCCGGAAGTAACGACGGATGGCCAATGGAATTCTATGGCTTTTTTTGCTTCAAGGTTTGGTTTTGAGAATAAAAACAGACGGCAATAGAATAATGAACTTTGGCTTTCAATTGGCAATTCAAGGTATTTCGCCTACTTGGTTGTTGGTTTAATTTATTACAAACTTAGCGATTTGTCTGACGACGTTGTTTCTCGCAATAAAGTAAAAATTTTGAAAATGGCATTTACCAACTGACACAACGTCAAATGAAAAGGTTGCACCTGCGTAAAGGAAGTTCCAGTATGATTACCAGGGTAGGACATGTCACATTTATTTTTGTACAAAGCGCAAGTGACTGCAGAAATATTTGTGACATACATACATATATCAACGTCGCATAGGAAGTGAGCCACTAGTTCACACGTTTCGTTTTTAGAGGTAGTTGTATTAAGCGAATACACATTTTACACTTTCCGGTGTGCGAAAAGTTAGGTACTGTATACAAAAAAACCAATGACATGTCAAGTTGAAAAGCAAAAAATACTTGGGAAAAAAATGTTACATAAAATTGATGAATAGTTAAAAGTTAAGATGTTAAGTTTCAATCGAATAAAAACTGTTCATGACCGTTTGTAAGGTAACGTCAGTCCCTCGTAGGAGAAATTTGGTATATTGTGTTAGTAAGGCACTGTTAAATTTCCTACATTAAATTTCTTATAAAGCTTAAAAAAAATCGGATGCTTATTTTGTGGTGGATAAGAATGAGGGAGCAAGGCAGGAGCTGAAACAATCTTAAATTTTCAATTTATAACTCCTTATATTATTGTAATGTATTTCTAAAAAAATATGCCCATTTGAATTTGCACTAAACCAAGGTTCAGAAATAACTATCTACTTGTTTTTATAATTCCAACCTTTTCATTAACACTCATATTTTTTAAATAAAACGTTTGGCCGCTGACATGCTGTTCTTAGCGTAGGTATTAATCTTTGCATAGCAAGAAGTGGAAACGTAGTATGAATGATGTTTAAGAGGAACATAGAGTTTTCTCTCTGTTATGCTATTCTCAGCGCACGCAACTTGCGCAAAAAGGGTGTTATGTTTTTCTTGTTGCTGCAAACTTGCTTGATAATTCAAGTTTGTATACTGCCTCATAAATCGATTGAGGTCAAGGGTAGGCTATAGGCAGTGAGTGACAATACAGGATCCAACAAACCGATATTGAGGAAATTTGCTCAGTGTCTACTGAATTATAGTACTACGGATCAAACAGAAGGTGGAAATGCGATTCTTATTAAAACTTAAAACTTTGTCGAGAATCAGTTTTATTTCTTTCTAATGCAGGCAAATTTGAAATAACACAATATTTCAGTTTCGGGGTTTCCTGCAAAAAATTGTTTGCCTTTGTCTGTCTTGGGAGATAATGTACAAACTGAAATTCATTGCGGCTGTGGAGATGTTTTTAACTATTTGTTAATGTATACTTTGAAATTTGCTTGTTTAAGCTGCGTAATTATTGAAAACAACCAATTCTCTCGTCTACTTTTTTCAAGAAGTCCAGTTCTACATCTCAAAGGATGAAATTCAGTGTTTCGCAACGTTCTAGGAGCCCGAAAAGAAAAATTTTCTTCGGCGGTTTCACTTACTGTTCAGTTATGTTTTTTCTTCTTAATTATGTAGCACGAGATTCATTAAGTATGCTGGTCATTTAAAATCGATTTTATATCACAAACTAAGTTGTACCAAAACTAGTACATGTTACTTTGACTGTTGTGTTATATTGAAAATGTATCAGATGTCTGGGACCTAGTCAGAAATGACTTGAATCAACACATTGTACACCAAAGTATAGCCGAATCAAATCTGTCACATTCACAAGAGATTAGAAACAAATAATAAAACGCACCAAATGTTATCTATTTTATAATTAGGAACGGCAAAGTTATCTGTGTCAAATTAAAAGGAATTTGTGGGTCAGTCACCTGATTTCCTGTTGTATTAATTTGGGTGCTATATGATCTCATAAAGTGTGATAAAAACTGAGTGACATACGGTACGGTCCATATAATTTAATGTTTGAAGATTATTTCATGCAAATGTTAACCTTTTACTGCGCCTCAAATGGTCCATCCGAATAAATGCTTCAATGTTGTCTTCCTATGCGTCATTTGAAGCGGGATTGTCTGTATAGAGTTCTAACATAGCCCCACAAAAAATTGTCTAAATGCGTTGAATCGCAAGATCTAGGCGGTCAATTGACCAGAAACGAACGTGAAATAAAATTTTCACTGAACTCGCCTCTCAATAAGTCCATGTTTGCCCGTGCTGTGTGGCATGTGGCACCGTTTTGTTGAAACCACATGCCATGCAAGTCGAGCTCTTGTATTTTGGGTAAAAAAAAGTTGAATATCATCTTACGGTAGCGCTCACCATTCACAGTTACGTTACGATTCGCATCATCTTTGAAGAAGTACGGTCCAATGATGCCACCAGCCCATAAACCGCACCAAACTCTGACTTTTTCTTGATGCATTGGTAGCTCTTGCAATGCTTCTGGCTGATATTCACTCCAAAATCGACAATTCTGCTTATTTACGTACCCATTGAGCCAAAAATGAGCTTCGTCCATATTTTAACATCAAATGGAAGAAGCGCGCGATGAAATCAATAATTTGCTAGCGTTGTTCGTTTGTAAGACGATTGAATGGTTAAATTATAGACCAAACTAAAGATGTTTGACAGTGAAACAAAACACGAAAAAAGCGTCAGCTGCCTGTTTTCTATTCTCTCTATTTTATGTGTGGTGTACAATACTTTTATTTATTTATGTTTTTACCGTTTGTCTGTTCTTCAAAAATATATTAAATCTTCAAGCATCCCTTAAGAAACGAAACTGTCAAGTCTTTCCAGATGGGTTTCTGTTCTTGACCTAATTTGCCAAACTGCGCATAAATTCCCCAACAAGACATTCCAATAACATGCGTTCACACATTTCCATAATCTACATTTTCGTTGTACGTTTTGTGTTGTCGTCCAAGGAGAAGAAGATGAATACCAACAACGATTTTCAAAATGCAAATTCTCTTTTCGTACGCCTTTCTATAGGAATCAGAGGAATGCTTTCATCATCACAGTGACGCAGATGCAATTGTGTCTAAATTTAAATTTATCAGAATAAAAGGAAGACCTTTAAACTACGCTATTTTCACTCCTGGGTAAGATCATTGCGTCACTTGCTATTGTACGTGCTCGTACATTCAATCGGTGAGTAAGCAGGGGATGCTTTGGGTGTTATATATATGTTAAGTTACATAAACCAGTTACAGAAACTGGTCAAAAATTGTTACATTCGCAACTGTCAGTAATCAAATGTACAAGAGATAAAAGAAGAATTCACATTTCCCTGCTATTTTCTGATGTAAATTTAATACCCGTGGTCGCCGTGGCGTAGTGGGTAGAGTGCGACGCTCACACGCCGGAGGTTGTGTTCGACTCCCAGCTCAACAAAAATTTTTTGAATTTTTCACGGCATCACCTCTTTCGAGCTGCTCACAACACTCAAAGAGTAATAACTGTCTAAGAAAGCTTTTCAAATTTCGCCTTTCGAAGTCGGCAAAAAACTGTAGGTCCGTTCTACTCGTGAGAGAACAGTAGCGCGCACAACACGAGTAGTTGATGAGCAAGCTAGGCCCTGGTCCCCCTTTGGATTGTAGCTGCAACAATTATTATTATTATTATTATTAAATTTAATACCAAAACACTCTAGCAGGGACTACATACATCAATACATAAAACAAGTACCTTAAAATGAATCCATTTTCATTTTTCGTTTCTTCTAATTCTTTCAAATAAATAAAACAACTTCCCACCTTAAAGATTTGTCAGATTTTATTAGATCTTGCTAATCGAGATATTTTTCACCGGATCTATGCGTTCTGATGGCTCACATACGGTGATGGTTGGATATCTGCTAAGAATCTTCACGATTTGAGCAGTATTCGCCTGACCATTAAGAAAGTCGTGAATCGTTGGTTTTGAAATTATTTTATTCAGATACTCCATTTGAGCAATGAAAAGAGCAAAATATCTAGAAACAACAAATTGAAGAAAAATTACATAAAGTTATGGGAGCGAGGGCTTTAGCTTATATGAGGAAGGGGGTAAGTGTATAAAGCGATGATGAATTTTGAATAGTTGAATGCCATTTAATACTTGTCACCTAACTGGTTTCACAAATAATTTCATTTTTTATATTCTAATTTGATTTTGCTAATAATAGATGTGTTCCTCAAAATATGTGCTTCATTGAATTTATAAAAAATGTTCACCTATGTTGGGTGAAGTTTAACTAATTTACAGCCAACCTCAGGTGCTGATATGAGTCATAGTTGATTCTATCTGCTTCAGAATATATGCACCGTTGCCTACAAAATTTGACTGTTTTTTGATTAACATAATTTGGAATGCTATTTTTATTGTGCTAAGAATGAGAGTCGAACTTCGGACAAAGATTTAATTTGTTAATTGAATAAACGGTATTCGATAATACAATTTCGTTCACACGGTTTTGGAGTCAAATAGAATTGTTTGGTGTCATGCCAGAGTTTTGCATAATGCAGTTTCGGAATATTAAATAAATGAAACTACTCCTTTCAAGACTCGCGCAAAGTAAGCAAACGTGCAGACTTTGTCACTTTTCATTCGTTGATGTAATTTTATCAACGCTGAACAAATTTATAAAGGTTGTCATTTTTTCCTCTCTACATTTTTATCACAGTATAGTTCAAAGTTTTTATGGTAACTCTATATTGCTTACAGGAGATGTAGAAATATATATATATATAAATTTTATTAACAAGAATAGACCGTTGTTACTAAATCACGAGTAAATATTTTGCATGACCATAATTTTCTGTCTCGGTTTTCGTGAAAATTTAATAAATATACAATATACAATACAATTGGAAATGGGCTTAGATTTCTTACTATAAATTCAAGTGTGTAATAAATTACTAGTTTGTAAATTCTCTAGTTCGAGTCCTGCATGTTATGTTATATTTGATAAGAAGTATGCTGCACGCAACTGGCTCTGTGGTATTTTGCTTGTGCTTGTTAAGATTGAAATTTTGGTATTTTTTAGTGTCAGTTTTTGCTTTAAAGAGGCGAACAGCGACAATCGGGGGAAATGTTAGCCCAAACAATTGCTGTTGGTAGTCGTCCGTAGGACCTCTCTGGCAAGTAAACTCGGTAATTTCTTTTGTTGCCATATTGCTTGAAAATAAATAGGTACTTAAAGGAAAAATAAATTCGGCAACTCATTGGGTAAGCAAAGAAACTCCTTCGCTTTTTCGACTTTATATGTTTTCGGTTGCGGTGTATGTTTGTGTACTTTTTGGAATTCTAACGGCTTGAGTCCAAACTTATTTAGTATGGGTAGCATCCGTTCTAACAGTATGTTAAGTTCCCAAGCCATTTGTCTTTCACTTCGATGTGAATTTCGCTCGATTCAAGGCTTCACTTTTTGAACTGTCGCTGTTTCTTTTTTTAACACCTCCATGGTGCTTTGTAATGCTGCCAGTATCGCGGTAACTTCGCCGTTAGGAGTAGGCCCTGTAGGTCCCTTCGACTCGTGAGAGAACAATAACACAACGGGAGTAGTTGGTGAACAAACTAGGCCCTGGCCCCCTGTGAACTGTGGCGCCATATGGTTACTGTTATTAATATATCATGTACAAACTATCACCAATCATATCCTTTCTGTACAAAGCTTAATTCGTACGACAAAACAAAGAGCCACCTAAACAAACACACGAAATATGTGTTCTCTGCAGACACCTCACCTCTGATTGTGCTAATATGTAAGCCGAATCGATTAAATAACTTAAAAAATGTAAAAATTGGGCAAGTCAGACTTGCAAAAAAATTGAAATCTGTCACCACATGCTCTCAGCGTCATTTAACCTGAAATTCAAAGTTCACGCCTCACTATATCGATCTCAAAGTCCATTGATATGAAGTATCTTAGAAAGATATAATTTCCCTCTTGAACTTATTCCTTATCACTATTTATCTAACAACAAATGTACACAGTGCACCGGGACAGAAAAAATCTAACTTGCGATTACGAACTCGTGAAATTATTCCATGTGATCTATTCGTCCTTCAATTACGTGGTTACGTCCACTAATTGATAGTACTTCATGGAAGAAATCAAATTAAACATTCCTTTTCATCTCTCCCTATCCTATTAGCTTTTATTAGTTAAATCATCTCCCTTATCCGAGGCAACCTAAATGAAATAGATTTCTATCGGATTTGACATTCTTTGTTTGGCTTCTACTTAAGCGATTCGCTCCGGTCGATGGAAATTTATTCCGAAGAGGACTTCATTGCTCGAGTTAATGGAAATTTTTTTTTCACGCAAACTCGTTAAAGCCAGCGTCTATTTCAAGAACGACACTTAAGGCAGCTGTTTACATGAACAATTAGCGCTCTGAATGCGGTCGAAGAGCACTCGAACGATGCCCGAGTGGTAGATTCGGCTCAATGCCGAGTGGTCACGCCCTGAATTTGTTGATAACAAGAAACTTAAAATCAGACGACACTGGACTGAAGCGAAATATGGAACTCAATTAAGTTTTATTTTGATTTGAATTTAACAAATATACTGAGTGATTGGCGATGAAGCAGCGTGACGTGATTCATCGAGACAAACAGTCTGTTGTGGTATTAGATTATCAGTCTTTGAGGTTGATAACGTATGTAAAATTTCACTGGATTGATGATTCAAGCCTTTGTCTGTTTTTCTTTTCGGAAATTCCTTTCCTGTTGTTTGTGGTATCTGTGGGACTAATCAGTGATAGGGCAAGTTCATCGTTGTGGGCAACACGCTTTTGTGTCTGAAATACAATATGTGCAAGGTCTGCGTGACTTTAAAAATATAAAGCAATCAAGCGAGTATAATTAACATATGAAAGATGACAACATATTAAGCCAATGTTTGGGGGCTATAATACACCCCATTAAGGACTTAAATAAGAACCAGTAAATTATTGCCTTAAATTTCAGTACAATAGAGTAATATCGGAATTTGAAAGCAATTGTTTTTCTTTTCATTAAATTAGAAAGTTCAATACACATTTATAAATTTACTTCTCAAGTTTATTAAATTGTTCGGTCATAATGAAAAACCTTTCGACATTTATAACGTTCGCATCTACAAAAAGTGATCATTATTTTTGTTATTAGAATGAAACCATTTGTAAATTGTATTGTGCGCAAAATCTGTGTTTTGGCATGCTCACAAACAATAAAATAAAGAAGCGTCAACAATTTAAAGAAGAAGTAAATGTTTAAAACTTCTTAGAGAAGTCAGTTGTTGATTTGTGAGTTGCGAACGAGTTATGTTGAAAGTTTCACAAGTTTCACGTAATACCGCCTCGCCTGTCAACAAACTCTGATCTTAGTCTATTCAGGAACTGCCTCAGTAGTAAAAGGATACATGTTCGCCATTTAACAAAAATGACGGCACCTATTGAGTGTTCACAATGGATTGAATACAAGTCTCTCGACAAAGCATATATTGCCATGGGATCTATGTTGTTTGTAGTTAAATTTTCCCTCCAGACGGCATCAACGAAAACGCTTGCGAAATAAATGGCACAAAGGAAAAGTTAATATGTTGTACAGAGTCAGCTTGGTTAATTTGAAGGAAAGGCTCTACAACTCAATTGCCGTATGAACCCTAACCAACAATAGAACAGAGGAAAACAAAGTTCTAACTCTGTTTGAGAGCCAAAAACTTTTCCATTAACTTTTAACTAAATGTCGCGTCCATAGACCTGTATTGAACCGCTGAGAGTGGTACAAATCCCTCTCCACAAAGAAATAATGACTGCGCTTATTGTTTGATATGGCGCCGCGCCGTTGTCTGTACAAACGACAATTACGTTACATGATTAATGAAGGGGTTCTTTTTTAGATTCGGTTTTTCTTGGACAGTCGAAGTTCTTCTTCGTTATCGAAACGAAAGCCTCTGCTAAGCTTGCCTCTATGGTCACTGTTTGGGACTGCCTTGCACAGGGTTTCATTCTACAGTTGGGGGCTCTCAACCACACAACTAAAGATGGCATGAATCTCCAGGGTGCAGTTTCACCAAGCTCATTCTCCCAAACGTGAGCAAGAAATCCGGAAAGGAAAGGAAAGACTTCAGACTGTTTGTTGACGTGCTATTGGCACACTTCATATGGCAAAGCACTTAAGTGTGCTTGGCTTAATGCTGCGACGCCTGTTGAGAAGGTGACTTGCCTGCTAAATACTTTCTTTATCATTGTCCCTCCTTTCGGCTGTTTGGCGCTGATGTAGTGTTAACTAAATCCCTAGGCTTTTTATCATAGAATTGTTTGTTGCCATTCCTCCGGAAGACCAAGAAATAACATTAAGTTTTGGTTACTGCCTGGTAGAGCAATGGTTTTTAGTTTGAGTGCTTCAGTGTAGTGTTTCCAAACCTCAAAAAAACAATATACCCACTGCTATATATATGCGACTGTTCTTGTAAGAGTAATCTAAAGAGTGTGAAGTGTCTTTTCGCGCACTTTTCCTGGCTGAAAATGCTCATAAGCATCCACTTTATATATAAACACTGAAGCTACACAAAATGAAAGCTAGTATATATATTGAATGAATGGTTATACTATATAAAGAAAATTGTATAATTCTTACCATAATAGTGTTCTGTTTTAAATTTTACACTTTCCCTGTGATAGAAAACGGTTTTGTTTTCTACAATTCTAGACCCTTTAAAAAAAGTAATCGCGTCTGTATCGTGTCTGAAGTCTTATACAGACAGAATATAAATATATATCCTATTATTCCTTTAAGTGTCTTTGAAACTGTTAAGATATAATAAATATTCTCTCTATTTTTTACTCGAAATGATTATAAATGTCTATAATTTCGATGTAACATTATATGTTTGAGTAATAAATTGTTAAGTAATTTAAATCCGTGGCAAATGAAAGTTTTTCGGTGACTGTCAGACATCGAAAAATTCTTTCTGATGTCAGGTATGCCTCATAAGCTATGACATTCCAATCTGTTAATTACAGCTAATCGAGTTAACCAAGCTACGTAAAGAGTGAAATGGAAAATGAATTTACTTCATTCTAATTCAATTAAAGCCTAGCATGCTGACACTAACCCGACATTACCTCGCCCATCCGGAGATGGCCTGACAAAGTTTAAATAGACATAGATAATCTGCGAGTGCTTGTAGTATACGAGCACAGTAAAAAAAGCCCCACCTGCAGGTGATATTTGTGTAATTTATCAGCGTCACAAACGTTTGTCGATTGACATTCTCCTGGGGGCACAACCTCAATATGTTCTGTACAGCAATTGTGGTAACAAATTAAAAAATAAAACAAAATTCGCATCCCATGCACGAGCATTTGGTCGCGTCACCCATTCTGAATGCTGTCTTGGTATTCGGGTAGTATTCTAGGAATATCAATCCACTTGACCGCCAACAGCGCATCACCTTCCCCAATGCTCAAGCTACCGGTGACAAACTTAGCCGACGTGTGGCATGCAAAGGTGCCAAATTGTCTCTGAGTATGCAGCCATTTTTAAGTCTTCTTCGAGAGTGACATCAATCAATCTAGGTGAAGAAAATTCTCGGAGTTTCGCCTTGAACGAACAACGACCGCTGTTGATGCCAATTGCAGGTAATGGTCGAGCGGTTTTTGGGCGTTGGCTGAGAATAGCTAAAAATGAGAATCGTGTGAAAGAAAGTACCATTCGAATTCGCATAATATCATCATTACCTCCCTTGTTGAACGACAAATTCTATTAATGGACGTAATTGTGTGTCGTTGTATAATACATTTTGCATTCCCAGCCGGGCAGTATTTGTGAATCTTTCTTTGATTCAATGCATTACAAATTTTAGAGTGTATTCACTAGAAACAAAACAAAAAAGGAAAATCAAAGTCAATTTTTTAATACCAATTTTTTAGTTCTTGCCTGTTGGAAATCGAAAATTTGGGAGTTTACCTAGACAACATTTGAAAAATATGCAAAACGAATATCCTTTCCAATTTTTCTATTTCCTATTTCTTTAGGTTTTCCATCCATGAATGGATGTTTTTCTGAATTTACCTTTTATTCCGTCACTAATGTTCGAATTCATTGTTGACCGATTATATCATATCCATATTTTTTCTTGTAAATGAGACAGGTAGTAACGTCTTTAGGCCATCTGGGATTATAATTTTACAAAGGGTGCCGCAGTAAGAAGTCAAAGCAATCACGTTTTGTCAACGCACCTTTGAAGTTGTCATTTAAATGAATAAACCATAGCTCAGAAAATAATCTCGTTTCCTGATTTCAGTTGGCACACATTATGGCACACAGACTTACATTTTTTTTCAAAGCCTAACGCTATCTTCATTTATCATCACACAATGCCGCCTGTAGTGATATAGACGTAACCGGGTGGCGTTGCATTAAGGAAGCAATAAACGCGTAGCCGATCAACGAAGCCTCACACGAAGGTAACCTCATTGCATCGTTCCCGGTTTGTTATTAATTGTTGTGCGAGTGTTTTGTTGGTTCTTGTGGTTGCACAATGGGTAGAGTTTGCCTTGACGCCGTCGGCGCTGCTGCATTTACTCTGTGAGCAAGAGAATCTATAACGCAGTGTGTTGGTTCATTGTTACCAGGCGATGTATGCGACGATGGCATTTGTATTTCTAGCGAGAGTCGTTCAGTTCTGACTGCAAATTGACGCGATGATGATTTGCCACTTAACCGATAACAGACAGCTGCTTGGCTATTGGATTGGAAATGCATCAAAGTAATTTATGTGCAGAGTGCGACTTTTGCGGTGTTGGTCGGCAGATAGACATTTCTTTTGGACAACAACTTCCATTGGCGCTACTTTAAGGCTTGTTAGTTGTCAAAGAGTAAATAAATTATTGAAACTCTTATATCAAGCATCTAGGGTTCCTTCCTATCGACACTATAAATGCGGCGACAATGCAGGTGACAAAACAGTGACTGGATGGAATGAGATAAAATATCATTTAAATTCGAGTACGGGCTCATGTCTTGAATGTTTTAATGACATGACATTTACAGTAAAACTTGCAAAAGTTGAACAAATGAATGATTGTATTGTTTCTTTTCAGGCGGAATGACGTATATTGTAGGACAAGCACAAAACAAGATTTACTATTAACATTATACTTTTAACTGCCGAATTCAGCGGATAATCTATCAGATTCGAAACCTGGCTTGACCTAAGCTTCGATATGCTTACGTTGACCACTGTCCTGCTTCACTGATCATAGTATTTCCTAGCATAGACTTTGATTGATGTACAAGTTGTGTTTTTTTGCCAGGCTGACTTTGGCCTGAGTCTAAGATCCAGCGAATGTCTTTGATTTCAAAGTTAAACTATTAGACTTAATTCTTGCCATAACAGAACGTATCTTTTCGAACGCCGGTGGTTTTCTCGTCTTATCTCTCTCTTTAATCTCTTGTTTTTTATACAAAGATTACTTATTTTTAAACTATGATATGAGATCATTGTCAAAACCGAATTTCATATGGAATCACGTATTTGGCTAGACCACTTCTTTTTTCTAACAGGTCCCATTCTAAGCTACGAATTTCCAAGACATGCACAAGAGTCATTGTTTCGTTGCTAGTTAATTCCGTTTAAAGTGGAAACTTTCAATGCTATGCTCTCAAAATTTGCGTCAATTTCAGTTTGATCTCAATGCGTCACACAAGTGATGCAAAGAATAACGAATTCTTCAAGCATTATCGTTGCGTAATATCAAACGCTATTTGACATTCATCCCTTTGCCTCAAATGTCATCTTGGCGCACATAGTGCAATACACACCCAATCTAGATTGAGATGTAAACACCACCAAACAATGGACAAGTGTTAAGTCGCTTCACTTAATGTAGATCTGGCGTCACTCATTGTTGTGACATTTGATTTAAATTCGGTTGTGCTCTTTTAACAAGTACTGACAAAGGCGAATGCAAATGGGGCGCATCAGCCGATTCGTTGCGGGTATTCAAATTGTTTTGTGAATAGATCAGTAAACTTGAAGGTAATCAGCGCGGGAAGGATCAGGGAAACCTCATTTATCGCCGTCATCGTCGATCACGAATTTAATTGAAAATACATATAAATACTATGCAGCAGTTGAAGTATGTATGCACTCTGCTTGAGTGAAACTTGGCATTGAAATTTGCTGAATGTGACAGAATTGGCGTCTTGCACAGGTGCCAGTGTTGTCTGCTTGCTTTGCCATTCGTTAATATACATGAATGACTTCATGCATGGCAGGGAATTAACTGCAGTAGGGTTAAAAGTATTTTTTTTTTTATTTTTTTTATATAATTCTAATTTATTTCTTCTCTGGAAAAAGCAAAGCACTTACTGTTGATCTTTAAGAAATGGTGACCTTCTCTTTCCTTATTCATTTTAAAAGTAAATGATACTCAAGCAAAAAAAATCTATTGAATACACAGATATCCAATAGACCGATATTATTTACATCAGCTTCTTTAATGATTTTTAAATCAATGTTTTTAATTTCCATTTCTATTGTTGGGGAGCACATTAAATACGTAAATTTCCGATTCTGGACTTTGAAATCCCGATTCAAATAGGAAAGCATCGTGAAATCGTATTTTTTGAGTACTGCATTGGTCACTAGATGCCAACATGTGCTTCACATGTACCCACATTCATCAGATTAAAATATACGCAAACATGGTATAATGACAAATGATTCAAAATGGGCCCATTAATTTGAAAATAAATTCTTAAAACTCTGCCTCGAAGATAGAAATCTGTTTAATGACTTGATTGACTTGCATCTATGTACATACATACTTACAGTTTCAATTTAACCTTTCTATAAGTGATTTCTTTCGTATATTTATACTTTCGCCGTATATTATCCGTTTAATATACTTTCGCCTTTTTTGTGTTGCCTGTCCTGACTATGTTTATCATCTGCATAAACATTTAATAAAGAATTCAGTCACAAATAAGTGCGCATAGAACATATTATTTTAAACTTTTGTTTGTGGTGTTCAGTGCGGATATCGAGCTTGGACCTTCGGCATGTGAGCATCGCATTCAGAAAACCAAGGGAGTGCTCAGCCAGTAAAAGAACTACTATGCGTTGATTCAATCATATCATTTCTTCCGTAAGAAAAACAAGGCCACTACTATGCTGTTTGAATACATATATTGTTAATTAAAATAAAATTAAGAAATGAATTGATCAGATCCTAGGTTCTTTAGCAACCGCTTGTATTGTACTCGATGTTGTTCTCACGCGAGTAGGTTGGAACCTTATTTTAGGTATATTGTTTAAAAAAAAACACACAGCACTTGGATAGCTTATGTTGCACTATTACATTCAGTATTAGCTTGGGTCATTATCGTTACGGCTTCTTAGTTGTCGGTAAAACCTTCACGCGGTTCCACGCGGCAATGATAAGACCTCTTCTCACCTTTGCGTCATACGTTTGGTGGGATAAGCTTTAGTGCAAATACGTAACTGCTGCATTCACCAAGCTTCAAAGACCGGTCTGTCTCTTCTGCACTGAGACTTTCTCTATCACGCCCGACCTTGCTTTTGATGCATTTTTCGTTCATACAAAGTCGACTTACCCGTGTCCGGGACTGGCTCTGATTAGAAATTGAGCCGGGAAGGGAATGTAGTGGGATTTTAACGGACGTCTCGAATACGACGGAGGGATGTGGAACTGGAGTTTTTGTGGAACGACTACGTGCAGACGACTTTTTGGCGTACAAACGGGACACTTCACCTTCGCTAAGCACTTAAGTATGCTTGAGGTTAGTGATAACACTCTATGTGTCGCCTGTGGTGTATGACACTTCAGAACACTTCCTCTGTCAATGTCCCGCCTTTGCTCGGGCCAGGTGGCGGCTGTTTGGAATCTGAAAACCTAGGCTCACTATCACCGATGCGCCTGCTGGTTTCCCTTCGGAATTTCAAGAAATTACATTTAATGTAGGGTACAGCCAGGTAGTAAAATAGACTTGTAGGAGTAGGTAGTAGTAAGTTACCTTAGCCATATCTCTTAAAAGAAATTTTGTAAACTGTAGAAATTTTTAATTAGATGCCAAAATAAAATAAAAAACAAAATAAATAAATAAAAAAAATAAAACATATGTAAGTCCTGTGACTGTCGACCTCCAGCAAAAGTTGAAAAAATGTATTGTTGCTTAAAAATGAAAATAGACTCTATTTAAATGATTCCAAAACTATATATAGAAATTTTCACAATCAAATTGCCAACACTGTTACAATCAGTAGACCCTACATTGCTTATTTTGCTGTCTGTGCATGCACTTAACCATCTCTTCCATAAGTCAACCATTTGGAATGTCTCTTTGAACTTATCCGATCACTGCGGGACGATTTGGTGTCAACAAGTTACATTCTGCTTTAATAAGTTAAGATTCCATTGAAGGAAATAGACCCTAATTGAAAAAAAAATTAAACGAGTTATTTTATTACATCATGGAGATGATTAGCGGCAAGCCTGAAATTCGTAATCAATTCTATTCACGTTTGCAACGTATATCGAAAGATGATCCTCCTTAGTGTTCGTGCTCGTTGCCATGCGCCAATCGTCAGCCAGTTGACGTAAGTTTCTGTGTTTTGTATATCAATGAAAGGTTAATGACTTTTTATCGTTTCAAGCGATGTGCAACATTTATATCTATGTGTATAGTGTGTAGGATTCATTGCTGCAAACGTAATGTTTTCAAAGAACATGCTAGTTGGCCGTGTTCATATGGTAAACTAAATGTAGCAAAACGACCTATATTAGTAGTTTCTTTTGTCAAAGAATTAATGTCGAAGTCGTAGCAGTTAATTCTCGCATTTAGAAACAAAAAAAAAAAGAGCCCGGCTAGCTTTGAACTAATTTTTATAAATTTGAAGAGAGTACTTATCCAGGAAATCTTTTTAACAATCCGCGTTTTAGTAACCGATTGCCATCTTGCATAAATACGTAACTTCACTTAGTGTATTTACAATATAAAAGATCAATAGTTGGCACAAGAACCCAACTGAAAGTGGAAAAATTATAGCATGAATTTTTTCGCGAAATTCTGAGTGTCAAGTCTGATTTCCATATGTTTGGGTACGCAAACAATGTGCTTCTTATGTTCAGACAACGTGGAGTACAATTCGAGTACACAATGTGGAGAAGCGTTTAGTTTTGTCTTATTTGCACCAATAATTGATGTAATATTTATTTAAGGCACATACATTTTTACAGTATCTTTTGACAAATAACAAAATTATCATAAATTAAATTAAAGACCTGTAACCCACTATCTAGGTTAATTTTTTAAGCTTAATGCCACCTGATGTAACATTAATTCTCCCAAACTTAATTTATTCATAAAACTATTAATTTAAAACTTCTTTCAACTTGACTATCCATTCGAGAAGCTCCTCAAGAGTTTATAAATCTTAGAATTAGTTTAAAATTTCTCTACACCACCATTCTTCTCCTTTCCAGGAGGGGCGGTTGCTTCAACCTGTTTGATCGGCTTAACCGGCTCAACTTTTGTGGTTTCTTTGGATGTTTTCATCGGATTTGTTATCTCAATGGTTTCTGATTTTTTCTGGAAATGATACCCACCAAGAGCCAGTCCAATCATTCCCAACGTTATCGTTGTCCAGCGTATGACGGAGTTTACCTTCAATCCTCTGTGAAAAAAACAAATTAGGGGACAATCAACGGAAAGTTGAAGGATACTCACAGAAAAAGTGGTTTTACCATGCTGGTCCAAGTCTTGTTCAGTGCCACGCTCTCCTGCACCCAAAACATGGGCAAAACCATTTTCCGAATGTTCTTCATCGGTTCAATCTTCGGTACGGGCTCTAAGTCGAAATTGAATTGCAGGCGCTTTGCTGCTTGAAATGGAGTTCCTGAGATCTGTGGACAAAAATTTACTGAACTACGTCCAAACAAGGCTTGAGCGAACTTACAATCTCAAAGTCGATGTACACGGTATGATCTTTTTCGTTCGGAGTGAGGCCGTTAATGTTTTCAAATAAACTAGGATCACCATTGAAAAAGTGTGGCATTGATGCAATCAGCGGGCCTCCTGTGCATGGAAACAGATTCATTGTCCCTTTCACAGGGCAGGTTTCGATGTCATCTGGATCATCACAGAAGCAGTGCAA
The DNA here is from genome assembly GCA_955652365.1 of Eristalinus aeneus. Lineage (NCBI taxonomy): Eukaryota > Metazoa > Arthropoda > Insecta > Diptera > Syrphidae > Eristalinus > Eristalinus aeneus. The sequence continues at coordinate 37,291,950 of OY019130.1, forward strand.
ACTTTCATCGGCCTGGAGGGAAAAGTTCAACCTCAAGTAAAAGATCTGGCTTAATTGTTGATCTCTTACTTTAATGTCGCCCATGTCCAGATAATATCGCACGGCAGGCATTCCAGCATAACTGGTCTTTGAGCGATAGACTGGTCCCATGGATCTGCAAAGATCTGGCGTAAAAGCCCACAGTCCCTCCTCCTTCTTCAAAAGTGGGGGAAACACAGTGGAGTCTGTACCGACAAATTGATTGCATGCGTCACCTTCCCAAACATCCATTTCTGGTTCATCGGCAAAACGAATTACTTTCCCCAGTTTGTGTATGTTTTTGACACCGCGACACACTGTGAATCGTCCAGCATCAGTGTAGTTTGCCTGCGGGAATACGGAATTTGTTTAACATGTAGTGGTCAATTTGCTTTGATTCATACGGCTCCAAGGAATGAAAAAAGGAAATGCGTGGCGTTCACTTGCTTGGCTTGTTTCACTTCACCCGTGTAGAAGGCGGTGCAAAGTGCCTTGGCGGCGAACTCTTCCGACGAACAGTCAACGTAGAATCCCCGAAAGAAAAGATCCATAAACTTGATCGTAATGAAGGCTGTCTCATTTGGAAAAACAATACTTATAGCTTTCGCTACAAGATCCAACATGGCTGCTCGATCTCGTTGAACGACTACAGAAATTGCCTAAAATGAGACGTGACATTTTGTTATTTAAAAAATGAAAACAACACAAAAAAAAAAAAAACACTTTCAAAATTAATTTTTTGACGCATGTGACAAGCGCAGATTGTCTCATCCCCACGAATGATAGCTGCTTGAAACTGTCAAAGTATGATGAATATATCGCAGAATTTGTTTTATCTTTTCTTCTGCTGGCGTATTTTGAATGCTGTTGAAAAACAAATTAGTCACCTGAATGAGTGGATGGGGAAGAGTTATTATTTCCTCTCCGGTTAATCCATTTGACAAATCCGGTCGAAATATGAACTTGTTTCGCATGTTGTAAGTGATGGAATCCTCTACAACGTCATCGACCAAATCATACTTATCTTTCCATTCCCTAAAATTTCGGACAAAATTTATGGTTTAGAAAAAATAAAGAACAGAGTTCAAGTGGTTTTGGATACTCAAAGTAGAATGGTCCAATTTCACGCAAGTTCGGTTTCCCTCCAGCGATTGCCTCCTCTGGATTGGTAACATTGAAGACGTAGATGAGAAAATCTAACGGAAACGGTGTTTTTGTCCATAACTCTCGCACATCCGAACCAGGCTTTAAATTAATTTGCTGTGGAAATATTAAAAAAAATTACTTACGAACAGTTTAGTACACTCTGGAAGGTCAAATTAAGTTGATGTTGAGTTCAATAAAACTTATGAAGTTGCAATCTATCATCAAATGTGGTTTTAATGCAACAATACAAAAATGCGCTGCAAAGATCTCAGGATTCAACCAACAGAATGGTTTTCTTTCAAATGACTTGAATATTGGTCGCAAGCGCTTGAATTGTTTGAGCATACTTAATTGAGGTCGACAAGAAAGCTGTGCACATTATTAGTAGTATGGGCATAAACCAAAAGTAGCTTAAACCCATATTAATTTCACATCATACTGTACTGTAGCACATCGTTGACCTTAGTTTAGCTTCATGTTCGTATCTTATTCGCACCAAACAATAATTTACTGTTGATAATATTTCGATAAAAATTGTTTGTCCAAGATAAGTATATTGATTGTTGAGTCAATTCGGCTCCGTGAGCGAAGAATCCAATCTTTTTACAAGCTTTAAGTTGTAGATAGCATCATAGTGTTCATAAATTGAGTCTAAAACTATAAGACATTCTGGCCTTTTTTCCATTGTTCGCGCTATGAGTGGCGTCTAGTCTACCAAACTTTTTGTACAAACTTGCTTACAGGAATCGCTGTGGGTGGTTAATTTCGACCAAAAGTAGTTCTTCTCCTGTTTTGCGGTAGACAGCGTTTACTTTGAAAGTTATCAACATTTTCCAGTGCTTTCGATGCGTATAGTTTATTTTTTTCGCAGCGATGTGAATTTTATTTTCTGCCAAGATTTCGACTGAGAACATTGTCAAAATATCCTATTTATTGGATTAAAATACAAATACATAGTAGAGTGCGCACAATATAGATTTTTTTAAAGCACGTTTTATTTATCTTTTGCTATCGTAAGAAGTGGCCGGGGTGGCGTAGTGGGTAGAGTGCGACGCTCACACGCCGAAGGGTCCAGGTTCGATTCCCAGCTCAACACCAATTTTTCGAATATTTCACGGCACCACCTCTTTCGAGCTGCTGACAACACTCAAAGAGTAATAACTGTATAAGAAAGCTTCCAAATTTCGCCGTTCGGAGTCGGCAAAAAACTGTAGGTCCCTTCTACTCGTGAGAGAACAGTAGCGCGCACAACACGAGTAGTTGATGAGCAAGCTAGGCCCTGGTCCCCCTCTGGACTGTAGCGCCAACAATTAATTATTATCGTAAGAAGTTTTAATTACGGTCAGTTTTGTAGCTTATTATTCATTGAACTGGGAACTTGGTGTCTTCAAATATAATTATATTCTTGCTGTTCACGTTTGTTTGCTTCTTAATGTCAAGTTTGCCTTTTCGCATTATTATGGGATGGGTTATTTGTTACGTTTTTTGTTCATTGCATTAACGATCATTTTTTCCGTATGCAATATGTGTGGGGACTTTCAAAAGACAGTCAATCGTGATTTTTCCTGAAATCTTTTATATCCTTTAAAGTGTATTGAATATAAACAACTTATGTTGTAATAGGGGCTAGAAGAGATAAGGGCCAAATATCTCCAATAAACACTTCTTGCTGAATGTGCTAGTGTGTTTCTTCTTTATTTTTAAACTTCTTAACTTTCGGAAGAAAATTTGTTTGATTGCACTCGTTATTTTATGTATCTTTTCTCACTTTCTCTTTTTATTTAAGTAAGAGTCTCAAACACCAAAACATTTTGCTCATAATCAATGCTCCAGATAAGCAGGCGGGTGAAAGATCAGAAATGTTCGCCGTGTTAAGAAATATTAATTTACAGGGAATTGTTTTAAAGTCAAGGTTTCTTTTACCTTCTTATTGACCGATATATATAATATAATATATTTAATTTCCGCCTTCATTGAAATTGACGAAAAAATTCCGTCATTCTTTAATGGCCCGACGTATTCCTTTTACAAAACAAAACTGTTTGCAATCCTTGATATCACAGCCATGTGCTAATTTACTTAAAAATGGTTTGGTTTGTTCCTTTGGAAACTGCAGCAATCACACTTCGATTTTCAAATTTTTATTTTTTCTTAAATAAAAGACGATGTCGGTCGGTAGCTTTCTTTTTATATTAACGTTTATAGTATTTGTGGCAATATTCCGATGTCATGGGAGCGGGAGAGAAATTAAATGCAATTTGAATTCTTTAAAACATTCATAACTCAACTGCGATGACCGAATTTATTTTAGAAATTATCTCAACAAAAAATTGTGCTTGAGATCTCCAAAATTTACCTTCTTTAGCATCACTTTCAAGATCTGGGGAAATATCACCCAACCGAACATTATTCCAAAAACTACGAGCCCGGTAGATATTCCCAGCACTTTATTTCGATTCACAATCATATCGTGTCGTTTTTTTTCCCGTTACCACTGACAAACTTATCACTGAGCAAACTGCGATCCCTAAGCCAGTCTCTGGCAACAAGAGCCCGTTGTTGGAGAGAAATAATTGCGAAATTGATGCGTTCCAACCTGTGTTCCGGCCTCGCATCAAAACTGCTCTGTGGCAGAGTCACGAATGTGCCTTACCCACTTTAACGCGAATCACAGTCATTTAGTATTGGCAGCTAAGGCCGGTTAAATAATTCTGGACAAAACGACTCGACGATTCGCACACGTTTGCATGACAATTGGGGAAGGCTTTGAAATTGTGATTTGATTCATAGTCAGATGACTTTTATCCACGCCCACCACATAAGTGCAACAGAATTGTATAGTTTCTGCTTTGAATGCGTTGGAATCAGTAAATTGGCTGACACGTTTAAAGGACATACGCAATGCGACAGATGGCCGTTTTTCCCTTTCATTGCTGGATGTCCGTGAAGTAAGTGCTATTTCTTGTGAGTTTGTAGTGCAAATGATATTTTTTTTAATTGTTTACTTGCACCTGGATTTTATTCCAAGGGTAATTATTTCTTTAAAACACTTCCGACGTGATTTGCCTTCAATTGGTTCGATATGTGTTTAAGTGCAAGGTATTGCAAATGCAGGGGTCTTCTATGAATTCACATCAAAGTGTAAAGTAAATGGCACGTGTTTTCAATATACGTGACGCCTTCATTCATATAAAATGTTCATTAAAGGCGTATCTATTTTTATAAAATCGACTCGAATAAAATCGATCCGAATAAAGTTGAATCGAATAAAATCGAAAATGCGTCTTAATATCCAAAAAAAAAAAATTGTAATATGTTGAAGAGCACTAAGTGGAAATTGTGTATGAATTTCAATCTCCTTTGCATGATCACCACTGACACGATCATTAAGAAAACTAGCTCTAAGCTCATCTATCGTTTTCCAGTTTGGTAAAGACCAATGACAATTTACATTTAAGTTCAAAAGTTATGAATTATATTGGTACAGTAGCAATTTTCCTTTGAGTGGTGAGTAGCATTATCGACAATAAAAAAGGTCCAATGACACCCCCGACATGTAATCCATACCAAACCGTGATTTCTTCGGAATGTATGGGTGTCTCTTGAAGCACATGTGAATTGTTTTCTGTCCAGTAATTCACATTTTGTTTTTGACAACAACAAATTCTAGTAATGAATTTGACGAACTTTTTGATCTAAATACATTGCTTCCATTTATTTAGTTAGACATGTTCACTTGTAATGTTCACTTTATCGAGATGTAATGCTAAATTCGCGGAGGTGTAATTCTTAATTTTAAACTACAAATGCGAAAATTTTTCATAAGCAATTTAAGCTTAATACAAATTCCATTTTCTTGCTGTGACATTTATGTTGCAACAGGTGAATACTTTATTGAATATATATTTAATGTTATATAATCCTTGCGGATTGATATTGGCTGCATTTTTGGCGGCTTTCAATCGAAAGTTAAATGATCGACAGATAATTCGATCTTGCATAATAATGTATTTTATGTTATTGGCAGAACTTTTACTTTTACTTATTTACAATCAAAACAAGGGCACAATTGAAATACTAAGCTATTGCATCGTTAATTTTATCATAAAAAAAATTGACGCGGTTTCTATTCATCGAAAGTCGTACATTGACCTTAGCAGTAAAGGAAAATCAATATTTTTGTGTACTCTTGGCAAAACAATTAAGTTGTCTCTATCACAAATTTGGTAAACTCAACATAAAAATAGATGACAAATTAGTGATCATCCACTTGAAACTGATTGACTATCTCTTAACCTGTTCTGCCACACTACCAACCACAAGCCTGCTGCCCCATTGCAGACTCACCTCATTTAAAACTTTAGCCATAAAAGCATTTCATCCGCTCACATGAATGCCTCATTTATTAAAAATATTTACACATCATTCGTTCTGCCTCACCACACACACATGTTCATCTGTATCTCGGAGCGTTTACGTTAAAATAACGAAAAAAGCTTTGAAGTCATGAGACCGCATGGCGTATGCGTAACATACACTTAAAAGTTTGCACCTTCTCTCAGTGATCTCTGTTTGGACGAACGGTTTTGCAAGTGAAACAATAAATTTTATGAAAAGAAAACAGTTATTTGGTTATTTTCTCGGAAAAGTAAACAAGATCAGTTGCAGACTTGCGTGTTTGCCGGCAAATTAGCAAGGGAAAATTTAACTTGCAAATGTTGATGTACGACTTTTGTGCTGCGGTTCTCTTGTCTGGGTATAATCGCACGTACGTGCCCGGATTGGGCCTTTTGCGAGAGTTCTGTTTGATTAGGTATAATTAGAACGTGTCTATTTGTAAATAAATTGGAAAATTTCTGCCTCTTTTGCCGGTTGAATTGATTGATAAACAATGAGAATGTGATGTCTGACAGACAGTCGATTGAGAAGATAAAAAAACAGCAGCGATAGGAACGGAAAGAATTCGTAAAAAGAAAAACTGTTTTATTAGAAATACAAATTTGTCGAATAACTTTATTATAATAGTAATCAAAGTTTGTATTCCCTATTATACCTAATAAATTATGTTACGTTTATTTCTGATGTATAGGATCTTTCAGTTCTTTCGTTGATTATAGATTTTACCTTATATCGTTATTTTGTGTTCATAAGCAATTTGATAAGACTTTGGGTGTAAACTGTGTATTTTTTATTTTGTCTTGTTGATTTTCAAATAAATAATATTACATAATCAAAGTGTTTTCGAAGTTAGAATATTCCGAATAATAATTACTCTTTTTAATATATAACTGATATAGAAGTTAGAGTGCAAATATAAAAACAAAGAAAAAAGACACGAAAACAAAATGCAATCTTATGAATAAAACAAAAATAATTTCGATGTTTGCTTTAAATCTTTCCTTTAAAGTCCTTATTTAGCAAAACTTGGCTAATACGTTTTGGAATATTTTTCACAAAATGTTTAATAATTTCGTCGGAAATACTTTGTCTTTAGAGCTGAGAGTTGGCCATTATATATTTATTGTATGGCGCAACAAAGCAACCAGGGCTTTACCCACTATGGGATAGCGGCCATCATCTTAAAATATTTCTTCCTTGCATTTTGTTACTAACTTCGACGTTTGTTTGATATTACTATCGTGTTATTATCCACAAAATCATAAGTTTGCAAAATGTGCAAACAATTTTCTTTTTTCATGATTTCATCGATTTTACATAAACATATACAATGACACTTTTTCCAAAGCGCTTCACAGTTTTGCTTACATAGTTCTTTCGGAATAGTGTCCTTTTTTGGAGAAATTCAAGCATGCCCTAACACTTTGTTCCCATTTTGTTTTTGTTTTTTAAACGTTAAAAAGTAAAGTAAAAAGTTTTTCTTGGAAAGCATCGACTAATAAGTAAAGAGTATTTGTTATAAAACGTGCATCCGCTTCGTCCTCTAATTTTTTTACGCCTTTCTTGCGCCCTTATAACCACTGATTGTCCTATCGAATAAATGTTTACTGTCATAACTTCAATATTATCTTCAACAACTATGAAATTGCTCATTTCTCAAATTTATTAACTTAAATATAACTCTTTTAACGCACCCAAAAAAACAGATCCTTAACTATTCTCTTTTCTATTTCCATGGCGAATTTTAATCCCGTCCAACGAAGCTAAGATTAATTGCGTTCATAAAATGTGTTTTTTTTGTTCTTAAAGAAAATTTGATTCTTCGAATGTTTGTTTTGTATGTTTTTTTATGTTATTTGCCCGCTTATTTTGTTACACTATAACGAATGCACTGAGTACAAACATGTATTCATTTTTGCTTACCACTGTTAATTCGTTTGATTTAAACCTGACACCCTCGAAAGCCATGGTATTTTTTCGCTTACATTTATAAAACGCATTATAATTTTCTCTACTGCGTTATTCACTGTTTGACTTCCAAGTTAATTTTCCCCTAAAGAATACAATTTAACGCGTGTAGCGTTCACTTGCCATGGTTTCTCATATCTTCTGCAATTCCCAAGCCCTTGCAATATACAGATAAAGGCCTCAAGGACTGTATTTTTTTAATAGGCTCGGTAAACTTGATACTGTAAGCTCAGAAAACCATAATTATGTTTTTATCTTCTGTTTCTCAGTCTATCAATTTCACAAATCAAGAAACTTCTAGTTCCTTCAGATTTTAATAAATTGCAAAAGAACTGACCGACGTACTGTACGGGTCTAAAGTGAGTTACCGACAAAATATTACCGACCATTTTCAATTCCTTGGTCGAACATCCCGGCTATTTTATTTAAGGGCTTAAAAATGTCGATGTTTGAAGTCGGCTTCCTTAAGATTCTAGGCCCTGATGCCTAGTAGATTGTAGCGTCACTATTGATTTTTTTAAAGTATAATATACCTTGTGAAGTAAGCTAAAGAAATAGCAATAGAACTTTAGAAGGTTTCTAAGAAAAATTTAATCGATCTGGGAACAGTCATATGTTGCATGTTATAAAGTAGCCCCATTCAGGTGTGGATGAATGTCATAGATTTCCCATTCTTGGCTTTTGTTATTTTTCTTTTTATTTATTTTTTTAACTCAATCAGAACGCGTAATTATGTTTGGCCACGACACTGGGTAAAACGTTCGTAGGATCGATAATGAAACGTATTGATATTCAATGATGCACTTTTCGTATTTGACGGCTTAGATGATGTGATTGTCTTTCGTAAACGTGTGTTCAAATTAATACTTACATAAATTTAAGGCCCCAATATGAACACAAGTTAATTCATCAAAAGTTATTGTGTAATCAAATTTCGTGTTATATTTTACTATACGAAATAAATTGATATGAATGCTCAGACCTTATATCGCAAGGCCTTATGTCAGAAGTGGTATTTTCCCAAAGAAACTCGCATTGCTGAAAGTATCTCTCTAGATAAACCTCCAATTGCGATTGCTCAGTCTGATAAAGACAAATATAATCATGGCAAGTGTCTTCATCAAATGTCCTGTTGTAACTTATAATTTGCAACTTATTTTTATATTCTTACTTCTGTCAACCTCCGTGGCGTATTGAGTAGGGTGCGACTGTCGAGATTCCATTCCCAACTGAACACCTTGCATTTCAAACGGTCCAAGAAAAACCTACTCAAAGTTAGCCGTTCGAAGTCGGCAAAAAATGTAGGTCCCCTCTAGTCGTGAGAGAACAGTAGCGCGCACAACGTAGGTAGTTGGTGAGAGCTAAATAAATACTTCATTGTCGACTGCAATTTTAAAAATATGGAAATTGATTACCAAATCGTAATAATAGTATAATATCGTCCTGTCATCATCCCTTATAGTTTTACACAAGCAATTATTTCCATTGAAGTTAATATTTAAATTAATGGTTTTTTTACATGTAATTGTTGTAATTTTACGTACGTATATGTGCATTCCCTTAGTAAGAATTAAGACGTTCCATTGCCCCGAATATCTTACGGAGTATTTTCAGATATGGGAGAAATGATACTAATTAGTGTTTTCTCCGCAATTTATTTTTGTTTTTTTTTGGAAATTTCAATATTACGTTATTTATTTTATATAACGAGACGTGAATTAAAACAAATATGTTTAGTATATGTACAAATTGCTTAAGTTGCCACACAAACTTTATATAGACTAAAATTTTGCACTTTTTTGCTTGAAAAGTGCGACAATTTTTATTCTATAAATAACACCAAATCCTTTTAACCTAGTGTCAGCTGTCCCAATTAGACTCTATACCCAGTTTTATATCTCTTGAGTTTTTAGTCGTTTTTAGCCGTATCGTTATGTCGATAACTTTATTGTTTGTTATATGTATATATATTGAAACCGAAGGAATAATGATTGTTTTACAAAACGTACAGTTTACCGAATCTGAGACAAAAAGTTGCTCCGGCTATGCTAGTATTATAACGAAAAAAAAAAAACGATGGCAAGAGTTGTCTTTAGATACAATTAAAGGGAAAATATTTATAAAATATCTACGAATTGTCATCCTACATCATCATACAGTACATTTCATTTCAGATATTGTTCTTTCAACCGAACACTCTCACTTAGAGATAAACTTTTTTTCAAGAAGTCTGAATAATTAAACTAAAAGTGGTAATATGATACGTTATGAAATTTACTACCATTAAACGTATTGCTTAGGGGTTGTTTTGTTATATATTATCAAAAAACAGATTTACAGAAATTGTTTTACAAAACGATTCGAAAACAGGTGGTTTAAATAGGCGAAGGAATGTAACTGAATTAAAATTAATTCCAATATGAAAATACAGTAAAAAATGTCTGCGTAAATAATATTGACCATCCCTATTCCCTGTGTCATCACACATTCGAGAAGAATCTTTAATCGATTAAGTTCCCTCATCAGTGTCATATTACGCCATTTCAAACGCACGACATATTCACAGTGCTCATGACACAGCTACTTTGCAACTAATGTCAAATAAATGCAACACCGCATTTCCTTATACGACGAGCGGAATGCATCCAATCAGGCAAACAAAAGCCGATACAAATGCGCGCCTATCTTTGAGCTGAGATCATGAATCCAGCTGACAGCCACGGGGGTCTGTTCTACGTGATGCAACGGTGCGGTGGCTACAAATTGCCATCAATTTGTAAAATTCCCTCCCCTCTCAATTAGTGAAATCGAATTCGCATCGAACTACAGAGACATAGGCTCTGTGAAAGACCGAGTTACGTACAAATGACTACCAGAAAGACGAATGCATATATACGCAAACTGTTGCCTAGAGACAGCAGCGGTGTAGAAACACAGCATAACACAACTCAATTCGTCGTAATTAATTATCTTACATCTGACAGATACTACGTGAACTCATGTAAGCGGATGAAGAACATGCACTGCAATGTGTCAGTGTTTGGTGTGAATATTTTGATCAGTAAAATGTGTTCCAATTAATTTGAATCAGAGTCAATGGATTAGGTGCTTCGTCTACGTTGAATTTGGCACAACGGCGGCAGCAACGTATGGTGAGGACAGCAAACGCAGGCGCAAATGAGTTCGTTACACAATTTTTATGATTTCAATTAATTCGCATTCTATTGGAGGGATTTGTATCTGTTGTAAGCAATTTAGTGTACCCAATCAATTTAAATTGAACGGATGGACAAACCGAAATGAGATGCACATGACTGTGCTGGGTCATGTAGGAGAGCCAGTGGGATATATTCTTCTGTTTCTTTTGATTGAAAAGTGATGACTGTAGTAATTGAATTGTTTTTTTAAGGGATTCTTAGTCCAGTAGATCAATAACATCGATCAGCTGTATTTAAATGAACAAAAATAAACAAAGTCGTTTAAGAACAATAAAAAAAAATTGTTCGTTAAGCCATTACGATAACCACATCGAATCCAATGTTCTGCATGGGTAACGGAAAAACTCCTTTTCTTAAAATAATGAACACGCAGCTGAAAGCCAATTGAAAGCTTTTCATTTTGAACAGAAACAAAACTGTCGTCATACTGCCTTCCTTTCATAACTTTTTCGTGAATTTGTTTGCGCAACATTAATGTCAAATAAATTCGTAACAAATTGCTTTGTATTGTGTTTTCCAGGAGTGAGGTTATCGTTCCCTGAAGAATCAGCGAAGTTATTGACTTATACTCGTACATAAACGACCTAGTTGCGTAATGGCTTAATGAATTCAATGATAAGGGTTGATAGTTTTTCTGCTTTCGATACTTTAATGAGGTGTGCAATTATATGTTCTTTTAAGTAAAGCTTTACCAAATTCTGAGAAATGTTGCAGAAATAGCTAGATAGATCGATAGCCTTTGACTGTAAAAGGCGCAAACTTAAATTTGCTTAAGAATAAAATATTTTTTGTTTTTCGAATTTATGCTAAGACGCTCAAATAAAGGCACATTAAACAAAATTGTTTGCCCAAGCTAAAGAATAAGGTAGACTTACATTTTGTTGTCACTGATTATAGTTTAATGAAATGAAATGAAATATTATTCTGAATTTTAATTGCACTTTAGTAGCTTCTTTGCTTTAGCTTCTGAAATCGTATGTTAAACAGCAAAGGTTGCCTTATTTTAATAAAAAAATGTTATTCAAAACTAGCCACCGAACTTCCTTCAAAATGTAAATTAGTATGTGTCCCAGAATGATTGTTTTAAAGTGGAGTCCACGACCTTTCGCAAATCATGACATCAACTCGTACACTTGTTTCGTTTGCATCCTCCCCACATCTCAATCTGTGTTTAATAATCGACGCAATGTTCCTCTGTAGCCAGCACCTATGCAAATACTAGTCTCGCACACCATTCCGTCGATTGATTAACATTTTTTCTCATCGACCATCAATTATACGACCTCCCCTAGATGGAAACGTAACATACCTCAAAGAGCAAGTGACAACTGTCACACACTCTCACAATTAATTACACAAGTCCGCCAGTAAACACTCATGCATTTACCGAATCAGCGAGGTATTCTCGCGAGAATTAAATTTTACTCAGTATGCAACTGACATACATAATTGTTGGCGCGCTTGAGCTGCCACAATGCCTTGGTGCCACGATTCAGCGTTGGCGGCGGTTTCTCATTTCCAGCCTTCGTGGCCCCAGCCAACGCACCGCAATGCCGGCTTGTAATGGTGTAATCGCAGTCACTTGCGTGAACGGCAAACTATCACCTAGCTCACGTGCCGGACTAAGCTTGGTTCAACACATTCCCTAAATGTACAACATCACGACATAATGACGTTGAGTATGTCTTGACTTGTCATTGCCTTTTATTTTGAATGGCACTAATGCCAGCTGCAGCTACCAGGTGATGTTAAGACATGTGCAGTGTAATGACCTCAAATTGCCGTGGAACAGTTATGCTACACAAGTGAGGTAACCTTGGGCCACACAATGGTTTTATGAGTACTACTGATGTCGGACTGGTTGAAATTTTGCATTTACAATGTGAATAAAGCGGCTTTAACTGAATTGCAATTAATGAGTTGGAAAATTTTCTAGACCGACCTGGAGGTGGGAAAAACCTCAAATCTCTTTTGCGTCTCAGTTCTGTTGCATATAGCCGTTTTAGGAACTGTGAATGTGTCTTATTTTTCTTTTATTTGTACCTTGCGCTTTTTACTTGATCTAAATTTCTTTCAAAATAGAAATAAAATGTGTTTAAAAGCACATTTCAATACAGTTATTGAAGCGTTTTGCAAATGGATACCCTAAGAGGGTTTATTGAGAATAAATATGAAGATAATACATATTTGCAGACATCAGTAAGAGAACTACTCTCTTCACATGTTCCCTTGCCGAATAAAGTGTTAGCACTCCAAATTAATTACAGGTTTAAATGTAGTCTTTGAAAAGAAACGGTAACCAAAAACAACTACCTGCCATCAGGACACCATGTGAACTTAAATTAACTGTCAGTTGAGATACATAATGAATGCTAATTTTCAAGTCGGACGACGCCCTCTTTTCTCGTCCAAAGCAAACGTCAAAAGTAAATTTCTGCTGGTTCCTGTTTAGCAAATCATGTAACTCGTCCCCTGGATCCCTCATCGCATTAAGTTGAAAACACCCCAAAGTAAGATGTCATATATGGGAAGTGAGGTCAGGGCCGGACAAGAATTGTTAATTTTTCAATCTTTCTGTTGGGATTTTGCGTTTTCAGCTTACTAAGGTGAAATGAGTTCTTTACAATACGGGGTCGACTGCCATGTGTCAAAGGAGCACAGAGTGCAGGAGGGTTGTAGCACGGCAAAATAATTCTTTCTTAAAATACTTATAATATCAAATAATCATTGTAAGGGTATGCTGTTTATAATATTTAAATTGTTGTCAACGCATGAAGTTATCATAAAATCTGTTAATAAGGAAAATCTGTTTGATTGTTTTTTGTGAGAGTAAATTTGGGTTTATGAAAAAAAGTGGAGAGTTAATAATATTTTTCAGAACGTTTCATGCTTCCTAATCTGGTCCTATTAGTAAGATAATGCACTTGGCAATAGATAAGTAGAATGCTCTTGTGACTTTTCAAGTCGATGTATATGTACGTGTATGGTCGAATTAAGGCAGTCAGAGGTATATATTCCTCGGAAACAATGTTGAGCGATGGCGCTTTCAGAAAAAAGGCACATTAAAAACGTTACCCATCGTTAATAAAAAATGCAAATAACACGCCGCACATGCGACATTAAAGCCGCATTCCTTTTACCACAACTCCAACCACTATAATGAACAAGCAAAGGTTCAAACCCCTTATCAATCAACCTCGGGAACGCCCATGTGACAACCAAACGAATACATAAACTACCCACCGTTCTGTGCGGCAAATGTCGCAAGCACTGGATTAGATGCAACTGCGGCAATGCACCTCTCGAATGCACCAAGCCAATACTATTTAATTGATGATAATTGTTGTATCGGTCGCTGTAATTGCCACAGTCACCCACTACCCAGTCTGCATGCAGGCGCAAGGGTTGAAGGGTATTTCCTACTTGTTAGGGTTAATTTTCTGTTATTGCTTTTCAATTTTGATGTTCCTTATACACACTATCCAGTGAGTGCGGAACGTTTGCAGATGTTCGCAGTGCATCAGGGTCGGTAACTATTGCTCTATCCCTCCTCTTTGCACTTGATATGCTTGAAAGTGGTTCAATTGAATTTAGTTTCTTGGAAGCAAAGTGTTTTGTATCTCGATGGTAGGGGACTCACAACAATTACGGTTCAATTGAATTGAGAAAAGGATGCATCCTTGATGGTAATAGTTGATGAGGTCCTTTGTAACATTTTAGAAAGACCTCGCACAATCAATGCAAGTGGAGGGAAACCTATAGAATCAAACGATTTATTATATTGTATGAATAGACGTGAATGAATTGAAAGGAATAAAAACGTCAATTTCATTTATTTAACTGAATGAATAGAAGTTGGAATCAGATTCTGAAAACGTTCTTTCTTTAAGCGCTTTCATATTGTAACATAGTTGAATAAGACTAAGCTGATTGTGATAGCAAGTGCGCTGGTCATAATTTTTTTACATTTTGAGCCTTTTAAGGAGATTTTTTATGCAGTTGTCAACATAGAATTCAATGCCTTCTTCTGCGTGAGATGAGTTTTAACAAACAATAAATCTGTATGCATTTCCTAAAAGTATGTAGATTTGTGGTCGCACGATGGATGAATTATTTGTATACAATAACAAGCTTCGGATGGCTTTTGTGACATACAATAAGTGTATGAAGTGAGGATACATTCCAAAAGGAGCAAAGCAATCCTATGGATACATCAAATTCAATGTTGGAGTTTATACTCCAAAGACAACGACCCTTTCTTTTAATACAGCGGTTAAAAAACTACCGTTGAAAATCTTATTTAATAAAATGTTCATATTTACATAGAGCCTCAGTTAGTTCGTTTTTGAATTTATACCAAATGATGTTTGAACATGTAGCTCGGTTTCTTCGTTTTCCACCCATTCTTGTAACGGTACCACTACACAGCGCTACATTTCCTCTCTATAAACATCACAACTTTTTTTAAGCAGTGATCATATCAATTTTTCGAATAACTGACTATTATCGTTTACATCTGGTCGTGGCCGCCGTGGCAAAGGTCGATTCGATTCTCGGCTGAACACCTCGAATTTTTCACAGCACCACCTCTTTCGAGCTGCTGACAAAGCTTAAAAAATAATAAATGTTTATGAAAACGCTTCTCAAACTTCGCAGTTCGGAATCGAGAAAATACGAGTAGTTAATAAGCAAGCTAGGCGCTGGTCCCACTGTAGAGTGTGGCGCCATCCAATTATTATTACTATCATTATTATTATTATCGTTTACATCTCATGATGTTATCTCGATTAATTTTTTAGCTTTAAGTAATTCAGTAAGACAGCTCAAACGCATCGATTTCTTTTCAAAACTTGACGTGATAATGCTCTGATCTATTGTACATCCGTTGTAACATGGCTTTGTCAAACTACAAACACATTTCTGGACAATTCGATAAGCCCATAAATAATTCAGTGTTAAAGAGCTAAGATTTCCAAGTAAAATTCCTATTAGTGATCATTTACCCACTCTTTTTTGAAACTTAGAAATTTAATAATATATGAAGGGTTTTCCAATAACAATTTTTTGACAACTATTTTTCCAAGTAAAAAGCAAACAAGTTGAAATATAAAAATCTTTATTATCGGCTTGAATTACAATAGAAATTGTATGATTGGGTATTGACTAATAAAGTTATGGTCCAAGAACGCCGCCGACATGCAAGCCACACCAAAGAGTTATTTTTGTGGATGATAGATAACTTGATTTGCGAAGAAATTCATAATCTTGGCGAATATTTTACAGAGCTTAGCCGGCGACGTCGTCGCATAAAGCTGTCCATTGACTTGCATTTTTAATCAACTTAATCTTGTAGACCAATATCCTTCTCTCAAAATTTCCCCGCAATGTGGTCTGAACGATGCTAAATTCTTAAAAAATCCGTTAAATTGACTGGTTTCGATTGTTTGCCAAGGGCGCCTAACGGCAGCGATATTTCGACTACCTTGTTGTCTCACCCAGGAACATCACAACGAATTTGTAAACTCAAATCTTTGAGCTTGATTTGTTATTACCTACTTATATTGCGAGATTTACGATCGAAAATATTCCTTCCTTTAATTTTGTAGGCAGTTAAGTTTCAAACGTGCTCTTCAAAAATCGTATTTCAACCTTGAACGTAAGAAAAGTTATACCAATCGGACTATGAGGCGCTTCCACATCAACTCAAACCGAACATATTCCTAACCAAACCATTTTCATTTAATTTTTCAGATCGGAACAAAAGTCTAGCAAGTGCCTTAATCCAACCATCGTTCAAAAATAAGAGACAATCCCTTATCGAATGTTGCATTAAAATCGCTCAACATCAACAACATCAATGTCGTTCAAAAGAAAATATTATCGTGCAGTGTAAAGTGTGTTAGAATATTTTGAATTTTGTATTTTCTCTTTAGTTTGGTCTCAAACTCAAATGTGATTACTTCGAGTACAAATAGCTTTAGATTCGAATTAAAATCAGTGCAACAGTTACAGTGTACATTTGTTGACACTTCAAAACTATCCTGTCAACATCCCTTCACCACACGAAAACGTCGCCGAAATGGCTACGAATTGTGAACGTATGGATTGCCTAAAACATGAGCAATTTAGCTCTCCGGAAGTGGCGGCAGAGGCAATGGAATCAATGGACACCGAGAGCAACATCCGTGGTCCTCATGATGTAATTATGGCGCAGAATTCGGCAGACGGAAGACCTGTGCCCGTTGTTCTGGCCGACGATGTTTTCGAAAAGGTTTTCGAGGAGTCCATGGCGGACCTGGAGCAGGATGGTTACGAATCGGACTCAGAGAGTGGCACCGAGGAGGCATCGACTAGTGAGGGCGGCAGTCGTCCGGTGTTTTTCTCACACTTTCGACACAATGATTCTGCAGATTGCATCAGCAGCAGCGATAGTGATAATGAAGATCAATCTGATGTTCTGGTGTCAGCCACAAATTTCTCAGCATTTATTATGCCGCAAGACTCGTTAGGATCTGACGGTCTGCGTCCGTTCCTTCTCCCATTTACCGAAAGGCGGCGTCTGTCGCAGTGCAAAGAGGAGGACGAGGAGGATGGTGACAAGATGTCCCCGCAACCGAACTCAGAGTTTAAGTTGGAAAAGCCATCATTGTTAACGCCACCTCCCCCACCACCAATGCCACCAAAGGATGCTGGTGACGCTGAACGTTTTCGGGAACTTGAACGATTGCGGCAGCAATTCATGCAAAAAATCGATCTTATCGCGTCCATAACCCCCGGTGTCACGGACAGACGGTCCCCAACACCACCGCCACCACCTCCACCAGCACCAGCGATATTACCTCCCGCAGTAATGGCACAACTTCTCCCTCCCAAGGAAGACCCTCCGAAAGTTTTCCCAGTAGCGGATGATGTTCCTTCTTTGTTTAAGGCAAAAAAAAATGAATCTGTTTTCAAAACACCCAGCCCCGAGAAGACCGTCTACAGGGGAAAGTTCACTGTGACCAAGGCTATGGAGACTCCCGATATACTTCGGTTGAAACCTGAAGCCGAGAAGTTGAAAAACGCAGACTCCAAATCAAATGCCCATACGATTAGCTTTCCATGTAGTTCTGGCGGCTACTCATCCGTACAAACCCTCTTCAGTCAGCGCACCTCCGGGAAGGTGCCCCATTTGGATGGAAAGTTTTTCGACACTTCGCTGGTAGAGGTCCGTTCGCCAGCGGTCAGCATCAATTCGCTGGATAACTGTGATAACACTTCAATGTCATCTGGGCGAGGTTTCATCAATCATCTGGATGAGGTTTGGATAAAACGTCCGGTGTCTCCTGTGTCGGTAAAGGACGACACAACTACTGCGGCTTCAGCTGCTTCTGCTGCTTCAGAGGATGTAAGTAGGAAAAATAGAAAGATAATGGAATGATTCGGTAAAAACAAACCCAGCACTAGGTGGCTGTAAATATTTAGTCAAAAAAGAAAAACCAAACTGTTTGTGTTTAGGGGTAGCCGATGTAATTTTAAGTTGATATCAGAAGCTGACCTTTTTGTATCACATGCCACTAACTAAAGTTGATAGCGAAAAATAATTTGGATTTAGATATTTTATTCATAGAAAAGTGTCCTTGTTTAGTTCAATGGCTCTCTCAAAAATTAAAGCAAGTATTCAGAATTAGCGAATATTGTGTAGATGCACAATTAAATATATTCAATATTTAACAAAAAAAGCAGTTTTTTGACTGCGCTATGAAGAATAACATAAACTGCAATTTCACTTTTCTCTTTCTATGCACTCTTTACACTTTATTACTGATAGAAGGTACTACAACTCACTTGAACACTTTGAAAAAATAGTTAATAACCCAATTTTAAGTAAACTTTACTTCAATTGATTGTTTTTTTGTCTGTTTGATTGTTTTTTAACAATTACTTTTATTTGTTATCAATTAAATTAAACATCACCCCACACGATGAAGAATCTGAATAATATTAAACCAAATGAGCCCCCCTCAGATAAATTATACTTGTGCCAGCCTTTTTTGCAATCCTCGAAGCAGTTCTGATATTCACTTTTTGGTATGCCCTAGAGCTCTCTCAGCGATTCGGTTTGTATTTCTTCAATCGTCGCTGCACGGATCTGTTCAATCGAAAAAAAGACTTCTTTGGTCAAAATTCAGTAATTTTTGAACCAACTTCGCTGCCTCACGCTTCATTCAAAAAGCAAAAGCCCTTCCGCACCTTTTCTAATATAGATTCCACGATTCACCGTAACAATTCTCTTCACTTTCTCAAAATTTGTATCACTTGTTAAAGTGCTGGGACGTTCAGAGCGAGCGTCATTCACATCCTCTCAACATTCTTTGAAAACCTTGTACCACTTGTGAACATTTTTTTGACCCAGAGTGCACTCACCGTATGCCACTGTCAACATTTCATTTTTTTTTTATTTTTTTTTTGTTTTTGTATTTTTATTGAACTGAATATAATTGATGGATAAATCCTAGGAAAGTACTTAAAACTAGGTAACATAATCTAAGAATGGTTTAAAATCTAACTTACTGACCCTAAACAGGTGCTCTAAGTTAATATATATCTTATCTAATTCAAATTGCCTTTGGACATAATAAGCGTGAAATTATTGTTGTACAAAAATGTTTTAATTTGTTCCAAGAAAACTATTTGAAAATCAAAAAACTTGGTAGTGCGTTTTTTTTTTACAATAAACTTAAACTATCCTAAAATAAAACTAAACTAAAAACTTTAACAATATAGATAAAAATAAAAATAAAAAAAAAAAGAAAATGCTTACAACTACTTAAAATACTAAGAAGTACTTAACTATGCCCGTTAATTACAGACATGTGCATCATCCCGTATATAACCTTTATATGCGTAACATATATATTCGATATGCCATGGTGCACCTTTTTTTTAGTTTATATATATATATATTTTTTTTTTCTTTTCTTAAAAACTATGTAAGCTGGCCACAAGGTCAACTTCCGAGGGTAACTACGAACTGTGGCAGGGGTTGGTTTTGGTGAAGCCACCAATAAAAGTGACGTTCTTTGGTGGACTGTACCCTGTCTCGGGCGGAGATCGCCCTACTGAACCGAAGGAGTTCCTCGTGGCTACAAGCGACGTCCGCTTCATATTGGAGTCGCCTATCCACTGTTCTGCGTACGACATGGAAGATGATAGGACATCCTTCCGTATTCTGTAACAGCCCTTTAGAGTCTAGATAGAGAAATGCTTCGGGCGGAATGAAGCCGTTTTGCCGCACCTTCTCATGGTACATAGGGTTTGGGTAGTAAGCCCCAAAGATCAGACTGTTTGTCGAATTCATCGCTCGTGCAATATGCCTTCGGGCTTAATAATAAAATTATCTATCCTGATTAGGTTTGCCTCGTTGTACAATACCTCGTTGGGATAGAATTTCTTGTAATCGGATTCAGGTGTTCGATACAAACGGAGGCAGGCCCGGAGACATTGCCTCTCAAACACCCTCATCTTTTCCATTTGGGAAGGACTCAGATTGAACCACACTGGGCAACCGTACACCATGATTGGCCGTATGATTACTCTGGCATCAAGTTGGTTGCTGTAAAACAACCAACTTGCCGCAGCAAAGGCTTTCTTAGCTTTTGTCAGAGCTGTATTTGCATGCTTGCCGCAGTACAAATACTGGTCTATCCAAATGCCAAGATATCTAACTACATTTTGCACAGCTAGTGGCTGGCCCTGCGGGTCAAATATACCGAACTTGTGCCAGTTTTTCTTCGTGTCCCTTGAGGCCCTGGATAGCGGGGTTCTAAAGAGAATAGTTTCGCACTTCCGGAAGTTGATTTTCAACTTCCAGTCGTCGCAAAATCCCTGAATTTTGTCAAAGTCATGCTGCAACATGTTATTTGTGACTTCAATTTTCGGGTCTGATCTGTACGCTATCAGATCATGATGAAGTGCGGCATGGAACCAATAAGATCGCTAGTGAATATAGCGAAAAGGATCGGGGAGCCAACTTGTTGCAACCCATTTTTTATGTGAAATACTGTGGTGGATGTAACGTTGCCATTTTTCACAACAAACTTCCAACCTGTAACCATATCGTAGATCATATACAGCAGTGTCTTATCTATGCCTAGTCGGACTAACTTGAGGAAAAGGCCTTCTAACCAAACGGTGTCGAACGCATCTTCCATGTCTATCAGGCAAGCGCCTGTGCATTGGTTCTTGTTCTGGTTCCACTGAATGTCGGATACCAATTTGGACGCGGCATGTATGGTATCATGCCCCGCCCTAAAGCCGAATTGGTTGTCCGGTATAATTTGACGTTCCTCGACCCATTCTCTTATGGCTCTAATGAGAATCTTTTCAAAAACCTTGCTTATGCACGGAAGAAGACTTATAGACCGGAGATTTGTCGGGATGGAAGTATCTTTGTCCCTTTTCGGAATGGGCTGTACCATAGCTGTTTTCCAATGCACCGGGTAATATGCATTACTCAGCGCATTGTTGAACAGGGTTGTATATACATCTATAGCCTCGGAGGGTAGATGGCGCAGAACAATATTCGGTATCCCATCGATTCCTACTGACTTTTTCTTCCTCAATGAATTAAAGATACCCTGGACTTCATCCTTCGAAATAAGGATGGAATTGTTTCCATCATCGGCGACGGCATAATTTGCCAGAAGATCGTCACTGAACCTGGCGAAACCAGGATTCTCGGATCGCTATTGACTTATTTCAGTACTTAGTTGGAAGTGGTTAAGCTTGACTCTGTCTTTCAAGTCGTGATTTCAAATGTTTTAGCACTAATTTTCACATAAAATGTTATCCTTTGAAAATAAATATTCTATATAGCCGAAGTCGTAAACATGTGTTCGAGACGAGTGTACCAACGTAACTAAATAAAAAATTTGCACAAACGAGGAGAGTTTTTGAACAAACATGGTCGATGCTGATTTTCAGATATCATATGTCGTGAGATGATGTAACAATATTTCGAACCATAGTTTTTTATTTTCACCAAAGGAAATGTTCAATGGTCATGAGCTCTCATTGATAATGCAAAACTTAACATAAAAACGTCAACTTAAAAAATGTATTCTGTAAAATGATTCTTGACATTTACTTATTGAAAAGTCTATCGTGTAGATGTTGGATACAACAACATTAAAGGCGGTCCATTTGGAAAGTCCAATTTCGAGCGAGTCTTTCGTGCATAGTCGGTGGTATCTCAAGGATTTCCAAAGCGTTTATCAGAGCTCGTTAACGTAACTTTTCATTTCACTAGAGAAAATAGTGTGACATCTCAGGGTAGACTTACCCAATTTATCAAAATGTTCATAGATTCAAGTGCCGTTGGACTATAGCACCTTATATTCCATATATTGAGCTAGAAATGGCCTTCATTTCACGACCTCCTAAAATGCTTAAGTCGAATTCTTCGTATTTTAACTGTTTGAAACTTTCTTCGTCTATTACAATTGTGTATTGTGTATCTAAACATTGGCCAAAATAATTTCATTTAAAACAAAATATATTAGTAGTCAGAGAATATCCAAATGCATAGGACAATAACAAGAATTGCAAAACGACTTCGACAGATTCAAATTCTGCATCTCTTTGAAAAGCTTCATCAAGCTCATTTTAATAAATTAAAAGGTCACATCCAAAATTAACCACTTAAACTTTACAACAGCTGTTAACTTCAACAGCACAATGCTGATAGAATATAAATTACGAATCAGGGTCGTAGCACTTTTGTCTTGTGATATAAACAATTTTTTTGCTACCTTTATTTCAAGTTCAATGACGATTTTTCGCCACATTCACTGTGTAAACCAGTTTTAAGTTATATTTCTGATTCCAAAAAAGCAAATGACATCAGGACGACGACTGCTGCACGAACAAGAACGATGTTAGAATAAACGTCAGAATTGTGCTTAAGGTTATCTTCCAATCTTTTGGTTTTATAGCAGTTTACAGTGTAAAAATATTGTTTGTAGTAAAATCAAATGGCATATTGGTTCAAAAAAAGGTGGAATTGATAGTCTGATTGCTTGTATTTATGTACAACGGAAAGGAGGACTATGCCCTAAGAATAGCCTTTTGTAATACAATTGAAATGAGTTGGTGTGCGACCTTACGTCTTTTCAAATTAATTTCGAAACTTTGAGAAGATGGAATCACCCTCATTTGGTTTACAAATTTACACGCAACAAAATAAACATTGGTACTGTTAGTATCTGAACTGACCTAAAAAAAACACCAAAGGGGTCATTGTATAGATTGCTTCGAAACGCAAATGGTTATGGAAAAAACGTAAAACACTTTGAAATCGCTTTGTTTGTAAAAGGATTGTTATTTCTCTGAATGCCGAATTCGATTTTACTTAAACTTGATGACTTCTGGAATATGAATTCTGTCAATCATACTGTCCCGAAATTAAATCCACACTTTAGTTTTGATGTATTTTGAATTTTTAATTCCTATTAACGGTATACATAGTCTCACACTCGTTGCTTTTAATCTCGTGTGACCTCTTTGCTGAGCATACAATTTGGGATTATTCTAAATAAAATAAAAACAACAAAAAAAAAAAAAAACTATAACACACACATCATAAGTGATTTTTGAAGATCCTGGGCAGTTTGGGCCACACTTTATATACAATATGTATATAATAATAATTGTATGGCGCGACAGTCCACAGGGGGTCCAGGGAATAGCTTGCTCATCAACTACTCGTGTTGTGCCCGCTACTTTTCTCTCACAATTAAAAGGGGCCTACAGTTTTTTGCCGACTCCGAACGGCGAAGTTTGAGAAGCTAGACAATTAATACTCTTTGAGTGTTATCAGCTGCTCGAAAAAATTGAAGGTTTTCAACCGGGAATCGAACCTGGACCTTCGGCGTGTGAGCGTCGCCCTCTATCCACTACGCTACGGCGGCCACATGTACATAGTTATATACAGTTGTGTTCATAAAAATAGCAGTGCTCCTCAAAAAAAAAAAAAAAACAAATAATTGTCTATTAATTCAAATTGTTTTATTATTTTTTCAAAAAGCGTATATAAAAGTAAAGTATTTCAGTCTTAACAGGTATATCACAAAATAAATGTTGTTCATAACTTTTAACTATTTTTTTTTTGGTCGTTGTAATATTTCGCAGTTGTTCATAAAAATAGCAGTGTTTAGAATTATGCTGTGCCTAGGCAACAGAAATCAACCCAACAGTTCTCAATGGGGCTTAGGTCAGGGGATTGTGCTGGTCACTCCATAACGGTTATTCTTTTTTCATCAAACAGTTTTAACTGTATAACGGGGATTATTTTCTTCATTCTTCTGTCTTCTTACATATTCCCGACGACCATTGGACCCAAATAAGACTATTTTGCTTTCATTGCTCCACAAAATATTCCTCCATTTCTCCTTAGGCCAATTTTTTTGAAGCTTTGCGAATGTCAATTTTTTTTGCACATGCTTTTAAAAAAAAACGCGGGCTTCGAGCTGGTACTTTAGCCTCTAAAAAACGTCTTCTAACCGCCACAACACTCACCGGAAGTTGGAGTTCATCCTTTATCTGTCTGGAGCTTATTGAAGGGTTCTCCTTTGCCAATTTGATAATTTTTCGGTCAGTTCGCTTAGCCGTCACTCTTTTTGGACCGCGTGTTTCGGGCCTAGCTTTCCAGTTTAGTGCATTGCTGACCACTTTCGCTGAACATCCTATGATTTCACGGATTGAAGCATATGTTTTTCCCTCTTCGGTACAATGTTTTGATCGACCCATATTTCTAACTTTAAAGTATGTTAATAAAATACTACATATACAAAAACATTCACTTACTAAACAAGAATACACAAATATTTTTTAACTCTAAACAACAATTTCTGAAACACTTTATGGTAAAACCAAAAAACACTGCTATTTTTATGAACAGGCTTCAATCAACAGATTTCAATGAATGAGTGAAAATTTTTTTATTTTTTATTTCCGGTATGGTATCTTAGTAGTTGCGGTCGCCGTGGCGTAGTGGGTAGAGTGCGACGCTCACACGCCGAAAGGTGTAGGTTCGACTCCCAGCTCAACACCAATTTTTCGAATTTTTCACGGCACCACCTCTTTCCAACTGCTGACAACACTCAAAGAGTAATAACTGTCTAAGAAAGCTTCTCAAATTTCGCCGTTCGGAGTCGGCAAAAAACTGTAGGTCCCTTCTACTCGTGAGAGAATAGTAGCGCGCACAACACGAGTAGTTGATAAGCAAGCTAGGCACTGGTCCCCCTTTGGACTGTAGCGCCAAAAATTATTATTATGGTAAATAGGCTCCCAATAGCTTAATTAAGAATACAGGAAGCATGCTTCAACCGAAAATTGTGTGTGTTAATGTCTCTATTTTCAACTTGACAGAATTTACTCTAAGCATACGAAATAAAATTGTATCTTCATTTCATCACGTGATGACTTGGAAAGAACACTCACCCTCACGTGGAAACAATAGCTCCTTACGAAATTTCCCAGAGTGTGGGTGGCTCACATGTGCATTGTAGAAAAAAAATATTAGCACAGACTACGACCTGACAACATGAACGTTCTCTTGTCGCCACCATAAACACACTACAATGACTCACTATTCCCCAGTTAATTTATTGAACTTATCGTCATCCCGTGATGTGATATAAAACAATCTCACACCGCACAATAACATATTTCCATTCAGCAGAGATGACATCAATCCAAACTAGTTTTCTTGTTTCCCCCGCGGAGCTATTATACTTCAACTTTTGACAGGTCGCAATTTCTAGAGAGAAGCTCCTCTGCACAGTCTACTCAGCGTTTGCGTATACGCGACCAAATAAACAGCACTTAACCGGTTCACTAAAAAAACACATTTAACAATTTGTTCCTTGTCCCGTCTCCCTCACACGCTTTGCTCCACACTTCTTTCGAAAATAAGAAAAGGTAATCGGGCAAAGTCTATAAAAACACAAGCTTGTTGATGATGGTGAGAGATCGGAGGGAGAGGCGCGCAATACTTCTAAAGAGGAATCAAAACAAAACCGCAACGTAGCATTGCGTACGAAATCCATTTTGTTTTCTGAATTTCTCTTTCAATTGGCTAGTTGCCAGGGGAATGAGCGCAAAAAAAATATACGAAACACGCCGAAAAAAGGGAAAACCAAGACTGCTCCACAGTCGATATGTTTCCTCATTGGTAACCAAAAGAAATTAAAAACTATTTCGGGAGCGAAACCATCTATTCTCAATTGATTGTTGTTTTCGGCATCGCCGCGCATCACAAACTCACTAGGTTTTGGAATAGAAATCTGTTCGTTTTTCAATGTAGAATAGACAAAAAGAACACGCAACGATACGTGGAAGCGGCGAGAGGGTTGTCTTTAATTAGGGGGAATTTCGACAGCAATTCGGATGAAATTGGGAGGAATTTATGACTTAATGACGGCCAGATGTTTTGTTTTGTTCGCTTTTCGACGCAGGAAGGTAGACTCCCGCGGCGCTGTCAATGACCAGGGCTTTCTTTTTCACTCCGCATTCCTGCATTTGGTGGGGATGAGCAAAACTCGCCATCATTTTATAGTCTGATGACATGAATAGATATGGGAATCGCGAAGACGTGATATCATCTAGATTCTAGTTACTTAATTTGAGTCTCCCTACTATGTTTTACTCGCATTTGGCGCTGAAATTTGCAATTGAAACTGTTTTATTTCTTGGAAAACCTTGATTGACTAAAAGTGATTGATGATTTTGCGATGAGATGATACTTATTTTCCGGAATCGATTGTACTAACAGTTGCATACATAAAATGTGTTCAAGTTCATCTGGAATGACCAGTTATTGCGAAGGAAATTAAGTGCTGGCTTTATTTCGTAAACAAGGTTGCAATACAGTTTATCCGTAAATGCACGATAGAAGGATTAAAACACCTTCCTCGAGCATTTAAAAGATTTTTACTTTATAAATTTTTGCTTGAATTTCTTCATTATTATAAAAGGTTTTGTTTTCCTTTCATAAATTATTTTAAATGTATACTGATATCAACAAGTCGCCTGCTTACCTCCTTCTAGATAGACCATTGGATATGCCACCCATTCTTTGGTTAACCAACGGGTCAATATAAAATTATGGTTAAAACGGAATGAATTACCTTGGCCGTGCGCCGTTGTGACATGCTCGGTTCCACAATTTGACTCGGGATGTCTAATATGCATTGAAAACAACTCTTTGGTAAATTTATCCAGTCCTTTGAAATTTTTATCTCATTCCTTCCGTTAGTAAAATCATTAAAATTTTTTAGTGCTTGGACAATAAGATTTACCTTTCTGTCTGAGTCATTAAAATAGGTCATAGAATTTACATTCGAATGCTTTTATTTTTTTTAATAAAGATTAGTTTGTCCTTTATGATTGCCATATCGATCTTAACTAAAGAAAAAGAATCTTATCTTTATTTTCATTCTGACAATGCTTACTGAAATCAGCCTTCCTGCTTGATTACCAAATTAACAACGTAGGGTACACCTGAAGTAAACCCCATATTTTTTTGTTAAATTGAAATTGTTGGCTCTTGCCAGTGGCACACGGATGAGTTCATAGACCGTGCTTCCTGGAACGGTGACACAAGCTTTCATTCCTTAAAAAATACGAAAGAAGATTTGGTCAGTCATCCAAACTTTTATCTAATCAAATTGTAAAAATTATAGTTGTTTTCTCCTTTTTTGCTCTATTGTTGATATAAAAATACAACAAAATACATTTGTTTCGCCAGTGAACCAAGAGAGCGGATGTTGTGGCCTTTTAAACATGCTCAAAGAGGAAACAGGCGAATAATTTTATTTTTCCACGTATTTCTGTGCGATATTAAATGCTTTGTTTGTACTTCACTTATACATTGTTTT
Source organism: Eristalinus aeneus (assembly GCA_955652365.1). NCBI lineage: Eukaryota > Metazoa > Arthropoda > Insecta > Diptera > Syrphidae > Eristalinus > Eristalinus aeneus. The sequence continues at coordinate 37,319,617 of OY019130.1, forward strand.
GCACCTTAACTCAGCTATACAATGAGGCTTAATTTATTTCCATTTGTTTTAGTTAATGGTGCGAATGGTTAGCTCTAGAAGTTGGCATATTTATTTAGAAAATTATACTTTAGTTGAATAATAATCTAAAATTGGAATCATATTTGATATTTTGAAATTTTAAAAACCATTGCAATATTTTTTTATTTCGGCATATTTGCAACTTTTCGTCTGCGTTTTGAAAGTGTCAGGTATGAAGGTAAAACGTAAATACGTTGAGACGGGTTAATGAATGATTTTAAATATTAATTATACTGTCAATACTTAGCTTTGATTTACGATTAATAACTGGCAATGGTATGTTTTCAACTGATTATGTACGGTTTGAGAAATGTTATACGAAATTGAGTGTTTTGTTTTTTATCTGTACTATATTATTTTACAGTGAACGCCGTGGCGTAGTGGATAGAGTGCGACGCTCAACCGCCGAAAGTTCTAGGTTCGATTCTCGGCTAAACACCTCGAATTTTTTACGGCACCACCTCTTTCGAGCTGCTGATAAAACTCAAAGAGTAATAACTTTCTAAGAAAGCTTCTCAAACTTCGCCGTTTGAAGTCGACAAACCTCCCTGAAGTCCGTTCTACTCGTGAGAGAACAGTAGCCCGCACAACACGAGTAGTTGATGAGCAAGCTATGTCCTGGTCCCCTTGTGGACTACCGCGCCAACAATTATTATTTTTATAGTATTTTACAGTTCTTAGAGCACAAGATTCAGGAAAAGCGTCATGTCTTTTTGGAGTGCAAGTGTTGAAAATTTTTGTTGAATGTATTAACAACATCGTAACGAGCACTATCATCATCGTCAACAAGTCACGGTTCAGATGTTTTATAAATACAAAAACGTTGAACTTAAATAAGTTTGTGATAATTTCGAATTTCGTGTACAAAAAGGCACTAAAGCACTGTTTGCCCCAACAGTTGATTTGAAGTGATGATCGAAAAAAATTGAAAAATAGTTTTTAAAAAACAAGATCATCTAGCTAGGCTAGTTTTACGCTAGTTCTTCTAACTGATGTTTGTTTATGAAATCCTTAAATATATTCAAAACCACGTCTAATCAGCTGTGCCTTGTGTTAAAAAATGTGAAAAACATTTGGTGTATGCACTTATAAAATACTGAATCGAACATCTTGATCGCATCACTGCCTAGAGTGCCCATTTCCTTGTTTTACCAAATGGTTAGTTTAACAAACATTTCAAACTAAAGAATTTACAAAGAACAGTGCTATCCATGCTTATGTTTTACTCCAAATCAATATGTTTTAATAGCGAAATATTTTAAACTTTTCCAAAGCCGAGAACACACACCACATTCGCACACAATTTATTTAAACCGTTCCATTAACTGTTTTACCACCAACACAATAAAGTATACTTGTACGTGCGTGATTGATGAAGTATGAAGCCGTATATTGACTGAAATTTATTTCAATCTGTAACAAAGTTCAATAATTGACGTCCTTTCCTCTCACACATTCAAAAAGAAAAGCCAAAGTAAAGCCTCACAATTTACAATATAATATTGCTTAGTCAGCAGAGGTTGATACTTCCGAGGGTTTTTCTAAAGTTTTCATTTCAGCGCAAAGTTCTCTCGACGACTGCCAGCATTTCGCAACCACTTACATAACAAACATTCAGCGTTTCAACAAACGTCGGCATTACGTACAAAGACCTTAATTGTCGCAATTAAAAAACACTCATTTCAAGTCGGCATAAGGAAACGTGCAAACTCTCCCTGCCACCCTCTCATTTTCCTCAACATTCGGTCAGGTTTGATCAATCATTTCGCGGAAATGACCAACAACTAAATGCTTTCAATCGATACATTAACGCCTCGAACACAGGGTTACTTATGGGCCGGGCATGGATTTTGCACACTTCACGATTTTTGCAGTCTTACACATTGCAGTTCTCATCGAAATACAACACCACAGCACAAAACAGAGGAACGCACAGCAGGTGGACACGTTCCATTGAAATCACATTTCCCTTGAAACGAGCTCAAACAGGACGGGTGACTCAATTATATTCGTTATCATTTTTTACCGAGGATCGAAAAAGACCCGGGGGTGAAGCGCCAAAAGGTTTTTCATCTTAATGACCTCAGTGGAGGAGTGAGATGTCTGCTTCCTGACACAAGCTCAAACACCTGAAGGAGACTGGGCAGTGTTTAATTAGCGCGCTGAGTTTCATTTCGTGCTCTCAAGTGGACAGAGTGCCGTTGACGCGTGTTGAGTCATGGAATCTCAAACACTGCCAATTAAAAAGCTAATTTCCCATTTTATTTAATTTTGTTGTTCACTTCCCCCGACTATTCTGCTGCTGCATACGATTGCTGTAGGTGAGGAAAATAGCCAAAGAAAGTCTGGTAGTTGGCGTCCAAATAATAAAGTAGCCACATTAAATGTGTTGACAAATTTCCCGACGTTAGTTAAGACGTACCCCCCATATGTTAAAACGTTCCATCAGAATACAAAGTTTATTTAATTTGGAGAAATAAAACGCACTTAAGTGTCGAAAGGATAACCACTAAATGTTTCTAACCCATACTTAGTTGTTGGGGCATAAAGACAGAATAAAATGTGTTTGTGTCCTTATTAGAATATTTTTAGTTTGGCCTACATTGCACTCGAAAAGATAACATTGAAATCAACAGAAATTTACTGAGAATGTTTAGAGAGGTGATAGGCAAAGCGATGTGACATAATGACATATATTGGGGACCACTTAATTCAGTCCGCTTTCAAAAGATGGCGCCATCTGCGAGTAGTGGATGATCGTAGAAGCGATTAATTATTTCATTGAAAAGGCATAACATTTGTAAGCGTAAATACGTGTACCGAAGCGTCTGCTCTACATTTGTCCATATAAAACACTTTTGTCTTAAATAAACTGCATGAACGGTAGGTTTTGATTTTTTTTAATTTGAAAAAATTTAGCTGAAGACCATCGAATGGGTGTAGAAGCTTATAGCGTATCACATCACACTCTCTGCATGATCTATCGATCAGAGCAGATTCACCTGCTCCACCCTTCAACAGTATTAATTTTCGCGATGAAGACAAAGCGCGTCTTGAACATTCCGAAAAGTTTAAGGATGAGAAATCCGAGGCTTTGCTGGATCAATATCCGTGTCAAACGCAAAGTGCACCCGCAGAATCGTTAGTAGTGACTCAGCAAAAAAGTTTAAAGTTTGAATTTATTTAAAATCAAAGAAATTGGTTGTCGTAGAAGAAGAGTTCGAAATACGATTTTTACCTCAGAACTGATTCTTAAAAGACATCGATGTAAATGCAAGGATAAACACAAAAAGGGAAAAAAAAAATATATGCAAAGCCTGCTAAGCCCGTTACATCGTTATAACATCGACGTCAACGAAAAACATCAAAGGTTTAAAGAGCCTGTTCTGCATATGGTATAACCGGGTGGGTGAGATGTACTATGAGCTGCTAAAGCCAGGCGAAAGAAAAACGGAAACCGTGACAAGGATATTTTGCAACATGATAATGCTTGGCCCCACATGGCTGTAGCGATCAAAAACTATGTGGCAATGCTGAAATGGGAGGTCTTACTCTACCCGCCGTTTTCTCTTGAATTTGCCTCGCCTTCCAACTACTGGTTCAATAGGTTTTTCGTTTGTTTTTTAAAGGCGATTTGTGTGAGGAGTTTAATCTTTTTGCGTTTATCACATCTGGAGGAAAGAATTCAATTTCATCCTATTGGTTTTTATAAATTGGATGAAAATATTAAAACTGCTCCTCGCAGCCGCAAATGAGTAACATATTTTTGTTGCGAAAATTCTTTTATCCTTAGACTTGGAGAACACATGGAGGATGGTTTTGATCATCCGGTCATGGTTCGTTTGAGGTTCAAGTCATTGAGCCCCTTCCAGCATATTCTTATTTGATACTTGAATTTTAAGCTCATTTTTTCAAAAGTGTTATCGAGCTTTGAATTCTTGATCTCCCATTTTATCTCGAGACCACATTTTTGAAGGTAAAGACAATGCAGAAAGAAAATTTTTTGTCCATAAAAAAACCCCTTCGGAGTCGGCAAATATATCTTATACTCTTAAGAAAACAATAGCACTCACAACAAGAGTAGTTTCTGGAAAAGCTACGCCCTAGTCTTCTTCTAAATTATTCACATTCAATTGTAATTATTTATTGATTTGTAAATAGCATTCAAAAGCTAAAATATAAATTAGAATAATAGCCGTTGATTATATAGTGTTTTTTCAAAGGTATAAAACTTTAGAATGAAATAAAATAAAAATGAATACTTTAAATTAACATCTCATTTGATTATGATTTCTTGCATACATCCATTTTCGATAACTTTTTCTCAACGTGTTAGCAACAAACTAGTGACTTCACTACTTTTCGAATAGCCAAACGGCGTTCAATCGCAGGATCTTGGTGTCCAATTCACGAATGTGTATGGTGAGACTATTCAGTTACCAAACGTTTCCTTCATTAAATCAATTGTTGCATGAGCTGTGTGACATGTTTCGCTGTCTTGTTGCAAATATAGGCCCTGCACACTGTGGAATTTCAATTAACGAACGAAAAAGTCAATCATGGTCCTATAGGGATCAGGATTAAGTGTAAAATTCGGACCAGCATCGTTTTAAAAGAAGTTCGCACCGATTATTCCACCAACCCATAAATCACACCAACAGTATCTCTGCATGCGCTTATGAATTGTTATCACTCAAAATACGCCAGTTTTGTTTATACATTTATGAGTGAATTTCATGGATAAACAAAATTTGCTTTTGGAAGTAAGGATCAACGGCAATCATGTTTGGACATTCTAGGTGATCCTGTGGCTCCTTTTATAGAAACGCTTATTAAATAAAATACTTAACAGCTGAAAAAATGGGTTCTATTTAAAATATTGTTTCTATCTTAAGGTTCTACATCTCATGGTACCTTATAATGATTAAAATTATACCATGCGTCCAATGTTTTTAGTACTTTGTACTTAATACGCTGCATAGTTTTATAAAAAACGAAACACACTAATGAATAAGTGTAATTCATGTAATTTGTATGATGAATAATCTCTTAACTTAACTAATCTGTTGGGTAGATATATATTTTTTTCAAAATTTGAACGTATATTTAAGTATTTATTCAAAGTATTGCTCATCTTAAGCTATGACTTTTTTCCATCTTTCTGGCAATTTGTGGAAACCAAATCAAAACCGTATTCCAGTGAGGGCGTTTTGCAACGGCACAAACAAATGGTAGTTAGAATGGGCAAGGTCTGGCCTATAAGACAGGTGGATTAAAACTTCCCATCCACTGTTCCGAATAGTTCTTAACCAAATAGTAACGTGAGGCCGAGTGTTGTTATAATGGAAAATTGTTACCTCGTGACTAGCCGCATATTCCGAGCGTTTTCGGCTGCTGCTCTCTTCATCCGGATTTATTGTGTTTCGTAGCGTTGTCCATTGATGGTTTCTCCGCATCTCATAATAGAGCACATCCTCCTGATTCCACCAAATACAGCGCGTTAACCTCGTGGCATGGATGTTTGGCTTTGCCGTTGATTAGGCTGGTTGGCCGGGTTTCACATATGATTTTTTACGCTTGGAGTTGTCGTAATGGGTTCTTTCTTTATTACCAGTAAAAATCCCATGTAAAAATGACATCCTTTCGTTGCATTCCAGCAGCATTTCGGACATGCAAAACACGTCTCTCGGCATGAATTCATGTGGAATAAAATTTCCTTGTTTTTGAATATATCCAGCTGTTTTTAAAGATTTTAGCTGGTGCTAGAGCGACACTCAAAAATTCTGTTGTGTTTGGCAACAGAAAGAGTAGTGCTTCCAGTTCTTCATTTTCAAACTTGTTTGATTGCCCAGGACATTTATCGTCTTCCAAGCCAAAATCACCACTTTTAAATCGTTCAAACCACTTCTGGCACATTGGCTCAGCAAGCGCATGTTAACCATAAACTTCCACCAATATATGATGAAATTTAGCAGCAGTTTTTTTCATATTAAAGTTATAATGAAGAACTCTTCGCAAAACGAATTAAGTTATATACCAAATATAAATAAATCAATAAAACAAATAAATCAAAAAACTGAAAAAGAATCGAAACAAGTGAAAAAAGTAGGTACTTAAAAAAAAATTCTGAACATCAAAATAAAAGAGGGACAGAGTGGATACTATAACGCCAAAAAAGGTGCAAGCTGAGGAATTTTGAAATTTTCTAAATATGTGAAACAGTTCAAGTTTTATATACATATTTAGGAAGACGTTGCAATAAGTATGAAGCCTCTTTTAAAAAAAGGAGCATTTTCGAAAAGCGATTTTTTTATTTTAAATAGTCGGGAAACAGGATAAAGAAAGAATGTGATGCTGCAAAATAAACTTTTTAAGTTGTCGAAGAAAAACTTTTTCTCAGAATCTGAAAAAAGAACATTATAATTGAACGAAATATAAGATGAGTGAAAAGGACTCAAGAAACTGTGAGATCGCCGGAATCTTTTAAAAACAAGATACAGATCTATGAAAAACATATTTGTAATTCGCTTTTTGTTAAAATGGCGTTTTAAAAAAAAGTTCTGTTTGTATTTTTATTTTTGGGTCTTTTTCTTAACTTTTAACACAGATACGAGGGGAGTTCAATATATTCTCGGTATTAATATGAAGGAAAATGCGAATTCAAGTTGAATTGTTTTTATTTTTCAATATAATCTCCCCTAACATCAATGCATTTGTTACATTTTGAGACATTGACATTTTTTATAAGTCCGGAAATAATCACTAGGGGCAAGGTCTGGACTACAGGGTCGGTGTTGGATTTCTTAGAAACCACAATCTCGCGCAGCAGCCTTGGAAATTCACGCCATGTGAACACAAGAGTTGTAATCAAGAAGTAACAAACCCGCTGCGAGTTTACCCCGTCTTTTCTTTTTAAATTCCTCCCGCAAATTATGCAAAGTGGAAGCGTAGGATGTGGCATTGATGGTTTCAATTTTTTTTTTTTTTTTTTATTCAATGAGCAAGATTCCCTCTGAATCCCAAAAAAACTGTGGCCGTGACTTTGAACTTCTTCGGGGGTCTGTTCCTTTTTTATGCCACTGCATGGACTATTGTTCGCTTTCAGGATCATAGTGGTGAACCCATGTTTCGTCCCCAGTAACAATTCGAACCATAACACCGTCCGCGTTCTCACTACACCTCTCCAAAAGCACTCTACAGCATGCGATTTTCTGGGGTGCTGTGCGCATTCGTGGCACCCACCTTGCACTGATCTTTGAAAGGTTAAGATGGTCATGAAGAATGTTGTGAATGATACCAATTGAAAGCTTGGTGATCTCTGCCATCGTTTTCACCTTTATCCTCAAGAATAAGTTTTTCGACTTCTTTGATGCTTTCTCCCGTATAAGCAGTAGTCGGGGCGCCAGAGCGGAGGTCGTCTTCAAAGCTCTCTGCCTCTCTTGGATTCACCTGACCACTTTTGCACAGTTGATAATGAAGGTGCGGAATCCTGGTAAACAGCCACCATATAGTTTTAGTTTTTTTTTACTTTTTCCTTGCTTAGTGAGAAATTTAATTACAGCGCGATGCTTAATTTTCAACATCATCGTCTCAGTTGCCATATTGATTCTGTTTAACTAGAGATAAAACGCGAATTAATAATCACATTTATATGAAATTTTACATAAATGCACTAAACTAAACTGACTTATTTATCAATATTACTTGATAAATAAGTCAATTTATATATTTAACCACAGCTTCACCCCGATACCGAGAATATATTGAACTCCCCTCGTAGTGATGAGACTTCTCAGCAGTAACAGCGATAACTTCCTCCTTAACTTTAATTTTTTCTTAGAATTCGCTTCCCAATTTACCAATTTGAACGGCTAAGGTTCGAAACTTTGCGCTTTATTGATGGAAAAGTATTTTTTATTTAAAATCTATCCTATTAATTCGAAATTTGGTTTAAAAGACAATTGTAATTCAGCAGAGCAGAGATCCATCACAATTTTTAATTTCTCCAAATTGTCGATTAGGTCTTTGAAATTTTGTTCGTAAAAATGATCCCACTTGCTGAAGTCAAAATTGTGTCCTTTAGTAATTTTGAAATATTTTGTATTCGTTATGGCCATTAGGACTGTAGTCACACAGTTGGATTCAATGACTACTGAACAGAATTCGTTTTTTTTTTTGCAGAAATAACCAGCAGCTAACGTATGACATTGCACTTTTTTGTGGTGCGAAATCCACGAATAATTTTTCCACAAATATTTTCTTTGTAGGCTAATTTGTAAACGCAAACGTTTTACAACACTCTAATTATCTTAATTGACTGTCTGGCTTTCTGGTAAAAATTCGTGATGCACGATATCTTTGTAATTCATGACAATCGTGAACATTACATTTAGACTGAAAAGAATGTTCGTGCCTAGATTCAGAAATTGCATTTTTTCTGAGAATGTCGAAATAATTCACACTTGTGAATTGATTTAAAATTTGTGATACAGTTTTTATTCAATTCTTCAAATTTGAGAATAAATATTATTAAAGATTGCCTTTAGTAAGAGCAGCAACTTTCGATGGTGGCCACCTCGAATGTTCGTAGGGTAAAGTTTACTGTTTAGACCATGTCTGGGGGTCATGAAATAAAAAACTTCCCAAGCACAGCCTTAAGTTGGGGCTATGATTTCGGCTTTTGTCCAAATCACGAAAACTTCACAGTTACAAAGCAGACAAGTTTTTCATTTCTAACATCTCACGAATGAAACATTTTATGAGTTGCCTGTGCTTTAGTTATCTCGTGTACTTTCGTTCGTCATCTGCCAACACAAGATCCTGGACTTTTTCTCGCGTTATTGTTTTCGAGCATCTGAGCGTAGCTCATCAGAAAAAAATTAAAAACAAGTTAGCAAAATCCCCACAAGTCCAGGACTACACCACATCCACATATCCATTGGCAGCAAATAAATAATTAATCGGTTACCCACACTGCTTGATTCCGCAATTCGTTATCGGCACATTTTGTTATTCCCAAAATAAATCTAATTCCCCTGGAGTGGTAAAACTCCCCGTGCTGTTGACTGTCGCCAGTGCTAAGTACTCACCGCTTAACGATTTAATAAACGAGTTTAACAAAAGCCATCCAACGAATCATAAATTAATTGCCTGCCTTATTTATCTTGTATCGAAACAATATGAAACTGTGCCGAACCTTCCGCACCCATCCGCGACTCGCACTCGCGTCGGCGACGATAATTAGTGTCAGTTGTATTTTCTTAGATAAAACGTAGGGGCCCCCTTTGGTGCGTCGCTTACGATATTCGAACATTTGACCGCGTTGTCAGTCTATTACCAATCCGAGCATCCATGACGCCAATTAATTATAAGCTCTTCCGGAGCTTATAAACCACTCCAAGCACTCCTTAAGGCTGTCAGTTAGAACTGTAATTTCGATCTCAAAAAATGTATCCATTTCCTTATTTCAACTTTCATTCTGTCCATTTTCAGGAGCACGATGGCAAGACTCCCGGAGGATCACGGCCGTCTAGCGCTCCAGTGGAGCCTAGCTCGAAGGAGGCACGAAAAACGGCCAAAAAGATGAAAAAGGAGGCCAGGCGCCAGGAGGAGGAGTTGCGACGCACCGAAAAGGAGGCACGTAAAATTGAGCGGGAAACTGCACGACGGTTGGAAAGAGAAGCCGCCAAGCTGGAGAAGTTTAATCGCAACCAAGAGAAATTGACTCGCAGCACGGAGCGCGTTGCACCTCGTTCTGGTTCATTAGAGCGGCGGCGAAGTGGCGAAGATTCGCCAGTTTTGAATCAGTCTACTGTGCACGGGATCGCAAGTCCAAATCGTCGGCCTACAATATTCGATGTCTTCCGGCCGCGTGGCAAATCTGATTCGAAGAAAAAAGACAAAGAGGCAGCTTCAGCGGGTGCCTCGTCTGGGGGCGGTAGTAAAACGGTCAGTGGTGACAACAGCAGTACCGGCAGTAACCACAGTGGTTCGGGTGGCGGTGGCGGAATAATGCAGACCATGAAGACCGCTATGCAGAACTCTGGACTCATCGGACACAGACATCCGCCTCCGGCACCAAAGTACAAGGATGGATCGGCGCATCCCCATCAGGGCAGTGATGCACAGGTTTGTTGTTCTTCTACAATGACGCGCACGTGTGTGGATTATGAGATTTTGTTTGCTTTCAGTACTATCATACGGTGACAGCAGTGCGTCGGGTGGATGCAACACGCTCCCCGATGACCAAGGTCATCGATTTGTTCAGACATCGCTCCAACTCTGCGGTCTCTGAAGCAGATAAGCGAAAAGCGGTAAGTTTTTGTTTGGATTTTAGTTTATCCAACGATTTAGCTTAAAAGCTTTCGGGTCAAATTTGTTCTTATGAATGGTGTTGATATTTGATATGTGATTTTAGCGTGGACATATACTTAGGTTATATCGGAAGCTTGGCGTTTCTATCGTATAATAGATGGCGTTGGAGTCGATTTGAAGTTTTTTTTGTTGTTTTTTTTAATTAATACGAACTGATTTATCTGTTGTGCTTTTCTTATTGAAGTTCTTTGAATCTCAAAAATGTCTTAAGTTAATGAAAGGATATCACAATAAGTGATAGAAATACATGACAAATGCATTCTTTGTATTGGTTGTATGGTTATTGTAAAGAGGCTCACCGACACTTAAGAAAATTATATCACTTACAGCATAAATAGTTACTATGGAAGCCAAAACTTGAACACTTGTGGTCAACATCGTCACACATCTTATTATTTTTGATTGTTTGTTTATTTGCAATTTGTGATAACGTTCATACATAACTTGCTGATGTACAAAGCTCTACTCACCCTTTCATAATGATGTTCCGAGATGTAAGTCGACGTTATTTAGATTCGTCTTTCAAATAGGTCTTCATTACTTAACTTCAACTTTCTTCCTTCAACAGTGCGCGACTAGTAATGCGCATTGTAAATATTGTGGAAGTTTACCACCATTTTGATTTAACTTTAACTTAGCGTTTGGCGCTGAACACTTTGTGGTAAGAACACTTACTTTTATTGGGCACTATGTGCATTTCACAGCACCACTTTTCGGCCATGAACAAATTTATCAAATTTGGACGTTTGGTGTCGACAAACAACTGTGTCTGTTAAGGTCTCCATGGTAATGTTGGACTGGATTGCGTGTGTTTTGCAACACCTTCATTTGCCCTTGTGGCACTTCTCTGCCCGGCTACTCCTTCTTTTGACATCCATCTATGGAATCAGTAATAACAAAATATGGCATAAACACTCAATGTACAAACCAAATACACGCATTTGGCGCCTTTGCTATTTGAGAGCTCTATGTTTTTTGCTCAGATGCCAAGTCTTTTCTCACTCAACCGCAAATTCTTGGGAAATCATTGTCATTTCCTCCTTCGTTCTTGTTATATTTTAAAATTAAGGAGCAATGCAATATTACAGTACTGTGCAAAATAATAGCACTGTGTTCGACTTTGTCACTATTATACTAATTACTTTTTCCTATGGACAAGCAGGAGCCTCATATTAATTCCACAACATCCTTATTATATCAGTCATTAAACCCATATACAAGACAATAAAGAAATGCAAATTGTCATTAAGAAAGGTCCCGTTTTCGGAAATGCAGTCGAACTTAAATGTCTAAAATAATAACACCACGTCAATCTGAGGAGCGTCTTTTGAATTGTTTTTGGTTATAAACTAATTCTACACATATTATTGTAACTATTAAAAGATAATATTCCAAAGTGCAACGTTGTTAGCAAAGCAAAATGGGTCGTGGTGTGCATTGTACTTCTGAGAAACGTGCCTTAATAAAAAAATGGTTTTTGAGGGTAAAACTTACAAATTTAAAAATGAAACTGTTGGGTGTTCAAATAAAATGATCGCAAATGCCGAAAAATTCTCTCAACAAGAAGAAAAAAGAAGGAAAAGATCGAAACTAACCACCGCCAATGAACGACAAACAGTAAGATTAGTCACACGGAACCGGTTTATGAACGCTAGGAAAGCAGAAGAGGAGTTAAATTTACCCGTTGTGACATCAACAGTAAGAAGAAGGCTGGTAAAAAAGAATTTACCTGCCAGGAGTCCCAGAAAAGTACCACTACTGTCAAAAATCAACCTACTAAAACGAAAAAAAAAAATGCGAAAAAACACCTGAACTGGGAACCTTCTAAATGGCGCAATATATTACGGACAGATGAAGCCAAAATAGTTTTAGTTAGTACTCCTGGAACCAGGACATTTGTTCGTAGGCGGAAAAACCAAGAGTTTCAACCGGAGTGCACTATCAGGACTGTAAAGCATGTAGGGGCAAAAATTAACCTATGGGGATACTTCTCCTATTATGGTACTGGTCCAATATTTTGGATGAAACCGGTGATGACCGCCGGAGTTTATGTCAGCATAATGAGGGAAACCATGCTATCTTACGCAGAGTGGAATATGCCTCTTAGGTGGATTCTACAGCAAGACAATAACCCCATACATACGAGCAAACTGGCCAAAGAATATTTCCATAGCAATGGCGTTCAAATTATGGAGTGGCCGCCTCAGTCTCCGAACCTGAATCTCATTGAAAACCTTTGGATAGATGTTAAGAAAGCTGTATATGAAGCAAAACCCAAAAGTACAAAACAGCTATGATATGTTCTGCAGGTTGCGTGGAGGGATATCCCTGTTCAGCGAGGTCAGGCCTTAATCGACTCCATGCCACGACGTTGTGACGCTGTACTTAAAAATAAAGGTTATATGAGCAAGTACTAATCCAATAAAAAAAAATTAAAACAAAAAAATTTACTATTCCATTGATTTTTGCTTCATATTCATGCATTTTTCATCTTCGTGTTATTATTTTGCACACACCGAAATTCGGTGTTATTCCGGATAACGGGTTTCTAAGTTCAGAATGCACTTTTTTCTTGTCTTGTTTATAGTTTTTATTGCTAATAGAATAAGGATGTTGTGCCATAAATATGATGTGTTTACATGTTGGTAGGAAAAAGTAATTAGCAAAATAGTGACAAAATTGTGACAAGTTTGAACACAGTGCTATTATTTTGCACAGTACTGTATATTTTTGTAAAAATATAACCGTAAATAGTCTTAATTTGAGATAATATTCAGAGAATCAATGATGAATATTAATTTTTCCAGATATAATGCACAAATAAAATCCAACATTAATTTTTCTTCGTTTTAAAAATATAGAAAAGTGTAACGTTTTCTTTCGTCAGTAACGAAAATTTTAAAAACACGTTTAAGTGATTCTAAAAGATGTGAAATAGATGGTATTAGTTTAAAAAATTCGTAAAACGTTTTGTCAAATTGTAATGATAAATGGGGGATGCATTGCTAAAGAGGTTCGGAGGTGTGGTGAAGCTGGTTAATTAATTTGAGCTTAACAATATAGAGTGCAAAACACGAGAAATTTCTCGGGAATCCCGTAGAATGAAAATATGTTCCATGAGTCCTGGAAGGAATGCTGTTCTTAAGCTTGGGGTGGATTAAGGAGTTACAGTTGTGTTCATAAAAATAGCAGTGCTCCTCACAAAAAAAAACAAATAATTTTCTATTAATTCAAATTGTTTTATTATTTTTTCAAAAAACGTATACAAAAGTAAGGTATTTCAATCTTAACAGGTATATCACAAAATAAACGTTGTTCATAACTTAACTATTTTTTTTGGTCGTAGTAATATTTTGCAGTTGTTCATAAAAATAGCAGTGTTTAGAATTATGCTGTGCCTAAACAATAGAAATCAATGAAACAATATGAAATCATTATTAATTACAGCTTACCATTAGTACTTTGCAGCAAAGCCTTTGTTTTTTATCACTGCGCTTCGTGGCATTGATCCCACCAGACTCCAACATCTCTCAACTGCTTCCCATGAGTCTCGCACTACCTCCCACAATTCCTTGGCAGTTTTTGGTTTGGCCTCATGGACAGAATTTTTAACATCGCCCCACAAGTTCTCAATGGGGTTTAGGTCAGGGGATAGTGCTGGTCACTCCATAACGGTTATTCTTTTTTCATCAAACCAGGATTTCGCCCGTTTTGATGTATGTTTTGGGTCATTATCTTGTTGATATTCTCAAAATAGTGGCATTTTCTCGTCGGCAAATGGCAGCATAACCTCTTCAAAAATTTTAACGCACTCAGCACCGTCCATTATATCCTTGATAGGATATATAGGCTAAATCCCATTACATGAGAAACAGGCCCAAATCATTAATTTTGCTCCTCCATGTTTAACAGTTTTAACTGTATAACGGGGATTATTTTCTTCATTCTTTGGTCTTCTTACATATTCCCGACGACCCTTGGACACAAATAAGACTATTTTGCTTTCATCGCTCCACAGAATATTCTTCCATCTCTCCTTAGGCCAATATTTGTGAACCTTTGTGAATGTCAATCTTTTTGCATATGCTTTTTTGTCAAAGGCGGTACTTTTCGCGAGCTTCGAGCTGGTAGTTTAGCCTTTAGAAGACGTCTTCTAACCGTCACAGCACTCACCGGAAGTTGGAGTTCATTCCTTATCTGTCTGGAGTTTATTGAAGGGTTCTCCTGTGCCATGTTGATAATTTTACGGTCAGTTCGCTTAGCCATCACTCTTTTTGGACCGCGTGTTTCGGGCCTAGCTTTCCAGTTTAGCGCATTGCTGACCATTTTCGCTGAACATCCTATGATTTTCTGGATTGAAGCATATGTTTTTCCCTCCGAACGCAATTTTTTTATCAAACTCCGCATTTCTCCGGTAAAATGTTTTGATCGACCCATATATCTAACTTTAAAGTATGTTAATAAAAGACAACATGTACAAAAACATTCACTTACCAAACAAAAATACACAAATATTTTTTAAACTCTAAACAACATTTTCTGAGACACCAAAAAACACTGCTATTGCTTTGAACAGGCTTCAATCAACAGATTGATTTTCACTCAATGAATGAGTGAAAAAAGAAGAAAGTAAGCCTTTATTTTTTATTTCTGGTATGTTATCTTATTTTAAACCAGATATACAGCTCTGTTCAAAAAAATATCACCACGTTGAGGTCTGTACTTTGGATGCTAATTACTTTTCTCCATGCTCATGTAAAGACACGATATTTATTGTAGGACATCTGTTGGGTATCAGTAATAAAATGCAAAAAACAGGATAAGCAAACATGCATTTTAAGACAAGAAAATTCCCGTTATACGAAATGAAACCGAAATTTTGGTGTGCAAAATAATAGCACCATGTCATTCTAAAAAGTGTTTTCGAAGTGTTTGGTGATGTTTAGTTTTTTTTTTGTGCGTCAAAAGATTTAAGTAAAAATATTTAAGTATTTTGAAACTTGTATTTTTAAAATACAACGTTATAAAAATTAAAATGGGTCGCGTACTCCTGAGAAACGTGAACTTACTTAAAAAATAATTTCTGATGGAAATGCAAAAAACACTTCGAAAAAGAAGAAACAAGAGGTAGAAAATCGAAATTAACCTTTACCGACGAGCGAAGAATGATAAGATTAGTGAAACAAAACCCATTCATCACATCAAACAAAATAAAAGAAACTAAATCTACCCATATCAACATCAACCATAAGAAGGAAGTTGATAGAGAAGGAACTACCGGCAGAAGTCCCAGAAAAGTACCCTTGCTGACAAAGGTCCATCTTCATAAAAGAAAACAATTTGCGCAAGAACATTTGAACTGGGAAGTAACCAAATGGCGTAATATATTATGGACAGATGAGTCTTAAATTGTTTTATTTGGAACTCCTGGGACCAGGACATTTGTTCGCAGGCAAAAAAACCAAGAGTTTAAACCGGAGTGTACTTTAAAAACCATTAAGCACGGCGGCGCGAAAATTAACCTATGGGGATGCTTCTCCTACAACGCTACTGGTCCTATATTTTGGATAAAACCAATGATGACCGCCGAAGTTTATGTTGGCATAATGAGGGAAACCATGTTGCCCTACGCCGAGTGGAATATGCCTCTCAGATGGGTCCTGCAGCAAGACAATGACCCGAAACATACGAGCAAATTGGCCAAGGAATTTTTTGCGAGGAATGGGGCTCAAGTTATGGAATGGTCGCCGCAATCTCCAGACCTAAACCCCATTGAAAATCTTTGGACAGATGTTAAGAAAGCTGTTTGTAAAGCCAAACTAAAAAATACACTACAGTTATGCGAAGCTGTGCAGGCTGCGTGGAGGGATATACCAATTCGGCGATGTCAGGCACTAATCGACTCTATGCCACGACGTTGTGCCGCTGTGCTCAAAAATAATAATTATAAGTCGAAGTATTAGAACAGTAGTATAAATAAAAAAAATAAAAACCGTACTATTTCACTAAATTTTGCATTTTATTTAGGACGTTTTGCTTGTGGTGCTATTATTTTGCACACCAAAATTTCGGTTTCATTTCGTATAACGGGAATTTTCTTGTCTTAAAATGCATCTTCGCTTATCTTGTTTTTTGCATTTTATTACTGATACCCAACAGATGTCCTACAATAAATATCGTGTCTTTACATGAGCATGGAGAAAAGTAATTAGCATCCAAAGTGCAGACCTCAAAAGGTGCTATTTTTTTGCACAGAGCTGTACATTTGGAAAAAGGATCTTCTTAGAAATATGTTGCTAATTATCTAAGTCGTATAACTACTGCTATTTTTATGAACAAAACTATATATATTCAAATATTCAGACGTGTTAGCAATTTTCTTGAAACGGTTGAAAAAACCTTTCACCGTGTGTTCCAATTAAATTCGTGCCTCTAATGATGACGGCAAACCTGGTGCGATTGAAGTACCAACATATTATTTTCATTAAAGAAAACACATTCACAGGGTGATAGTTTTTCCTCTCTTTTTTTGGAAAAGTTCACCGAAACCCAATGGACGTGCAAACTCAATATCCTACCTTGATCAAGATTGAGTAGTGGTGATTGTTTCCATGCTAATGTGACTCGAAACCGATAAAAACAAACCAAATCGCCCGAAAAAACTTCTTCATTATTCATTTGTCAACTAAGCCTGATAAATTCATTCCACGGACAAGTTCACAAACCGAAAGAAATAACCCTTAAGCCGGTCATGCGGCGATAGTGCGAATTTGTAAACATTTTCCGAAAACATATAATCAACTGTAATTACAATTAATGTTCCTCAATTTTTTCACTTGTGTGTCTGCTTTAATAGAAACAAACTTTTTTTGGTTGGCTTTGTGTGTTTACGTCTTGGACCCAGCGTTCGGCTAGAATAACAACACGTTTCAAAATACTAATGAATTCCACAAATCAATTTGCCTACCAAAAAATACGTGAGATTTTCCGTGTTATACACACAATCCCAGCCAATACGACTATTGGTAGGTTTATTTAGAACAGAAAGTTACTCAGATAAATTGTTTATTCAGGGCATGTGATTAAATAGTCTCCACTTCACTCCAAGACCTGATATAAGTATCAGACGTCTGAATTGCGGTTTGTTGCGAATAATTTTGTATGAATTGTAGATAAAATTTTTATCGTTTATTCTAAATATACACACGCTTAGCGAAAATAAACTCATCAGTTGCAAATGACAGGAGCTGTCGTGTGCTGAATGGGATTTCCGGGTTTCAGACAGAGTTCAGTGACTCAGTGTTGTGGTGATCGATAACTGATAGATGGATTGACTTCCCTTTAGTGTTTGTTGACATACACAAAATCGTTGAAGTTTCGTTTGACTTGTGTATTGCTTCTGGAAAAAGGAAGAAACAAACGAACAAATTGTTGAGGATTTCCGTATGAGTGTATTGTAGCAAATGAGTTCGCAATCACTTTATCTTTTAATTTCTTTTAATGAATTCTACGTACAGCAAATCAACTGACAGTCAACTACATGACACGAAGCACTTATTTTAAAAACTTTGTAGAACTTTGAAATCACAGATGTCTGAGAAAACTAACAATAAGGGTAGCGCTTCCAGATGTGGAATTTAGTTTTACATGACCATCTGCCCGTACGGCTTATATCACAAGGACACTTTTACCAAGAATCGTAGATGACGCAATACTAGACGCTTTAGTTACCTAAGTACTAAATTGAGATCATGCTTGAGGGACGATCACCCCACCTTGATTTGAATCGAGGCCTTTCTTAAACCTCTGCCTCTCTTTGGGTCACAGTACCCGGTTGAGAATGCAACTCCAGACTGAGCCGGAAAAGTTCCCTAACCGCCTAACCTAGTTCTGGGTTAAGAAAAAACTGGACTGCCGGACATATTGGATGTTAAACCACAGCCACCACGATACTCTCACAAGAGGGCCTATGGTCCGGTCAGGTCTGAACCAAAGTTCCAGGCGCTCCTGACCCCCCGTGGCACCAAAATAAAGCCTCTGGTCAAGCTGTCTCTACCAGTAAGGTTCCCTCAACACCTGAATCCGGTATCTGCCATCCCGCTAAATGGTCTTTGGTACCATCAGTGTTTCCGTTGACACTTGACGTTGACAAGTGATTCACAAATACTATCACACCAATCACATCACATCACGCTCTTACGCAGCTGAGAATATAGCAAAACATTTATTGGAGAAGAAACTTACATTAGGAAAAAAACGTATACAAATTGTAACAATCAATAGTCAAACGTAACTTCCGCAATATATGTCCGTTTTTACTGTCAAAATTTAAAAGCTTATTTTTTAAGGCCTCATATGTATGTATTTGACGCGTTGACGTGAAGTCAAAAATTTCTGCAATTCTGTCAAGTCTGGGACGTCCGCATAAATGTATTTCTTTTTATAACATAGAATCTATACTACCAGCTTATTTCATTAAAAAAAAAAAAATTAATAATTAAAAGGACCAGAAAGAAAAGGAAAACGGTCACCCTGCTGCAGTGGGTACGTGCTGTACTCATACGTCAACGACACACGTCAATCTGTCACAGATTCCATTCCGGGACTGAGGGCCTCACATATTATTTAGGTGTCACTAGAACTTTTTCTGCATCTTTGTTTGGCGCTAAAGTCAAGGGTGGACCTGGGTCTCAACCAATATGCCTCCTCGCCGGCTGGCTCCTGTAAAGCATTCAAAGTTGATTAAGATCCTTCTCCACTTGTGTACTTTTCTGGTCGGAACTGTGGTGTCCATCGCTCTACATGGTCTAGCCATCTTACGCGTCCTATCCGATGATGCTTGACCGCCGCATAGCCCCTAAAGTTCGTCTTTATTTTTTTCCTCCAAATACCAGATATACCGGTATGAAGTGAGTGTCAAGATACAAATGTCTTGATAGGGAACATTTGTTGTGAAGGAGCCCTTATTTTTTTTTTTTTTGTTTGTTTGCTATGACATCTGCGAAAAAAATTTAGTATACATCATATTTTTTCATCGTGTTAAAAATGTCGAATTTTGTACCAGAAAGTGATGATTTGCGGAAAGCATTAATTCTTTGTTTTCATTTGAAGAAAAGTGCTGCAGAGTCGCATCGAATGCTTGTAGAGGCATATGGTGATCATGCTCTATCAGAAGCAACATGCAAAAGATGGTTTCAACGGTTCCGAAGTAATGATTTTCATGTGAGAAATGAAGGAGGTGGAAGACCACCGAAAAAGTTTGAAGACGCCGAATTGCAAACGATATTGGATTTAGAATCACTTTGAGACAAAAGCAAATGGCAGCAATGTTAAATGTTGCACAACAAACAATTTCTGACCGTTCAAGAGCTATGGGAAATATTCAAAAGTGTGGAAAATGGGTGACACATGAATTGAATGAAAGACAGATTGAAAACTGGAAAAACACTTGTGAAATTTTGCTTCAAAGACACGAAAGAAAATCGGTTTTGCATCTGATTGTTACTGGCGATGAAAAATGGATTTATTTTAAGAATTCTAAACGGAAAAAATCATGGGTTAATCTGGGACAACCATCAACATCGACTGCAAAACCAGATCGAATCGGCAAGAAGACAATGCTGTGTGTTTGGTGGGAACAGAAATATGTGCTGTACCACGACCTCCTAAAACCTGGTGAAACCGTTAATACTGATCGCTACCGACAACAAATGATCAATTTGAACCATGCATTGATCGAGAAACGACCAGAATGGGCCAGAAGACACGGCAAGGTAATTTTGCTCCATGACAATGCACCTGCACACAAAACAAAACCGGTTCAGGATGCAACCAAAACACTTGGCTGGGAGCAGCTACCCTATCTGCCGTATTCACCAGACTTGGCTTCTTCCGACTACCATTTGTTTTCATCGATGGGACACGCATTGGCTGAGCAGCACTTTGATTCCTACGAGGAGGTCGAAAATTGGGTGTCTGATTGGTTTGACGAACAATTTTATTGGCGTGGTATTCACAAATTGCCAGAAAGGGGGTCAAAATGTGTAGAAAACAATGGTCAATACTTTGAATAAAATGTTTTTACTTTTCCATTACTAATTAGTGTTTTTTTTAAACTTATTTCATACCGGTATACCTGGTAGACCCAAAAGTCGTAAGTAGAACTTTTATTACAAAAAGACTAAGGGCTTCCTCAACCGCTTGTAGTAGCGTCCAAGTTTCCGCTCCGCCCCAGGACTGGGATGATTAAATTGTTCTACAAAGGCAGCTTAATCTCAATTGCCTTTTGAGTTTAATGAATCAGCAATTTGCAAGAGTGATTTTGCCTTTGATTTCAGTACTGGTGTTGTCCCTATTTACCGCGGAGCAGAGGCAGACAAAGTTTTTTACTAGCTCGAATTTTCTGTCGCTCAATGTGTAGCTCAGTTCGAGACGTCGATGTTGTGCTGTTTTCATGGTTCCGCTAGTAGTTTTGAGAAACTATTATAATTTCTCTACAATCTCTTTTATATTTGAAATAGATTTCATTTAACCTACAAAGCAATATTTAGAAATAATGTTAGAGTGGAGAATAGGGAAAAAAATAAATTTTATTACAACGAAATATTGGTTTTAAATTGTACAAAATTGGCTACAAGCTCATCAATCATTGCTAACTTGTTTATATAGACCAATAACTTCAGTACTACAAAGAAAATATCCCAAAGGCGGCAAGTGACGGGAGCTTTTCTTGAAATAACCCGCCTTCCAAACTGAGCCCTCAGTGAATGGATTTTTGTGTGGCTTGTTGCAACGTCCTGTTGAAGCGATTTTATAATTGCGATTGTATAATTGTATGGCGCGACAGTCCACAAGGGGACCAGGGCCTAGCTTGCTCATCAACTACTCGTGTTGTGTGCGCTACTGTTCTCTAACAATTAGAAGGGACCTACAGTTTTTCGCTGAGGCTGAACGGTGAAATTTGAGAAGCTTTCTTAGGCAGTTATAACTCTTTGAGTGTTATCAGCAGCTCGAAAGAGGTGGTGCCGTGAAAAATTCGAAAAATTCATGTTGAGCTGGGAATCGAACCAAGAACTTCGGTGTGTGAGCGTCGCACTTTACCACACGCCACGGCGGTCACGATATACGGCCGGAAACGATATATGGGCGATATTTTGACTTTGCAATTAAGTCAAAAAATAAAACATATCATAGTGCGGTAGCGATTTCTATTCACAGTAACGTGCTGGGTCACGTCATCCTCATCAACAAAAAAGTATAGTGCAATAACACCTCCGGCATGTAATCCACGCCAAACCAAACTGCAACAAAATAATATTTTGTGAAGTACGTTTGGATTGCGGCCTGTTGAATAATGCATATTTTATTCTTCTTAAACTTTTAATATTATATCAAAAAATGATACACTTTTAATTCTTGCCATAATATAATTTGGAGGCTGAGTTAAATTTCTTAAACATTATTTCTGCCGCCGAAGAAATGTAATTTGTTTGCAGTACTCATATCCTTTTGGTAGATTCTCATGCAAACTTTTTCGTCATAAATAGACGTAACCCATCCTCTGCTATCCTCTTAAGATCCCCGAGGATAATGTTTGATTTCAACATCCCGAAAATGTGGAATACATACTTTTTAAATATAGTTTTGGCAATTTAGATTTACGTATAGACCTTTCCCTATTTTTTGCTCTGTTTGAAATTGGAAAAATATGCGTGAAGTTTTTAGCTTAGTTGAAGCATTACTTGCGTCAAAAATCTCTGAAATTTATTTTTATTCACACTTGTATAAATAAAAATTTCACGTTGAAATTAAGTGTTATTGTTATTTTCAGTAGTAAGATAGTAAATTATTATATCTCTGTGCAAGCTGTGCTCTATTATTGTTAACTCTGTATCAAACTCTGTTCAATAAAGTATCTATCTATTTATCTTTTTATTCACAATCGAACAAGTATTTCAATTGAACATTTTTTTTTTAATTTAAACACGTTCCGGTGTGCACAACAAACAGAAATCAACCACTCTCCGTGACCGACAAAGCAACAAGCATATGGGATCCAGAATAAAGGACTTTCCTGTATATAAGAAAACGACAGGAAAGCACCTCAAAATTTCGTAATTTGTCCCGCATAACATACTGCACTCTGATCACCGACATGCGCCTAATTGACCATTCCGATATAATGTTTTTATTAAGCAGTAAGTGCACACATTTGCTTCCGTTTACTATTCATGAACTTCTGTTCCAAAGCGGAGCACTTGCAAAGTTCCCTGTCATTGCTGGTACGCTAGTATCAGAGCGTCTAGCAACAATGCGTGGGAAAAGCAGATACCCATACATTCACATCCCTCAATAGCTGTAGAGCTTTCTTAGGAATTTATATTTCTCTGGGTTACAGTTCGGCTCTCTCTGTTGGGGATTCTTGTGTGCCTGATACCATGATAAGCTGGAAAAGCTGATAAGATAGTATGTTACTAGACTTCCAACCCTTTCATCGACAAATCTTGGTCATTTGCTTCACTCTCAGGGGCAACAGGTGTAGAACCCATTCAAAGAGTTAAAGCTCTCTCGGAAGTCATTCGTCGTTATTCATGATCAGCAGCGGTCGTTCGATTGAGTACGCTGACTATGAAAGCTTGAAGCTCACTTTGCATCAATGCTCATTCGTTAGTGTACGCATCGCGGAACGGTGAAAAAAAATTATACGAGTCTTGAAAAAGTTATTAAGTCCACTTCGACCTTATTCAAGTGCTATGAAAAACAACGCCGGTAAATAATCTTTGCTCAGTGTGTCCATTTTTTGTCAGGTTTCCAAGTCCTTGTCGAATGTTGTCAGTTTAACAAGGCAAAAAGTGAACCAAAGTCAAAATCGAGCTGAACTCGTGCAATATTCGTTGCGAAAAAAGTGTAAATACGCCTCTGTCACGCGAACGGAGTGTGACCTCTGTGTCACGTTGCATTTGAATCCGTTGAATTCGAAGTACCACACAGTAGCCTAACCTAGATTTCGTGTGTTAATTCGCTGTGGCTGTTTAGTAAAGGCTTACAGCGCCACGGGATGCTCTTACGATCGCGGAGTTCTGTCTCTTGTTTATCAGTGCGATACTTGTGGGGTGTGATTATGTGTCCTCGTTTTTTTCAGATTCATTCTCTCTATTGGATAAACGACTTACGTCACAGTTTAGTCATTGAACTTGAACTTGAAGCAAATGGATTTAATATTATAATTCTTGTTGTTTTTAATTATTTTTATATATTCTGATTTCTTTTGATGGATCGTTGCACTTTGATTTATGATGCCTCCAACTGCGTTTTAAGTTAATATTTTATTATTCTGAATTGAAAATTAAGGAGTTACGTTCCGTATCAGTACCCTGTAAAATTAAACAGGCATATATACTGAGTCGCATCAACCACACATAATATGGAACAAACTCATATGATATTTAGAACAAAAAATGTTAAAACAAGGTCTGTTTTTATATCCAAAAAGAGTTAGACAAACTACTGATCATTTTTGGTTAAGTTCGAATGCTAAAAACCGTATTTTTTCAATGTTGAAAGGCATTGAACAGTGATTTGAGAGATGTGTCATCCTTTACAACTAAACGGCTGTTGTAAACTAATATTTTTCTTGAATTATATGATTCCTTTTGCTTATCCACGTTTTTCTTGATATTCAATCATTCAAAATTGATTCAAAAACAAGAGAAAGTAGAAAGTAGCAATGCCCGGGCTGAATCTCTCCTTTTTCGTATCGTTCTCGCAATATTCTCCTACCTTTATTACACATTTCCATACCCTTGTCTTAAGTAAAAATTTAATTCTGTTTTAAGTTGAAATAGTGTTAATATTTTCAAAATTTTCCTACAAAAAATTGAAAGAGTTGGAAGTAGAGCAGTTCTAATTTGAAGGTTTTGAGTATATTTTGAATTTTACTTTAAGTCACAGACTGAGAACTAAACCTTTCGTGTTGTTAACAACAAGCACAAATTACCTTTAATCCTCGAAAGGGGAAAGGTTCCCTCCACTCATGAGAAAAGAATAAAACAGCATAAGTGGCAGACTCCTGCTTCTTAGCAAATGTAACCCACTGCATACCATACTTCTTGTAAAACTTCAACACGTAGAAATTGTAGAGTAGAGCGGACTGTGCAGGAAGATGCAGATATAAATGCCTGGCTGTTGAAAGTGTTCTGCTTTCATTTCACAAAGAAAAATCGTGTTTGCAACACCTTCTACTGTTTTTGTTTCTAAGTGAATATTCTTCCAATCAAAACGAAATTTATATTTTTTTTTTTTCATTTTTCCACATCGCAATTAATCAGAGAATTATTAAATTAGCAACAGAGACTGTTTGTTTATGTCTTTTTGAGTCACAGGTCTCGTGTACTATATATTGAAAAGCTAATAACTTTTAAGCTCTGATAAGAAAAAAAGAATATGAAATGAATATAAGAGACATTATAATTATAGCTCAATTTGCGTCTTTCACATCTCTTCAATATTTTTCGATTTCTTATGTAATATTAGTCACCTGTTGACACTGGTACTAAAAACAACAAGTCGTCAGAACTCTGGTAAAATACGATGAAAAAAAGTCAAAAAATGTGTCCCAATATACAAGAACAATTGAGGAGAAATGATTATATACATTTAATCATGAACGAAGTACCAACTCAATGTTTTTACCTGACAAGTTTCCATTATTATAAATTGTTTCGGCTGGTTTATTTTATTTTCTGTGTCAATCAAGTAGATAAAATCAAGAACTTGTTATCTCTCTGCACAAGTTAAACCCAAATTCTCTTTATTATGTATTAATGATTAATGTTTATCACTTGATATGATGTAATCAGACCTAACTTAACTTGTAAACTGTAGATTCTATACAGGATGACCTTTAAAGCACTTTTGATACATGTAGTTATTTGTTGTTGTTGTTTAAGAAAATCTCGATTTTTTATATTATTTTTTTGAAATTAATTTTTCATGTTTCCAGACTTAGTTCATCCTGTTGTTAATACTAAGAAAATTTTAAGACTTGAAAAAAGGGTCTATGCTTGAAAAGTGTTCAGTTTGGCGGCGGCGTATCGCAGTCGCCTTTAATGGGAAGGATTTTGTATTGGGAACATTTTTATTGTTCTGCTTTAGGTTTTTCTAAAGTGGAGACAAAACATACCGTAATAACTCACCAAACCTACACTAAGTTGTTTTTTTTGATTTTATCACATAATCGTACTGGAAGTTATATATGAGAAAATCAAACTACAGACGTAATATGAAATTAGTGAAAATTAATGAAACCTTTTTTATTAGTAGAAATCTAACAAACAAACACAATGATTCAATATGGAATACAATCTCTGCTCAATACTTGTCCCGTAGATAAAGCACCTCTTAAATCAAATATCTTATCACAGTTTTTTTCCATACACGAATTTCATATTGCTTTGCAAGGGTGGTTTGACGTAAACTGTGACCACAATTCATTTGGCTTAGGTTGCGTCTTATACTTGATCAGAAACGTTTAGCATGATTGGGCGTAAAAATTATTTATGTTTGAAATCAGACAAAAACCTCATGTTACAGTGCTGCATTCATTTTGAATAGATTTTTTAAGGTGATTGTAAAAAGTTTCTGAACAAAGTTGTCAATAATTTAGTGTTTGGGTTACAAAACATTGTAATAAATACTTGATCGTGTTTACAATTTCCACATCGAAAAAACCCATCTAAAGCGGAAACCCAGTCCTATTTTGCAACGCTGATCCCCTAAGCCATGGGACAACTTAGGGTTGGACAGTGGGCGACATAGAATTTCTTAACAGGTGACTCGCAACTAGTTCAATCAATCGAGGACATTGATTCAATAGTTTTCGCCTATACTTACGCCCAATAGTCGTTGCCTTTAAAATAAGTATTAATTAAATCAACAGTTGAAAAATATTTAAAACCAGAGCTTTTAAAGAAATAGACGTTTTCAGTATGCTATTGTTTTCTCACAAGCTGAAGAGACGGACAATTCTATGCCAACTTCGAACAAAAATAATAACAGGCCAGGCCCAAAGAGTAAAATTTAACCGGATGGCAAAATTCTGTAATCTTTTTTTTTTTCCTCCTAAGATATACGAGTATAAAACCCTTGTCACCGTTTTTTCCAAAATTCAAAGCAGTTCTGATATGCACTTTTTGGTATGCCCTGAACTCTCTCAACGATATGGTTTTTATCTCCTCACTCCTCGCAAAAAGCCGTTTTTCTCTTCAATCTCGAGAACAAAAAGTCACAGGGACAAAATCGGGTAAAAGCGATATCTGAGGTATGAATACACTGTTGTTTTGGGGTCAAAAAACTACGAACAAACAATGACAAGTGAGCAGGTGCATTATCGTGATGCAAAAGTTATGAATTGTTTTTCTACAGTTCTAAACGTTTTCTTAATTTCAAGATAATACTACAAAACAATCCTCATGCGACATTTTTTTTTGTCAAAATTCAGCAATTTTGAAACGAACTTTACTGCCACACGTTTCATGCCCAAATTTTCCAAAAACAATTGCATGGCATGATCGACGATTCTCGATAACGATTTCCTTCAGTTCCTCAACATTTTCATCGGTTGTTGATGTGTTGGGACGTCCAGGGCGAGCATCGCCTTTTACATCTTTTTGAGAAGCTGGTACCACTTATAAACATTTTCTTGACTCAGAATATACTCACCGTATGCCACTATCAACATTTCAGGTGTGTTGAGCATTTAATTGCGTTTCCACACAAAAGTTGGAAAAAAGAAATTGTAGATTAATTTTTCTCCAGAACAGAATATCACAGAACAACCAAAACGTATCTAACTTGTACGCTTCTCACAAACAAAATAAATATTTTATAAAGCTATAACTGTAAACATATGTTCGAGGCGAGTGTACCAACATAACGTAAGTTCTTTGTGTTTCGGATAGTTGTATTGATAGAACTTAAATTGTGGTTTTCAGCCGTTCACACCCTTATTAAAACCAAAATTGTTGGTACTAGCAAGCAAATCAGTTTTCAAAATGCTCAAGTACTTCTTTGCGTCCATGGTAATTTCAATTAAAACTATGTTCCCAACGCCTTTACTGGTATGCACCCCCACACCATCACAGATAACTTACCAAATTTAACGATAAGTATGATGTTCTTGTTAAGCAACGATTAAGGGTTTGCGCCACACTCTATTGCGCCCCTCGTTGTAATACAACATTATTTTTGTTTCATTACAAAATATGACATCATCCCAGTGCTCGTTCGGTTGCATGCTGTACTCTGTAGCGAAAGATAAACGTTTTTGTACATTTTGAGACGAAAGTATTGGTTTTTTCCGTGCAACTCTTGATGTGTACTCATTCTTTATCAGCACTTGCCTTGCAGTTTCGTTGGAAACTTGTAGACCGCATTCTTGGTTTATTTCTCTGGACACAGCTCGAATGGATATTTGAGGGTTTTCATGCACTTTTCTTAGTAAATAGCGCTAATTTCTGTCTAATAACTTTTTTGTCCTGCATTTTGATGCAATATTTTCTAACCGAATTTCACGTTCTGCTCGGTAAATTACATTTTAAATGGTTTTCTTAGATAAACGAAACATCTCGGTCATTTCTTTCACACTTTTTTTTATAATGGTTATAAGAAACCAACTGCTTTACATCAAAAGAAATTCTCTTACCAGACATAATAAAATAAATCACCAAATATTGTTCTTACTCATTCAACAGCACAAGTAACAATAAACGTTTTCACATTCGACTTCCTACATCTCATACAAAACAGAAAATGAAAAAACCGCTATAACGGTACGTTTTGTACTATGTGTGCACTGCGAAAAGGATGCGGAATAGAATGTGTAAAGATTTTCTTGGCAGTTAAATTTTTGTTCCTTTTTGCTTTTTGTTTTTTTGTTGTTCTTATTGTTATGTTGTATGGAGTTTTGTTTATGCTATTTACTATTTAAAACATGAAGTATGAAGATAAAACAAATGGTGATATAGGTTTATGGAAGTGTCTAATATTGAAACGAGAAAGTAGAAATTGCTATTTTTTTACCTAGTGTGAACACTTTCTTGACAAACTGTACATAGCCCGCGAAATTTGAAAATCCATCTTATTTTTTGAATATGCCTCCTACATACATGCTAAATATTCATTATGTTATGGTCAAGGTTTAACTTTGAATAATTTAAAGTTAAGTTGTTGAGAGTTGCAAGGAATATAAAAAAAAATGTTCGTCATCGAAAGGATTGTCTAAATTGTTGTTATCACCAACTCACTAGATATTAAGCAGGGCGGAACTTTTATGTTTATATAAAACACACAACTGACAATAATTAGGAGGCCATGGGTACTTACCTGTTAGTATTCGAAATACCTTAGGAAGAACGATTTCTTGTCCTCAGAATGCAAGAACAAGAACTGTTTCGGCAGAATCTTTTTCTTTGAAGATTTACTTCTCAATGCGGACAAGATATTTTTCCACATGATCTATACTGTATGTATATCTCAAGTTATTGACCCAAAATAACAATGTGTATATATAAGCTCGAGTGAAAAGTCTACTGAAAAAGAAGAATACATGTTATTCAAAAAATGTTCCCACAAATAGTTTTGAAGTGCAACTCCTAAGAAACAAAGTGAGGTTTATTCTTACATTGAATAAATTACATAAATGAAAAATAAGTTCACCTTGTGAACGGTTATAAATCTCTTTCAAATATCAAATCATTTTTGTCGCTCAATTTCTGTCTCCCTGTTAATCATTCAAATTGGATAATATATTTAAACAAAAAAAAAATAAGACACAATAGCAAAGTTCAAGTGGTCTTTTTAGCTTTTAAACGCACTAATATGTTTATTAAGCCGTCAACACATTCACTCAGTCAATCTCCACTTGCTAACTTAAAACGCAAACGAACACCAATGCGATGTTTGCAAACAAGGCCCAGCATTATTCCTCAAGCGTTCGCTCAAATAGGCTTAATAAACTTTGTAAAAGAAATATTTCAACAACCTGTCAACATTTGAAAACCCTTTATCGTCTTTGGCAATAAAACTAAAAACTGACAGCCATTGGAATCTAATCGACTTTTATTTATTTTCCATTATGCTATCCTCTTTGGTCATTAAATGATATCATTGACAACGTTCAGCCACATGACGGCGTGGTTTTTCGTCTCGATTTGTAAGATTAGATAAATAATTTGTGGTGTTCGATATTTGTATGATAAAATAATTATGAGACATAATTTGAGGTTAGACAATTGGAAACGGTGGTTATGTCTAACAGCTGATTCACAAAATAAACGCACAACTTTGATTGTTTAATATTGTTAACAGAAGCTTTGATGTCAACTGATTATAAGAACAATTAAACAACTTACATTACAATGCCAACGTAGATGGTGGGCTTTTTTTCAACACTGTTTGTGTTTTCTAAGATTTTATTATCATCATAAGCACCAATTAAATAAACTCAAATCGAAACACAGTAGTTAGAACATTTTTTATTATTTTAAATAAAGAAAAATTAATATCCTAAACATGATACTTTGAATAGAATTCCACACCAAAATGGAGGAAAATCAAAACAATTTGTAATTTTTTTCTTTAAATCATTACGAAAGTGTTAAATTTCGACAATGAAAGGTAATAAAGATTTTAAAATTTTTCGGTTGTGAGATAACGGTAATCTGATAAGGATGTGAAACCGTAAATTCACAAACACCGTCAGAGTTAAAAGCAACGGAAATATACGGCCGACAAACTTGAAATTTTAGCTTGCAGAAGGTTGATGAGAAGAAGGGCTAAATACCTTACTTGTATTATTTTTTCTTGTTCAGAACAGTAACGAGTGGCATAATGATACAAGGTCAACTACTTACTGTTAGTTTTGGTTCATAAATTCCATTTAACTGATTTCGGTCATCGCGAGCGCTGCTCTGTTTCACACACGATATACCATTTAAAATCCTAGATACTAGCGTAATAAACAAATAATGTGAATTATAACATCCCTACCGGGCCAGCACCAGAAGGTCTAATCTAATCTAATCTAAACCAAATTAACTTCGTAGACTTAACAATTTTATGTAAATCCACGTGACGAATAATTATGCTTTTCGATCACGTTATAACATTAAATCGATGTAGTTGACAATATAATTGAAGTCACTTTATTCATAAAAAGTTCGTTTCTTCTCAAACGGTGCATATGCGTTAAATGATGTAAAGAGGGCAGGGCTTTCAAAAACTACTTCTCACATTCCTTCTTCATCACACAGATGAGAAACTAGGGCATAAACTTTCATGTGAAATCCTGCCATTTTTAGTTATAGACGGCTGGCAAGACGTAATTCACTTTCAGTACTTTTCCGACCGCTCCCTCTTACCAGTGCTTACTTTGCTCACTTTATGTACCGGAACTCCAATTAATTCAAACGCTTCCTTCCCCAAACTACAGCACTCACTGCACTGCATCCACACATTCCTTTACAGCTACATACATGTCTGCCATACTCACCAAGACGCATCGAGAAAGCTTTTAACATCGTCGGTCGAACTAAATAAATGAGTTCATCAATTAAACACTCACCCGCTCATCCCCTCTAAGGTCATCATGCCTCCGTCGGCGCAGCCGATGCCGGCTACGATCTGATAGATACGGCGTCAACTCCATTTATAGATTTTCAATAAAATGAATTATAAATGTATTTATCCCCACCCTGTGTTGTCGACTTGTTTTGTTTGCGAGCCCATAACTGGTGACGTATGCCCCAATGCAAGTGTATCCCAAGGTAACTCATGCAATCGGCTTGGCACACGCTAGTTGAGCACACGCTCTGTCACATATCGTGCGCTTGTATTTTCTTCTCGTCTGCAAGTCTCTTGTCTGCTGCAGCAAATTGATAATAGTTGTGGCTAACTGTTGAATTTTGTCTTTCTCTTTCTATCGCTCTAATCATTTGTAATTTGTCGACTATCCCCCAGTGGCAGCACAATCTTAGGCCGTGCTCGACTGTGGCGTTTTATTGTAATGATTATCATGTGAATGCACTTTTCTTGATTTATTCGTTTGTGGTCCAGGGATGACCTCAATTGGTGCTCTATTGCGGCACATCATATTACATCCTTCTTGTCGGTGTGTGCCCATGAATTGTACTAAATTAAATTGTTGTCTTGGCTAAGTTATGCAAACTTTAGTTTGTTTTGTCGACAATAAGGTCAAGGATTTGTTTGTTTTCACAGCTTTCGGTGATAATTGCTTTGCGAAAAAAGAAAGACTGAGAGGAGCTTAGTTGTTGCAGAAAAACACTCGTGAAAATCCGCATTTGTTTACAAGGTTTATCATGGTTTTATACGGCTTTATTTTGGGTCCGAAACTTAATGGCGCGCCGTCTGAAATTTTCAAGTTTTATTAGTCTAAACGGTGTTGGTGCTCTTGTTTCTGGTAAGACGACGCAGAAGCTGATGATGTTGCGGTTTTTAGTTTGGTTTATCAGGCGTGCGTGAGATATGAAATTTTGCCTATACGTTATAATTTTTGTTGGTCATTTCAAAATGAAAAAAGAAACGCTAAAGTTGTTTTGAAATTTTAAACTTTGGTAAATAAAACCAAACTTCAACTTTATTTTTGGAAATAAATAAAACCTACTATTGAAGGAACCGTTCGAGTGCGTCCGATGAAAAACACATAATGAAAGCCTGGTGGGGGTTGATGGATTTGTTGCACGAAATTAGCAAGCCCAACATGCACCGTATATTTCAAACCCTACCTAATACCAAATGATATTTTTAAGCTGAAATAGAGCGTTTTAGATTAAAATCATAAGACATTCAATAAGGAATAGAAATACGCACATATGTATGCAAAAAACATTCCGTTGTCAGTAAAATCCGTCGCTTGTATTTTTGGCTAATCATTCATAACATTTTTTGTGAATTCTTGCTTGAGAGGCATTCTGGTTGAAACAATGGTGGACTATTTCGCGAATCCAGCTTAAGTAAGATTAGGTTAGACCACCTGATTTATAACGTCGTTGTTTTCTTTGTAGTTTGAGAAGGCTTGAGAGTCACAGAAACTTTCTCCTTATCCCTGAAACACCTTTATTGGTCTTGAGGAATCTAAACCCATGTTTTTCTATGGCATGGGGATCAATTCGTACACGCATTCGTCAAAGCTGACAAGACAAAACGAAAGATAAAAATTGAGCTGAGGCCAAATTGCGTTTTTAAACAAATGAGGTTCCTATGCATTCTTTTGTTAGTTCGCTCTATTTGTGTGCTTTATCACATTCGACCTAGAATAAAGAATTGATTCTGCTGCTTGTGAGCTCATAAGTCTCTATTTCTTGATGTCCCTTTACCAATTTCAACTGAAAATTGTTAACAATTGAGAGATTTGTGATACTAGATGAAGGTATTTGAATGGAAGCAGATCCAAGCAAGCAGATGAATACATTACTTTTAGACAAAGCATGAGCAAGGTGTAGACTAATAAGCCGTCAACAGTTGTCAAAAGTTTGTAGGAAGGTATAAAAGGCAACATTTTCTCATGCATTAAGTCTCGGTATGGTCCGTTAACTAGAACTCTGCAAATGTAGTCTTAGCATTTTCGTTGGCAACTCATGCTGTTTTGCTTGTTCAAACGGCGGCGTAAGTACTCTTAAACAAAACCATACCCTATTTGAGGCTAAACCTTATAATGGTCTTGAACGAAAAAGAACCGTTGAAGAAAAATTTTGACTCGGACGTATCAAGCTGATTACCAAGGAAAGAAGTGCCCGCTGTATTTTTCCAAAGGTTGTTAAATTTCACCGTACTGTAACACTCTTTGTTTAAAATTAAATACAAATGTAAATTTTCACTATTTATTAGATAACGTCTGGTCTCTATTGATACTCAAATAAAGCAAATAAATTATACATACGTACTCCCTAACTCTTTACCCGGTAGTTCTTTACAATATATCGTCCAATTCTTCGAAGAATGTTTAAATTCGAAACCTACTGGGTGTTTGAATTCGGCACGTATTACAGCACGGGTCTGGTATCAAATACAGCGCACATAAAAAGTAAAACGTAGCTTAATACTGGTCCTCTTTGTACTGAATGTATTGTCACCTAATAACTTGCTGTCTTTTTCTTTTTGGTCCACTGAGCTGTCATGGAGTTAACGCTATAAAGTGTGAAACATATAACGTATGAACAAAAAGAACTTCGTTTTTTATTATGCACTTGACACCCTGATTTCAAGATAAAGAAAATGCGACTTGTATTTAATTAGATGTTAGACAACGTCATGTTAACAACAACACCTGATGTAAGGACGGTCCGGCTGAAAGCCTTGAATTTTGCACGGCACTACCTCTTTCGAGCTGCTAACAATACTCAGAGAGTAATAACTGTCTAAGAAAGCTTCTCAAACTTCGCCGTTCGGAGTCGGCAAAAAACTGTAGGTTCCTTCTTCTCGGGAGAGAACAGTAGCGCGCACAACACGAATAAGTTAATGAGCAAGCTAGGCCCTGGTCCCACTGTGGACTGTCGCGCCAACAATTATTATTAAATAATGTTACAGTGATCGGATTTAGATTAAATATTCGCCGTTTTGTTCGATAATCTGTTTCCATCTAGACGGCAACTTCAGAATATCCCCCTCGTAGAAGCCACCCTCCTTATTTGCGAAGAATTCAGGCAGCCACTTTTCAAAAGCCTCTTTTGAGCTCACACCACCAAGGGCGTCCGCCATGGACAGGAACAGGTGGTAATTGACGAGTCATCAACGAAGTGTGTGGCCTGGCGCTTGCCTGGTGGAATACTACACCCTTCCTGTTGGCCAATTCTGGTCGACCGCCTGCGCCAAGCGGTCCTGTTGTTCGCAGTAGATGGTAGGATGAAGCGTCTGGTCATATGGGAGCAGCTCATTGTGGATGATTCCCTTCCAATCCCACCAAACACACAGCAAAACCTTCCTGGCTGTCGATCCCGGCTTATCCACTGTTTGGGACGATTCACCGGCCTTCAACCACGGACGTTTTCCCTTGATATTGTCGTATGTGATCCATTTTTCGTCGCCAGTCACCATCCGCTTCAAAAATAGGTCGAGTTCGTTCCGTTTCAGCAGCATATCGTAGGCGTTGATTCGGTTCAGAAAGTTTTTTTGCGTCAAATCATGCGGCACCCAAACATCAAGCTGTGTTTTGTATGCGGAATCTGCAGATGGTTTAAAATGGTTTGGTGACTAACTCCCATCTCCTGGGCGATGTAACCAGATGCCACATGCCGGTCTAACTCGATGATTTCCATGATTCGATCGGTATTCGTCGTCACAGGTCTGCCGCCGGCTGGCTTATCCATGGTGTCGTTTTACCGGCTCTGAATCGTCGAAACCATTCCTCCGCGGTTCGAAGTGATAGAGTACCATCCCCCAAAACACCATTAATCTCGCGGAACGTTTCTCTAGCGGATTTGCCTTTTTGAAGGAAAATATTAAAATAGAGCGAATTTCGGCGTTAGTGAACTCCATGTTTACACGTGTATAACTGTTAAACGCAATATCCAAACTAATCATGCATAGCGTCGTTTTGTAGGTTATCTTAAGTCCTTTTAAATGATGTATAGTATTGCCAGATACGAGCTCTGTAGCGCTTTGTACATAGCCGGAAAATTCAAAAGACAAAATGGCGATATTTGACAACCTTATATTATTAAATCGTTTAATCGAACATTTTGCCTGTAACATAGAATTCCTTTGAATTACAAACTTACTGGCGCACGTCGTTACAAAACTTACTCGTACATATTGCCTTTTCTTTAAGAAAAAACGCCCTCATAGATACGCGTATGTAACATATTTAATAAAGCCCCTCCTCTATCAGCTGATCTTCCACTTGACGCTCTCACCTACAAACCGTGATACTTCAGACTCCGAACAAAAAAATTGTCATCCACTACTTCCTTGTCAAATAGATAAAACATACAATGATAGAATGCTTCCATCCGAAGCTCGACGTCTAGAACACGAACAGCAATACATCTACATACACGAACCTTATCTATGAGTTAGGTACAAGTATCGCTGTTCTTTAATCAATTAACACGCCACTTGAATTACAAAATGTGGTCAGATATGTACATCTTCACACACACTTCAAACTCATTGAATTGACAAACAATACTGTTTAGCAAAAGAACAAACAACACCACAAGCACTTGAATGCACAGATATTCCACAAGGCAAACAAAACGAGGTACATACTCTTCACTTATAATTGCTGCTGGAATAAGCTAGCAATACTAGACGTGCGCTTTTCTGCGCACTCCGTAGCGGACCTAATCATTCATTTTTGGCGAAATTAAATTCTATCAATAACCTTGCCATCCCATGGGTGGTAATTTCTCCTCTATCCGATGTCGTCGAAGTCGACGCGTCGCTGTGGCTCGTATTTGCGTTCCACATATCATTCGAGAACTGTTTGCGTCTGGGGGGGCTGGGAGAGTTTGTGCGTTGTATTGAAAAGATTATGAAGTTGAAGTTTTTTTTTTTTGTTGTCAAAACGTCGTCGGTAT
Organism: Eristalinus aeneus; assembly: GCA_955652365.1. Taxonomy (NCBI): domain Eukaryota; kingdom Metazoa; phylum Arthropoda; class Insecta; order Diptera; family Syrphidae; genus Eristalinus; species Eristalinus aeneus. The sequence continues at coordinate 37,355,643 of OY019130.1, forward strand.
TTATTTAGTTTATTTTGATTTAACACCGAGTGGTGTCGCAGATAAAAAAAATTAACTGACGTCTAGAACCACAGAAGTAGGGGCAATAAATTCACACTGAAATACAACAGCTCTGCGAACCTACGATCACAGTACAAGAGTGTGACTCACATTTGGAAGACATTTTGGAGACAACATTAACTGAATGATGCTACACGACTTTTTTGATATTTAAATTGAATTTGACACTAATTTCGTATGTGTCGCGACTAGTCGCAAAAATGTATTCGACGGGCACACGATTTGAATTATAATGTGCGTCTCACCCCACTCCCAACTATTAGTTTAATTGGTATGGAAATTTAAAGAACTATTTATTTGTTCTAAATGGAGTGCTGATGTCAGGATTATACCAAAAATGTAAAGAAAAGTTTCGCTTGCAATGTTAAGTAAGATAAGTTACTAGTTCAACTTGCTTCCACCAAGCAAGTTTACTTGCATTTTAAAGTGGTAGCTAATAATGATGATTGCGATAATTTTAATTTTACATTAGCGCAACTATTTATTTACTTACTTAGCTAGCGAATGTTTGAAGAAGTTGCATTTGTGTGCGCTTTGCTGTAGGAAAGGAAAATACTAGGAATTTAGCAGCTTATTGGTTTAAGGGGCTTGGCTCTTATCTAATGACTGATACATAACACTTTATACCCAATTCTGGCTGACTAGTAGACGAACAAATGCAGTAGAAAAACATCGAGAAAGCTGGTTGTAAAGCAAGTCCTTAACAGTCTTTTACTGTTGTATAAAAGAAGTCGGATGCAAAAGGGTATAGACTTAACCGTTGTCACCTGTACAAACTGATGCTCTTTATAGAAGACAGCGGTTAAAAGTCTTAAAGTTGGACACAAATACATACTTTATTAACATATCATGAAAGGGTACTTATAACTTCCTGCAAAAAGAAAATAAAAATATTTGCATTTATTTTAATTAAATTTATTTATCTATTTATTAAATTTGATAAAAACATAACATATAAAAACAAGCCGTTATCATTTGGGGCCAATGGGGCTTAATATGTGAAGTTTTTCGAAACATCCTTTTTCGATGCATAATGTTTTGTTGCATCTTTTACCTTGCAATTGTCTGTTAAGCTTTATCGACTCCAACCATGTGGTTTTCTACATTTTTGAAAAACAGGAGGGATACTAACCTTGCCCAGAGGACAAACAAAATCGAAGTGCCCATGGTGCCAATGACTGTTATCAAGCCATCGCACAGACAAAATAGTATTGCTTTTATCGAATCAATAGTCAAATTCTGCTCTGTTTTTCTCCCTCATTTCCTTGACAGATAGTAGCAAACATTTGACCTTTTTTTTTAATGCATTTTCTTTTATTTTTTTTTTTTTTTCAAATTCAATGTCTTACATGCTAGACAGGAAAATACTTAAAACTAGCTTCCTTATGAAATCTAATGATCTTAATTCTAACTTACTGACTCTCTACAAGTACTCTAAGCTAACCTTCGGATTCGATTTATCTAATACCTTTCGGATTTCAATATAATCTATTTTATGCTTAAAATATATATGTATAATTATTATTTCTCCAAGAAAATTAAGGAAAAACTTGGACTTCATGTGTTTTTTTTTTTGTGCTACTTATCCTAACTTATATCTACTTAAAGTACCTAAACCTAGATTTAAACTTAAATCTACAATCCATAAAATCAATTTACGGAATTACGGAACTATTTTCATAGCGCTTAACTATCCGTAAGGATACGGACGCGTGCACCAGGGCGTATGTGTTATTTATATGCTTAACATATATATCTAATACACCTTTTTTGTGTTTTTTGTGCTTTGGTTTTATTTTTATGTTTTTTTTTTTTTTTTTTGTTGTAGCTCCTTACATCTACCTTAGCCTATGTGAGTTGGCCTTATGACTCAACTATACCATTTTTTACTTTAAGTATTTAGCGGCATCGAATGCTGGTTCTGGTATAGCCACCAGTAGAAATGCCGTTCTTTGTCTGTTACTGCTCTGTTTTGGGCAGAAATCGCTCTGCTGAACCGTAGGAGATCCCCGTGGCTGCAAGCGACGTCCGGCTCGTATTGAAGTTACCTTTCTACTGTTCGGCGTGCGACATGGAAGATGATAGGGCAGCCATCCTCATGCTCGGGCCAGCAAATCACAACTGATGTCGAGATTATTCTCTTCATCCAAACTACTTTCTAGGACTTCCGATGGCCATTTGCAAAACAATATATTCGCTTTGCCAATGTTTCTTAAAAAATACATGATAAAAATGTATTATTCACAGTAAAAACTGTACGCAAAAAAAAAATACTTATAAACTATAACAATTCTGATTTACATATAAAAACTAGTGACTTAATGTTTATATATAATTTCTTAATTGGTCCACTGAACGAAACTGTCGATTAAAAAAAATTTAACCATTTCTTACAACAGTGAAATTTCCATTGCGACGCCACTCTCTTGTCGCTTAGAATTTAGATAAGAAAGAACTGTAAGTGTTATTGTGTTTTGTTTGAGGTTGGGATACACTGCCCTGGAGTCAAAAACTGGCCCATTGTACTATCAAGCAGCAACCTTCATATAATGTAGTTTCTTGGTTTTCCGAAGAAAACCAGCAGGCGCTTCTGTAATAAAGAACGTACGTTCTCAGCTCCCACCACGTCAGCGACAAACATCCGCCCCCTGATACGAGCAAAGACGGGACATTGACAGAAAGTGCTCTAAAGTGTATTCACCTTATCCGCAGGCGCCGCAATTGGGGCCATCACTAAACCCAAGCCGACTTATGTGTTTAGCGAATGTGAAATGTCCCGTTATTGAGCCGAAAAGTCGTCTGAACTCGTCAGCAAGTTCATCGGCAATCTCGTTTCTTATGATCCCGTGGTGTCCCGGGATCCAGACAAGCCTTAGCGAATTTAGTCTGCCAATGAAATTAAGGGAAGGCATGCATTCCTGGACTATCTTAGAAGTGGTAAATGGGTTGAGTAAGGCCTTAAGCACAGCTTAACTGTCGCTACAGACGCAGATATTTCGCCCCTTCAATCTATTCTTCACAATGTAGTTAGTGGCCATTACAGTTGCGAACACCTGGAAGACCGATGCGAAATTGCATAAAAGGGGTGTGAAGTCCATGGAGGTCCCGACTCCAGATCCCTCCATTGTCTTTGAGCCGTCCGTGTAAATCCAACTACATCCCTTTCCCGGTTCAGTTCGTGGCCAGAGCCCGTCCTGGACACGGGGAAAGTCAACTTTTTTATGAACGACGCAGCTAGATTGTTGGTGACGCTGGATCGGACGGCATGTCCATAAGATCAATGTCATAGGAGATGCGGTGCGCGAAGGTCATCGAAGTAAGAGTGCGAGTTAAACCAAAGACCATTCCTTTTTAATCAAGAGAATCATTTATTATTAATCCGCAATAGCCCAAACAAAGAATTGGGCACTCGCTTATACTAATCAAATGCAGTAGATGAAAGATTCAAACACCTTTTGGTATTATTGCTGCGTTATGAAATGCCAGGTCTCTCTTTCAACTCTTTCTGGCTATGGTAGCAGAAATAAGAATAAAAATCTCTCTCTAGGTTAAGACCAACCTTTGCAAGCAAGCAAAATCAGTACCAGTGAATTATAAAGGAAACAGGACTCGCTCACCACAATTGACCTAATTTAGCTGGCGTGGGGATGTAACACAGCTCGAATTATAATTTCATTGGTGAAATCTTTATAGAACAAAATACGTTGGCTCCCAACTCATTTCTGTATTTTTACACGAATCAAAGAAAATAAATCTCGTAACTATTTACCTTATAAATACAGTCGAACCTGACTCACTGTAGCATTACACGCATTTATTGCCTTCAATTCTTCAGAGTTAAGCTTTAAGTGGATTTGATTGATTGAATTTGAACGAGAAAACTAAACTAACACGTGTGTGCTAGCATTGTTACCCAGACAGTGGAAAACTTGAGGAATTCAGCAGCAAAATTTGATCGAGAGCTGCACCGTCTGATATTCACTGTCACTGATATTTGATTTGGACTTGACAGATGACAGCATAATTGCGTTGAATTCAGGAGCACGACCGAATGAAATTTCAAAGCAGTGATAGCTGTTTTGTGCTTTATGGGACAACTTAACTTTGATATTAAATATTCTATTGAGAAGACACATTTTCAAAAATAAAATTAATTGTATATTCTGCACGTGGTGCTATTTCTTAGTCGCTTTATTTATTAGTATAAATTAGAAAATTGGAAATATTCACGAGCTCTGAGGTCCATGTCGAAAGCTAAATTTGAAAAATATTTTAAAGATCTTATTAAACCGTGGCACAAGTGTGTTTTCATGTGAATGTGAACAATGTGAAAAAACTTTAGAAGGTACAATTTCGCTTTAAGCGAACAAATGTATTTCGGGGAATGTGACAGTATTCTCAAATATGGTGGATATTCTGAATTTGAGTAGCAATACAAGAGACTTAGTATCAAGAGTATTGTTCATGTAAAATCAAATTAGCATTGTTAAATTCTGTACAAAAACAATGGCTTCTTTGTTGCTTAGAAAGTGATGCAAAAGATGACCACTATTCGATGTTTTTTGGTCTAGATCGCCTGAATAAAATTTGCAAATCAATACCAAGAGAAGTGCTGGTTTTTCACTGTTATTTTTTTTTATTTTACAAACGTATTGTATCTTAGTTTAAATTGTTCTATGTGAATAAAGTACACAAATTTAATCACTGGACCGTGAAACTTCAGTTACACGAATTGAACTAAATGAAAAACAGCCCATTCCAAAAGATGCAAGCTTGTATTTACATATGCAGATAACGATTCTTAAACGTGAATAAAAGTATACAGAACTTCTCTCAACTTTAAGTCAAAATCAAAAATTGTCCTTAGGAGAACAAATAATATTTAACTTTTTAAGAAGCAAAAATTCGTTACCGGTAAATATCTTTGTATAGACCAATGACTTCACATAGCTTCAAAGAAAATAGTTTAAAGGCTTTGAATTACATGAAAAAAAATGACCATGCAACGAGTTCGTTTCTTGAAATAACGTGCAGGCCACCCTTCAGTAAATCGATTGTAACATATGCCTCTGTAACGATTCCGTTCAAACCACATATTGGTCTATTTTATTGTCTAAATTAGGTTCAAAAATAATTAACTTTCGTAATGTTATCCACACTACACCGTCATTTTTTCGGAATGAAATTGTGAATCGCGAAGCACTTGTGGATTGCAGGTTATGAAATGTAGAATATTTTCCTTGTTTGCAAATCTCTTCAGTCAGAAATAAGCCTAATTTCCGAAGTGGCGATGTTTAAAATGACTTGAATTTGTGTGTTAATTAGATGTTGAACGAACTTACGCCATAATCTTTTTGCAAAATCCACCAGAATGACTACATGTTTAATGTTGAAGATCTCGTGTGAAATTGATTTATGTCCTCTTGATGAAAGTGTTAGCAGCGGCGATATTTTCTACACTGACTGCACTTCTTTATCTCACTGGTTTTAAAACATTTTGGATCCCAAAAAGTGGTATTTATGTATCAAAAATTGCGGTGATTGAACTTATAATAAATTTAAATAACTTGCAGAGGTTGTTCAACTGCTTCTTGATGAGTCGGCTACTACATATGAATATAAATCTAAAACAAAATTGAAAATATCTCGTTTACCCTTTTAATTGATAGAGTTTCAGCGCCTTTACTGAAATTCACTTTATCATTTTTCATATATTATCATTTGCCTATACTTTCCCCACGAAGATTTTTATATCCGTGTTTGTAGTATTATTATCGATCTGTCAAAATCAGCATTTTACTTGCCGTTGAATCACGTAAAGTGGAACTAAGGACGTAAGAACTTTAGGTAGATACTTATGTGTTTAACTATGATAAACATCAGATCCTATTGCCAAACAACATTCCGTCCTAACACAAACAAACATTGGCAGATAAAACTCATGTAATCCAATTCAATTAAGCTAAGGTGCCGAGCTCAGTACTCCAGTTATCATTGCAAAAATTGTAACTATCTTCATAATTAACCTTGTACGCTTAGCAGAGCCGCCTTTCGAGGTTACTCTGCAGACAAAGAAATCTTTTGATAAATTTTTTTTTATGTCACCACAAACAATGACTGTTGAAGCGTACACAAACAGCTTTATCTGTCTCCCTAAGCCCACCAGAAATCCCCGAAAAGATACCGAGAATATTGTTGTCCTACTACAAAATTTATCGGGAGCCTTTGATAAACCGCGAGAGAATGGAAATTTTTCCTCAAAAGCTCCGCGATAAGATATCGATACATCTGTCTTCACAAGCGAGCTCTAGCGCTGACTAGTTGAAACCTATCCCACATGATGAAAGCTCCAATTATTAAAGCTCTTTCTCGTTCGATTCACAGCGATCAGAGATGGTTAGGTGAGAAGCTATCAAAATGTAACTGACAGCAGGAAAACAAGAAAAGCCTATTTTCTATAATACCCTGGAAAATCCTAGAGTGCAGCATAAGTGTAAACAAGACTCAAGAGTTTGAGCCCGTAGTAGTATCGCGCAGTGTTCGGGATTGATACGATATTTGTGAAAGAAAATGTCAACAGTGAGACGATGGTTCCGCGGACAGACATCATCATCTGCTCAACCACCGAAGCAACAGCGGGGACGAAGTCAATCGCTCGACGTTCAGGCCCTGCAACGCAGCGGAGTGCGAACTTTACTACAAAATGTAAGAACAGCCATAGTTTAACCACATATATCATATTTAAAAAAAAAAAAAACATACGCACATATTATCACGCCTAATTGCATTGCAAACATCGCAAGACCCCGTGATCGGCGGGACAGTGACGCTACGCTTTGTCAGCGGCTCATGAACTGTGGCATTCGGTTGAACTTGATCAGCTAAGTGCATCACCCATCTGTTCGGTGCGTGTGGGTGGTGTGTTAATGGCTCGCTGTAAACCTGTAACCCCCTCCGTCGCGAAAGTGTGTATTCCATTGAACTTAATTGAAATATCTTTGTGTTATTCAACCGATAAAGCTTTTGTCTTCTATCTCGCACTCATAATAATACGATTTTCCATTTTTATTCTTTTTTCAGCGAGCCGCGCAGCATCAACAACAACTTGCCGTTCAAAGTGAGTACACAATACATTTCTTTATCCGATTTGACCCTCGAAGCAAGTACCAATTGGAGGTGTGTGTTTATTTATGTTAAATTTTTGTTTCACAAGTAGAATGGAAATTTGTCTTGACTACAAGTATATTTTCAGTTTTCTGCTTTTCAGAGTGGACTCTTCGATGAAAACGTCGTGTGCAGTTCCTTATGCGTTTTGAATTAATTTTACAAGTGATTCTCTCATGCTGTTGTTGTTCCGCTGCACATCTAACTGATAGGTCTGGCAAGAGAAGCATTTGTGTTCAACAGAAAATTCGATGCTAGAACGAATCTCTTTTTGGCATCTATTTAAAAGTTTTGAGGAAAACAAAAACATGGTTTATTATGTGACATATGGATAAGAAGCAATTCAATTTAAGTGGAAATGGCTTAGTTAGTGGGAAATGTGCTCTTATGGGAAATGCAATTTTAAATGAGGCGTAAATATACTATTTTTTTTTATACTCATTTATTATTTTGAAGGAATTATTATTTACAATGTTATTTATAAATTTTGACTGAACCATTAACGTAAACTATTACTTACAATTTAACAAAAATACTCCGTTCGAAATATAAAAAGTACATTTACAAAGGAAATCTGTGATATAAATAAAAGGCTCTCTAAGAATCCATTACCATGGATCTGGATTTTTAATTCAAATCGAAAGAAATGAATGTTAATGATGTTGACAGAATTTATGGAAGGTCCCCAAAACAATTACATTTGCTGCAAAAACTTTGCTGCCAATTTCTTTGTAGAATCGAAAAATTAGGAGCCCTATAATGTATTTGAAATTCAAAGCAAATTGACCACCAGTCAACTCAAGTTGTTAAATCATACTTCTTGTTGATTCTCATATAAATGAATAATGTCAGTTAATAATATATGATGCCTAGACTATTGTAGATATCAAAATCCACAGAGTGTACGCCATCTGATGCGAAGTCTGGGGTAAGCAATAATAAAATACATACAGCTTTAATCGTTGCCACTATTTCAGCAAAACTGTCGGCTGTCTATTTCATATCTAAAATATATCAAAATTTGTCAGGAAAATTATATTTTCTTCACCAGACAATTGGACATGTGATGTCATTCAGCTAAAAATAAAAATCGGCCGCATACAAAGCAGACATAAAACAATATTAAGCAAAATGGCTTGAAGTAATATAGAGAATTTACCGTCGAGAATAGGTTACCGCCAATCTAAATAAGAATCAGTCACTGTATACAAAGAAATTCTCTATTTGTGCAGTGTTAATAATCATGTGCACCCAAATTGATCATCATATTGTATTTTCTCGTTCATGAAGGTTTAAAAATGAATATATCCTCTTCGTTTTCGAAGTAATTAATGATTTTTTATTTTTCGTTTTTTACATTTTAGTGTTAAAAGCAGTTATACAACTGCCTTGTCTTTTTTCTTCTTAACTTTCGTATAAACTGCCAAATTTACAGAATAGCTGCTGATAATCTGTTATTTTAGTATCAGCATTTGCGTCGGCTTTTCACTTGACACTTCTTTTGTTAGTTATGCAATCAAGCTACCATAATGAAGTTAGCAATTTATTCCTCATATACGCATAATCCAAGGTTTATTCACATAAACGTGAGATTATAAGTACATTAAAAAAATTTTTAAGGAACATTGTCGAGATGTGCAATTTCAATTTCTTATGTGCAACAAATTCAGCATTCTCAGCAATTTTTTCTTTTATATTAATATTTTCCAAACAAATCCTTTTTTATTGATTGACCTCCTTTTTGGTAAATTTGTCGCATGATGTCATAGCAAAATAAATTCCTTCTAACCACTATTTCCAAACCCTATAAACCTCCCACTCGAAGTAAATTGAAATCCATAGCATTTCAAGAATTTCCTTCACCCACAAGCAGCACGAAAGAAAAGAACAAATCGACCACGACCGATGTCCTGTGTCGGAGAACTTGGAATCACACTCAAACATGACATAGAAAGCGACTAAAATCTCTCAATGGTCACACACTTATCGACGCATGCTGTAATGTCTGAAAAATTGCGTCTTTCTTTTTTCACGCATCTAGGCGTAAAGATTTTGAAAATGATAATTTACGTACGAAACGTCCTTGTATTGCGATGTGGCAAATTACATTGCGTAGCAGCTTTCCATGTATCCTTAAAATAAATATTGACAGAAAAGAGTTATTTTCAGTTACTGTGAGTAAAATTATTCATTATTCATAAATTTTCGGAACCATGTAACACCTACAAGTATAATTAGAGCGGTTCTGCCTGGTCCTTAAAATGACACCTCTCAGATACACAAATAAAACTGGTTAAACGAAAAGCAATTGTTTGGCAACAAAAGATTTAATTCCCAGATTTATGCACATACAAGTATGTATAGTATATATCCTCGTGCCTTTTTTGCGGCAGGGTATGTCGAAATTGCAAAAGTTGATACAAAGACGATTGAATGAAAGTGAAAAACGTGTCTGTACGGCTATATTCGAATTCACTCGTGTCTTTCATTATTTTATTTTGCTGTCAAGATTTTGTATGAGTATATATGACTTGTTAAGGAACATATTTGGAGTTTTTCCCTATAAAGAGGACATTACAAGTAAATATCACGAGAAGCAAATTAGTTTTAAGAGTTTTCTCGCTAAAGTTAGCATCTTGCACAATTTCTCTGGCTTGGCCATTTTTATATTAATTTGCAAAGGCTGCCACAAAATTACTACACTTTTCACAAAAATATTTTCATCGGTTTGCCATTAATAATTCCAGAAAATTGTTCAAATATGGTAAAACAGATGTCATGAGCAGTTGATATGCTGTTGATGTGAATTTCATCCGAAATTCGCATGATCACGAAACACCATGTGCCACAGATATATCAGGAATCTAACCATAAAGGAACAACAAAATATTATGCACTGTGGTTTGAATACTTCTGTTCCTGTAATATTTGTTTAATGTAGGGAGAATGTAGAATACTGTTTAGAGTGTTCTGGAGAGTTTTAGAATCATTCATCTTCAAAACTGTTTCCATATTTTCCCATGTTTTTCTTCTAGCCGTATAACCTTATAACCATGTGGCCGCCGTGGCGTAGGGGGTAGAGTGCGACGCTCACCTGCCAGAGGTCCAGTTACGATTCCCACTTCTTTCGAGCTGCTGAAAACACTCAAAGAAAAATAACTCTATAAGAAAAAGCTTCTCAAACTTCGCTGTTCGGAATCGGCAAAAAACTGTAGGTCCCTTCTACTCGTGAGAGAATTGTAGCGCACACAACACGAGTAGTTGATGAACAAGCTTGGTCCTGGCCTCCCTGTGAACTGTCGTGCCATCCAATAATAAAAATAATAATAGCCCTATAACCAAATCTGAACAAAGTTCTCTTGCCATCGGTTTTTGAATGGTTCTATAGTACTAAAATGGACTGTGTTAACTTGTTTTTCACCATTTTGGTATACATTGGTTTAAATCTATTTTCGGTTTTTCTGCCATGGAAGAGTTTAATAATCCTCCCTTCTTTTACATTGTAGAGTGCGACACTTACACGCCAAAGGTTCGGGTTTGGTTCCTCGACTGAACACCTGGCATAACGTAGTAAATTTCTATGAAAATGCTTCTCAAACTTAATCGTTGAAAGTTGTCAAATACATGTTTGTCCCTTCTACTTCTGAGAGAATATTTGGTCGCACAACACGAAGATAGGCCCTTATCCCTTTGTAAACTGTTGTAAGTTGTTTTGTTGTTTTTTTTTTCCCTTTGCGGACTGTCCCAGACATATGTATATATATGGTATTGCTACATCTGTTCAGCAACTTCGCTCAAGTTCATAATATTTTTTTAAGAAAATACATTTTTACAGCCCATTATAGTGCAGTTCCATTAGGGGTTTTGGGAGCCAGCCCCCTAATATCACTAAGAGGTTTACTTCTTCGGGATCATTTAGATTAAATAGTGTAGATTATTTTTAAAATGTCAAAGTTTTATTGACAAGTGCATTCATCTATAAACATACCGTTTGTCTCCTTTGAAAAAACTTAATCATTTCTTTATTGATTTTTGGCGTAAACACTCGCGCATCTATCAATTTTCCATACACCTGTATACCATTTTATTGGATTCCTGCCCCGTCTGTAAATTGTGAATTTACAAGTGCAGCAGTTCTTTGTGCTAAGCAAACTGAATAAAAAAATTAAACTACTTGACTGCAATAACCTTTCGAATTTCAAAAGGTTTTATCTGTTCGGCTTTCAGTTAATAAGTAAACAGTGTAAGAGAGTGCCGCAGTTTCTTGCGAAAAAAACTACATTTTAAATTTATTATTATTCTTGGTTCCAATCCACGAAATAAGAAACTAAATGAATTTGTCTAATAATAGTTAACAAACACAATCCTGCTTTACATTAAAATCATCGGTTAATAAAAGAAATACCGTCACATCATTTTGTTTTGTTCGACTGAATAAGCTCAAACATTTACTAACTTTATGGACCATTAAGTCACATTAAAGATTTAAACTTTCAGCAATTAATGTAAGACTTAAACATTAATCGAATGAATGAAATACTTTGCAAGGAACAATTGTTTTTTTTGGCAACTCAAAGTTATTGAACGTGAGAAGCGTATGGCAACACTACAGAGGAAACTTGTAAACATAGAATATCTGATGTGTTGACACAGACCCAATCCTTCCCGAGAGGGAATTCCAGGAACAAGTTTGAAACAATTTATCCACAATAAATTGCAGCGCCCCCTGCCACGATTACAACTCGAGGCACTAATCCATCTGCACTCTCAACACTTCATAAACATACTCAATAGCGTGGCAAGCCCTCCAACTCCCCTGTTCGTCTCGAATTTACGGCGCATTAGAGCAATTTTGTTTTTCGTGACAGCTGTTCCCGCTATAAGAAGCAGGTACGGAGAAAACCCAGAACAAAACAGAGAAGGCAAAAAACAAAGTCGACCAAAATCTGGCCTTGACTTCACCCTAAAATAAACATTAACAAAAAGAACATCATTTAGGCGCGGAACGACATCGGAGACCTAGTACACCGGTGCAAGATGCCGCGAACAGGTTTCCAATGGCAGAGCGTTATGTAATTTGGCCCTTATTTATTCAGGGCCAGGGATGTTACAAATGATTCGTTTTCAACGTTTCCGAGACTGTACATCAACTCACTACCAAAGCACTTGTGTACGGGTGTATGTGCTCCACATTCGCATTTTAGACATACTGTCTGACGTCTAGTATATTTTAACCGATTGCTCACTTGATTCAGTTTTATTTTTGTTGTTTACATTTTACGCTGCGCGCTTCTGCTCGTTTGCTTTGCGTGACCGTGCATATATTTAAAAAAAGTTTTATTTTTTTTTTTTTTGTTGAAAACTTTTTTGGATGGAAGGTGCTGTTCGCATTCTTGGGCAAAGACCAAAGACGCAACTCGATTGTGGTTTAATTTAGCAAAGAAGCGTATTCGAGTTTTGTGACAGTGGTTTTTGGAATGAACCAAAGATACTTTGAAAATTCGTTTACAACTCTTTTTTCTATGTTTAACTGGAAAGTGTTAACCAGGCGAGTGTGTTGTTATATACTTTCATAGAGGGTAGAATGTATTAGGTCTCGTGATTTAGTTATGAATACATTTTGCCCACGTTTTTCACCACAATTCACATTTAAATCGAATCTTAACAGATTAACGGCGCTTTATTTCAGATTTGCTATTGCCCTGAATTTTTAATTCGAATAATTATTAGAAGCAGCAAACGTGAATTTTTAAATAATTTTTTCCCCCTTTTCTCGTTAAAATTATAGAAGAAATATCAGAAAAATATTGAAAAATGTAGGTTTCTGCACTCAAACAGCGTGCATTATCTATAAAGAGAAGAGAATTAAATTTGAAATGAGATGTTGGTGAGGTGGATGTGAATATTTCATATGTGAGTAGTAAGAACTGAAATCAAACGCCAAATCACTCTTTCTTTGGGCTCAAGAAATAATTGAGTAATCAAACCTTCTCTCGAAAGACTAAATTGGCTTTTTCTAACAGCTTGATCATCCCACCCCTGCATCTCGGTACACAGTGTATTTGTTTCATCTTAACCGCATTTTCTTGCAATTAATAACAAACAAAGTGAATGGCTATGATGGTAACACAAATTAAATGGCAAAACTATTTTTCCCTTTTCTGCTTATTCTTTGATTTTTTTTTATTTCCTTTACTTTTCTAAGATAGACCGACTCATTACCAGATATAAAATCTGCATCCCGTTTTGATTTCCTTTTTTTATTTTCTTTTATCACCGCATTCCGCGTATTCCTTCACAGACTAACTTTGTATAAATGAAAACAACTACCCACACCCTGAAATCCGATTAAATTCGAACCAAAAACAACTTCTCACGCTATTTTCTGTTCTGTTTTGATTCTGCCATCCCTTTGTATGTACACCTTATTTCGGTTTTCTGAATTGCGACGTAGAATCCGGGTGATGATTGCGTTGCAGAAAATGTGCATGCGCACATCTGCATTCAGTTTCAAGCCAAAATCCATTTCCAGCGAGCAAGGAAAAGGGAAAGTTTCCGACCCGCGTACCTTCTTCCGTATATTTCTAGTAGAAAGAACGTGCGAGTAGTATATGAGTTTTTTTTGCTAGGAATAAAATTGACAAGGTCAAATGAGGGTTATGGTAGGAAGTACAGCATCGTGACATGACGTAAGCGCTCTTACTTTTCTGTACACTAGACAATTCGCCATATGCCGTTGGTAATTCTCCCGAATCGGATTTGTCTTGCATCGCATTCATTGTTGTGTACCTGAAAATAATTGGCCTTGGGTCACGCCACTACACTTGCTGGAGTCAATGCCATCTGCCCACCACCCACAAATGTGGCAAGTACCCTTCGCTTCGGCACTGGCACGAGAATAAGCGAATAGACAACTGTTTCATAGGTGCATCTCCGCTGCGTGCCTACGTGACGTGGATCACAGCGTTGTCTATTTGTGTTATACACACTCACAGCACCTTCCACCATCATTCCGCTTTTCAGCGGCATTTGTCAGCACTTCGGACTTGCATGCTGTTAAGTAAAATTGAGCAGTGAATGCATTTCGAGTATTTTAATTTTTTCTTGTCCTTTTTCTGTTATTTTTTACTGTTATCGCCTATTTTATCGCGTTCTCCACGGTATCGTGGAGCCATGCAAAGCTTTTTCAATGAAATGAAAGCGAAATTGACTTGCTCTCGCTCTCGGAGTACGCTAAAAATGGGTGTGTACGGACCGTAAAGCAGACATGACTAAGTTGTATAGTTACGTATTATCTTTGTTGTAGAAGCTTTGAGCATTTTATTCGAACATTGTTCGTTGGGGATCTGGTTGTTTGTGAAAAGTGATGCCACTTTGTGCGAAAACGAAATCAGAGAGGGTCCATGAATCTCATGCTTGTATTATATTATTTGAAATTAATACCAAATGGAAGATAAAACTGATAATTTGCATTATTTGTTGTGTTTGATTTCAATCATGATTTCATATGTACATACAGGTTACCATTTTGATAAATTCTTAAATACTCTGCCTTAGACCTAATTAAGAGTGTACTGCAAGAAATGCAGCAAATCGAAGAGAGAAAAAGATAAACAACATACACATATCCATACAAAGAACACATAACATGATAAGCATCCTCGAATTGAATATTGCCAAATGGTTATAAAAACTAATAAATAAATGTTGAAATCATAAACACATCTGGCCGATATAAATGTACCTCTATATTGGTTACTGATAGTGCAAAAAGGAATTATCTTCAGATTTTAGGCACTGAATTTCACACAGGAAAATCATGCTTATAGTCACTCCCAAAAATTAGGCTATAATGTTAAAATAATTATTTCTTTCTGAACATACATGAAAGCGGCTATTTCAACTAGTTTCATACTGATTTTCTCTTCAATATCCTGAACAAATTCGACATTGCGCACACCCACTTATATTCGTAAGAGACCTATGACTTAGTGGCACCTATAAGCTTTGCCCTTTTTCTTGCACCCTTAACCTGTTGAATAAGATAAAGATTTAAAAAAACATGTCACTAGCCGCCGTGGCGTTAAAGGTTAAGTGTGGCACTCCTATGCCGAAGGTCCCAGATTCAATTCCTGTACGAAACACCTTGCATTTTTCACAACACTACCTCTTTCGAGGTGCTGACAACACTCAAAAAGTACTAACTGTCTATGAAAAAACTTCTTAAAATTTGCTTTTCGGAATCGTCGAGTAAATATAAGTCCAACAATAGCACGAACACAATGAGTATTCGTTGAGTAATCTAGTCCTTGTCCCTTGTAAATACCTGATTAGAAATTCTTAAGCCACATGCTTAACATGGTCATAGCCGCTTAATTTATAAAGTGGCAACGCCTTTTCTCTCTAACATCGTTTGAGTTGTATTGCAACAATTCTTTGGGAACACAGAAATTGCGTGTAACGTGTGCTATAAATTTCTTAAAGTATATTTTGTTTTTTATATTTTGTTTTTCATATGATTTAAAGTCTTCTCTGCGTTAAAACACTCGCCCACCTTTCCAGCCCCTTGTCATTAAACGTATAAATGAAAACAACTACCCTTACACAAGCGTACGTTTGTTACGTACTCAAACTTATCATACATTTGCGCGACGTGGGGTCTTTCCCCCTTCTGTTTATCTCATTCATTCGTTTTACCTTTTGTTCGTTTTGCTGCCGTCTCATGGTATTTTCTCTGCGTATCACCAATACCAACAAAAAACATGGTTGGGCGGCAGCATTGTAAAAGCCACTTCTTTAGTCTTCGTTCATCCGCCGGTTCGGTTAGAAGAGTTTGTAAATGTATACACAATAATTACACGTGTTGGCTAATAGTACTAATTTGTTAAATTTTACTGTAAAGCAGAAAAAATATATACAAAATAAAATTTTGCGGAATTAATAACTTTTTTTCTTTTATTAGAAAAAAACTGTGTTTAACATCCCTGGCGGATGATGTACAAATAACAAAAAAAAAATTCATTTAAACTAATAACAAAACAAAAAAAAAAAAATTGAAATAGAAATACAGGTTTTACAAGTGCCAGTTGATTTGGTTTCGAGAGCTATTCTGCCCTGAATTTTGTTTTAATCCGTCAGTGAATTTATGGTAAAAAAATTTAAACCGAAAACCATCTCAAGGATACATTAAGATTCCGCGAAAAGAAGTGGAAAACATTACATCACTGGGAAGAACAGAACAAAAAAGAAAGCTCCCGCTTAGCGTAACGTGAGTACCCTGTCAAACAAGAGATCCACTATGAAGAGTGTCGCACCACCCTCGCAGTGACAGTTTTGTGATGTTACGATTTTTTCGTTCCTTTATCAAGGCGATGTTGTTGTTTTTATTTGTGACTTTCGTGGTATTGGTGATTTGTTTCTCCCGGCATTTTATGAATTTGTCACTATACAACTAGTAATATACTCATTTTTAATACTTTTTTCCATTTTTCTCTGGTGTGCTGTTTGGTCACAAATTCCACACATAAAGTTAAATGCGCAGTTAGTTCTTTGCAAATCAATCGCGGTGTCTTATGTCAACATTCACGATTTATTCACTGTCAATAGTGCTTTTCATGGACTCTACATTTTCCCTTTCGTGTTTCTACGGTGTTATACCAGTTTGCCGATATAAACAAACCAAAAAATATGCAGGTATTTGTTTTTGTGTGTGCAGTGTCTTAATTACGCCGTTATTTTGGGGCAACGTGGGTTAATAAAGGGTTTGCTGCACTCACTTTAAAATAATCTAACATCAAATGATATTGCTTGCGGAAGAGAAATCTGTCTGACTTGAAGTACACATACTTACATATGCAGCAATTTTACAAATATCAATTTCGTTTGTATCAATTCCGTAAATCGCAGTTAATCTGTTATCGACTTTGTAGTTGAATGTGTACACAATAGATTGGCTCACAGTCTTGAAGTGAGTCAAGTGGTAAACAGTTACAGTTGTACGATAAGATCAGAAAATCTCAAGTGCTTTGGTTTGAAATATATATCAATAGAAAAAATGGTATTAAAGACGTAAATAAATACTGGAATCGATAGGTATTAATAGGCTTTTGGTATCAATTAGGATACATGCTCTAAATAGGTCAGATGTTTTAGAAAGTCTTTTTTTATGTCACATTGTAAGGCAAAAGTTGTTTCCAATAAAGAAAAATGGAAAACAAATTATTGGAATCATGTGAAAAGCGATGCTCAACCTACAACCCTCTATCTGTGTGCTTGTCGTCTTCACTTTACAAAACAAAACACCCTAAGATTCATCTCCAAATGTTTGTAACATAACCTTCATGTTCAAATCACTTTTAGAAAAAAAAAGTGTGTTTTTTTATGAAAGACAGAACGCAAAATGTTATTACACTTGATGAAATAAATACCTTTGTTTTTTATATCATCCAAACAAACAAAATTAAAAAAGGTCTCTTGCAATTTTCTCTGTTATACCTTTATTATTTAAATTTACCCTCCTTTATTATATATGAATGACGTCAAAAAACGCAAGAAAGGCTAATATTGAACAAGAAAGGCTAATATTGAACATATTCATCTTTCACTTTGAATAGTATATTAGGACACATTAACCACACATGTCAATAATAATGCTTTAAACCACAACCAACAGTTTCAATAATTCTACAATCCCAATCAGTATCTACACAAAATGTAAGTTTTGTGCAAGATTAGATGGTGGATTTGACAATTTTCTAATATTAGTCTTTTGAGTTTTCACTTGTTGATCAAAGTGAAAACATACTCTAGCAGATATACCATATTGGTTTCAAATGTGGTTACGATTTTCCTATAATAGAATTTTTTGCTTAAACTAGGTCTAGTGCCATTAATCAAACCTTGCAGATCAAAATATACGGTATCATACGTTTAGAGTTTTATGTTCTTTGTGCAAAGAAACTCAATGTTGTTTTAACAATGTCTGCTTCATAATTAAAAATAAATCTTTGTTCATCTATCTAGTTTACTTTAGTCCCATAAGTTTGTAGTATCGATTTTTTTTACTGCAAGAAATCGCAGAAAATTTGACTCAATGGAAACGGGGAGCATTAAAAGATGTCTTCACAACCTTTTCCACATTAAATATTGACCTTAAAATCGGTTAAAAATATTACTCACCATTACAAAATGCGAGTGTAGCCCAACGCACCATAGAGATTTATAAACCAGAGTTTTTACTTGCTGCTTTTTGTAAAGAGAAAACGGAAGTTTATTTTTCTCGTTTGCAAACATCAGCAATAACTGTTTGTTCGTTTGATGTATTTCCAAAGTCACTTTTAAACATTGTTTTTAAACACAGACCAATCAATCAATGTTCTCAACTGTTAATGATTTACAATTGAATTTTATTTGATCTTCCTCCCTTCAAAGTTATAAAGCATAGTTATAAAATACAGCACTTCCAGTGAATCTACAACGAAATAGATTTTAGTTAGGCTTCTCGCTGCGACGCATCTAAACAGACATAAAAGGGAAAAAAGAAGTGCGCAAAAGAAAATGCTCATGAATTAATGGAAAACCACATCACTGACATGAACAGCTTTAGAACTTTGAAACAACACGAATCAATTTTATTTCGCAACAAAATAATTTAAATGCATATGGTAATAAACACTTTCGATTGACAATACTGAAACAAATCTGACGCACGCTGGTTTAATTTTAAGTAATGTCGTGCCAAACAAACAACACTCAAACGTTTAACTGCAAATTAAAAATACTCTTGCAGATTAGTCACTCTTCCTTAATTATTACTGAATACATTTTTATTTGTTTACACCAGTATTGATATCCGCTAAAGCCAGTGAACATTTTTAAATATTCATAGAGAAATATATGACAGAGAATTATTTTTCTAAATTAAATTATTCAATGTTCGAATCTGGGCTTATAAAATCGATTGAGATAACAGATATTTTCGACTGAAGTGACATGTAAAAATGAATTCTTGTTTGTTTGTTTCTTTTTTTTTTTATTCTATATTCTGAAGGATGTGAGTAGAATAAATTAGGTTGCGTAGTATTTCACAGGGATAAAGTCTAGTCTCTTCAGTGAATATCCATTTTGAACGCTATGTACTACGAGTACTGCAAAATACTTTTTTGAAGAAATTCAAATCAAACAAATTAAATTTGGAAATGCTTTTCTTTGTACTAGAAGTATATCAGAATAATTATTATGAACATTTTTGATTCTTCATTCAAAATAGATGTTAATATAAAAAAGATCTAAGACGTTTAAAGCGCATAATTGAAGTGTTATTTTATTCTGTATATGTTTTGTTTTTGATTTCTTGCACTTAGTTTCAAATGTTGCTCAAATATTGTTTCTTATAAAATTTAAATATAGCCGTAAAACAAAACTACATATCCACTGAGAGAAAGCATCCTCTAATCTGTCTCATCGCGTAAAGAGTAAACAAACAACTGATCTTAAGCACAACATTTATGGCAAATTCTAAGTGGTATAAAAACTCGTGCATTTGACAATCTGACAATTGAATGCCATTGTATGCGATGGTATATAGGAAAAACAACAAATTTACTTAAACCTGAATTTCGAAAGTAACACATTAAACGTTTCCAACAAGTTATCCCTTACTTAATATATTTGACATTTGGCATGCATACGTTGAAAAGAGGACGAGTCATGACAAAGGACTTACGTCATTGCCCCGAAAAACATTTCTTCTTTGTGTGAGTGCTATTATTGAATTTTGTCTCATGTGATAAATGAAAACACCGATGAATCGAAAAACAAAGGCAAGGCGAGAATCCCACAATCTCAAGAAGCGTTAATAAGTCCTGGCGATGCGTGAAATGGGTCATCGAACACGTGTGAAGTGTTCTCAGTTCGTTTCTCGTGAAGTAGGCATTTATCGAGGATTGCGGAGTTCTTACGGCATATGTCATATATTTTCAGTGACCTGACGTCTTTGACATAATGTACATTGAAATTTCATTTTGAATGATAGATATCAAAGCAAGAAACAGTGTGAAATATGAATTTTCAAAACTGAAATTAAATGCTGACGATAGTGACCCATGTTTTTCCCATGTTTCCAATGAATACAGAACATCGTCTAGGCTATTGTATTTTATACTATACCCAAAACTCACCTGTACGATTGTAAGCTTTTCGTGACGCAATAAACCGCCCATTCCGCACTCAACACTCCTTCATTTCTAATGGTCAGCAAGGTTTCACGAAACAAAACGTGAAGTTCTTTCAATAAGGGGCCATGACATCATGTCAGAAAGAACTACGGGTCTAGATAATCAAAATTTAGCATGCCATTTGACAATGAAACGGGCTTTTTTTACAATTTGTGTTTTGGAGATTAAAGACGGAAATATAGAAACTATTTGACACTTGGTGATTCGTTACAGATATACTTGACCCCATTATGGTTTCATGTATAAAGTTCTGCTCGAAGAGGCGAATGGTGAGGTGAAGAAAATTTTGTTTCAGTTTAATAGGAGGTTGTTGAATCATGGTCTAGTTCTGAATGTAGACTTGCGTTTCATGCTTGCAATGATTATGCACTTTGTTAACGATTTCATTCCGTGGTGTAATTTAGTGAGGACTTTACTTGCATTTCAATGAGGATATTTTGCAAGTCCTTCTCTGATGGAGTTCTGATACAAATACTTGTGTCAGACAATTTTCTGGTGAAGATTTATTTGAAATCGTCCAAAAAGGGTCTTATATTGTAAAAAGATAAACAATTAAACTAAAATGACAATCGAAGAAAAACTGTTGAAGAAGAATGAAAATTTCGAGCTTTTCTGTGTTTTAATATATAAATATATAAGCACTTGTCCTATTGTGAAAGAAACAATAAAAAGTATGGATTATAATTTGAAGCGATGCGTTTTTCTAAGCGCTTAAGGCGATAGGTTCTCCATTTCTCTGAGCAGTATATGTCATAATGCATATTCGAAGCGTATGCATATGAATGCAGCACTCAAATTTGGTTATGTTTGCACTATAAACGACAAAGTTTTACTGATATCCTCAGTGCATCAAATACTCGAAAGAACTAAAACATTAAAATTAAACGACTTCAAAAATAATAAACGGAACAAAGGGCTCAGAATAAATCCTCTAATATACGGATTTCTGAGAACTATGAGGTTTTTTCAAAGCTGCACAGCTTAAAATGAAAATCTCTCGTACAATATTGGAGCTAAAGTAGAAAACAAAAGGAAAAAAATTCTGAAATGCATTTAATCTCTGAGCATTAAAAGTAAAAAAAAATGTGTAACTTTGATTAAATGAATCTAAAAACGCCACACAAGCGTACCATTGAGCAGTTGCTATCGTTTTCCCATATTAGAATTTACAGAATCGTTGATTTTTGTCTTAGTTTCTGAAAATTTCGACGATGCTGAATAGCCATAAACCACGCACAACTGTTTAAGGGCATTGATTGATATGAACCCTAATTGCAATTCAAACACTTGCAAAAATTATCTCATTAGCGATAAGGCAAATGAAAATACGCAAAAGTTACACACCATTCGTTGCAGGAAGATCAGGACAGCACTTATTAAACTTTTCGCGGCAAATGACACCAAAAACGTACGAAAGCAATCAGTAACGCTGCTGCACGCTCTGACATCCACTTCGTGCGCAGTCAAATTGATTATTTAATTAAAAATGATTTTTCAACTACCAGAACACAGCACGCATTGCCCATTAACTTGTTGGTTTCAAATTTGAATAGGCAACAGCCAACGATGTCGTTTGATGTGTTATCTAATTGCGATAAGCGCCATCAATCAAATGCCAGTTGACACTTGCGTTTTTGGAGGAGGTGGCGCCTTATTCGCCGACTGCGGGAAGTGTCATCGTCAAAGTTTTTATCACACATTGTCATATACGTATTGGTCACCGGATCCAACGAAGAAAGAGGGAGAAATTCTTGAAAACCATTCAACGAATAAATGCTCAGTTTTCGAGGGTTGGAGAGAGAGGTTATAATTTGGTTTTTATTTTACAGGTGCATGAAGTGTGGTCCAAAATAGGGCATTAAAATTTATAGCATTACCCTCAACCTGAAATGGGGGTGAAATAAGGAATAAGGAAAAGAAGACACATTAAAGTACGTTGGAACTTTATGAAAGTTCATCTTAAATGATGGTTACATAAAGTTCACGGAATTGAATAAAGTATATTTGATTGCTGCACTGCAGGACCCCAGAAAAGTCGATGTTTGCTCACTCCCAAACACTTCCTAGAAAGTGTTACCACGGCATTTTGTGGCGGATGTAGACGAAAATTGCGCATTGAAATGGATACAAGACAAGTAACGTTGATGTGGTATTACTTTAAAAGGAGATTTGTTTAAAACACAACAGTCAAATGGAAATGTCTAAAGAAATGAAACGAACAGTTAATATAGTTCATGTTTTGTGCGTAAAATGTATCCTTCACTTCAATTGGCTTGCATTTTGATTTTTAATCCTACGACCTTGTAGACACAGTAACGAGTAGGACTAATTAGTTACATGTCTCATTTTTTGTATATCAAATGATGTCAAATATCTCCCTTCCGTATGGCATTCCCTTGTATATGGCATTACTATACATCATTTGAAAGGTCTTGACATAACCTACATAATGACTATGCATGATGAGTTTGGATTATAGACGTATAAACATGGAGTGCACTAACGCCGAAATTCGCGCTATTTTAAAGTTTTCCTTCGTAAAAGGCAAAACCTTACATATTAAAAGTTTTTAATACAGTTTCAAGTTAAATTGGGGGCATCAAGAGATTAAATCAAAAAACGCGTATACAAACACATGCAATCAACATCTTCTACTGTGAAGTTTATTTCTGCCGACAAGTATTAAATTGAATATAAATTCTTTTGCATAATACATACGAATTTCTTTCAAACAATATTTTTGTGAATCATATCATGATCTTAACCTGTCAAACTCTACCTCCCTTCTAAAACACTTTAACAAATATGTTAAGTAAAACAAAAAGTTTTCAATTTTTCAATATTTCATTCATTGCAGTTACACGAGAGCATTCACTGTCTCCATTAATCCGAAAACCCTGTAACTCATATACCTCTGATTCGTATCGCCTTAAAACTGCAATGAAAAAGGATATGCACATATTTCTCCAACCGAATCTCTACCCACCATTTGGGTGCCCCCGTATGATGAAATCTTCAAGAACAGAATAAGAAATGCTCTCACTTGTGACAAATGGTCTTTGAGGTATTCCTCTTGGGAATTCTATAAGACGCCAGGCATTTCTTTCCTGTTTGATGTCCTGAATTTCATTTGAGTGACGTGAGTCGTTAAAGTCTGTTTCTTACAGAAAAACATGAAAATTTTCTTTATTCCAAGAAATCTACAATTAAATTGAAATGTGAGGATCCGTTCTAAGGTGAATACATGGTGATTTTCATAAATGAATTATATCAAACATGGCAGCAGTGACATGAATTTCAATTTTCTTATTATTTCGCAAAAATATGATACTTCTCGATAGCTGGTAGTCATGGTGGAGTATTTTTATTTTACTTTCGATATAGTAAAAGACTTCTTTGGGGAATATGAGATGCTGCCTTGATTTAAAATGCGAATAATACTGTCTTTTAATTTGGTGAATTTATTCTGAGAAATGAACTTGTGACTTGTCTATATATTGTTGTGTTTCATATGTAACTTCTCTTATCATAGCAGTGTTTAAATCGTGCTAGTATTTGTTGTTACAAATTCACCCTTTAATACCACGTGGTGTCTAAATAAAACACTCCATACGACATACTCTGAATACGAATTTATTAAATTGATTGTGCAATAAATAAGTTTGAGAATTGTTTCATTTTATTCATTGCGCCCGAATCATCTGGCTTTGAAAAATATCATTCTGGCTGGAGTAGCGTTGAATGCTAAATGTGCTACTTCTGGTGTCTTAATTGAAATAAGTGACTGACATCTTAATGCGGGTATCATTTCACTGGTTCAGTTTAATTTTTTTTCTTTGGCATGTTGAGATGATTTGCTTACTACACTTGCGCTGATATCTATCACACAATATTTTTTTGTCATCAATTAACCGAGAATGAGATTAACATCGGACTTAAAAAAAATCTTGACCGATATTTTGGAAGGTTTTGAGTGTACATTGTTGGGAAAATGTCAAAACACATTCTTTAAAATGGAAACGAAAATATGTTTTCCCCATTTTTTAATTTAAAAATATTACCATTTTTATGACTTACCTAGCATTGAACTTAGCTTCACATGTTGGTTACATAAAAATTCAATCTAACACACCAAACATAACCTGAGTTGGACGTAAAGCTGCAAAATCTTGTTTACATATAGATTGTTGTGTTATCATATAGATTTTAAAAATGATTTTCCATTAGCCTTTTCTGGGTAACACAGGTCAAGTATCAATCAATATGCATGATTTTCCACGCTCAAGTTTCTGAAAGAAAAACGAATGCTTCACAGCTATAGTATTGATTTTATTCAACAATGATGGGAAACTGTGTTGCGGCAGCTCCTCAATATAACACAAATAATTCCCATAATTGAGTCTACTATCATAACAAAACATTTGATCGTTATGGTCAATTATTTAAAGGTTCAGGCAACAGAATAGTTGCGAATAAGTTAAACAAGTCAAACTAGCACAGCCTGTTTGCGTTTCCCTGCTGAAGATCATGTTATAAGTAAGCACGGTTTGGGTTTATAAGTAACCAACAAAATGACATAATAATAATAATTGTCTCAATAGGGTCTCAATAAGTAAGGTCAGCAAAGACCATTCCGAAAAATGTTTCTTTTAATGGCACCTTCTGCAGATTTTGTAGTTTTAGCAACTACATTGCCAATTTGCCAAAAAAGTTTCTGCTGATTGTGTTAATTTTTCAACTTCATGATTAATTGGTAAGTAAAGCTCAACCTCAACATAGAATAGTTAATATAAGATGTAATGTAATCGAACAAAATCTTAAAAGGTCTAAGTGGGATTGTTGACATTTCTATTAAACAATTCTTGACCTCTTATAAATAGATTATCCTTAAAACTTTAGCTCCTGTCATGTTTGTAAAACATTCGTTTAATTGAATGCCTGAAAATTAAGTTTATATGACTAGCAAAAAAAAAATGATCAATTTAACATTACTTTTAAGAATTGGGCATTGCACGTGTAGCATCGTTTTTAAATATTTATCTTGTTTTAAAATGTCATTTTTAAAGATGTTACCAATATTAAAATGGTACTCTAGATTAGGATAACTGTCTAAGCTTAGAGATGTTTGCACGTTGACATTCACCTTTATTCGTTAAAAAACATCGAACTCTGTCTCCTGTAGATTGTAGCGTCACCTAAATCCACATATTCGCCTGATTCCCTCTCTGCCTATTAGACCAAAATTATCCAGGTGAGCAAACAAACACGTGTTGCTTTGCCTAATTGCGAAGGCAGCATGCGCACTATTATGGATTTTTGGTGACTCACCCTTGGGCTAAGTTGAAGCCTAATCTCCAGTACATGAGATGAAAATTGACGAACTGAATGACACCAAGGTATAACCGAAATTACCTCAGACTCCTTCTCGGGCGGCATAGAAACAACATTCAAGGATAAAACCGAATCAGATAGAAGGGTTTCATTAAAACTTTCTTCAGATTTCTTACCTGTTGTGTGGTAAAGTCAATCAAAAAAAACTATTTTCCCGCCCCCTCACTACAACCCACATCAGAGTTAGTGACAGGCCATGTTCCCGCGTCCGAATGACGTCTTTTTCAAAGTAGGCTCTCCCGCCTTTCGTTTGAACGTCCTCCGAAATGGCCAAGTGGTTTTCATTGGCCGCCATGTGGCACTTAAACTTTGTGTTTGTTTACTCATTCTACTGAATGATCATTGCAAATGAGAATAATCACTGTACCCCATTGCGTCTATCAAATGGGATAATACATCAAAATGCCGCAACATTTCTAGCATACGAGAGAAAAACACGTAGGAAATTATACGCACACTCATCTGTTTGTTCCCACATTCAAGGCCAAACCAAACCAGGGTACTTAAGTCCCGCACGTCAGAAAGTGTGTTTCAGTTTTTGTATCAAGACCACACGACTATACTCCAAGGATGCGTGGTTTATGCACGAATGAATGATGGCAGTATCGCTGATGACAATGATTAATGTGTACCATCGGGGATAAGAGGTCGCATGGATGATGGCGAACAATAAATCAAGGATTATACCATAACCTTTAAAATCATTTTCATTGTCGATTTAACGAACACGGCCGTCATCAGTTACTCTCCAACAGAACGCAGTCCTTTACAAGGCCGAAGACAACATGAAACCACGCACCTTGTGTTTGTTTAATTTTTTGATGAGTTAATTGAATAATGAACAATGAATTAATTCCTGTCGGGGACAGTATTTAGCAATATCTTCTTGTACCTTAATAAAAACATTGTTAATGGGCTAAATTAGGTTTTAAAAAAAATTAAAGAGGCTCCTGAATGAGTTTAAGGAAGCATTTGAAATGCAGTAAAATAAACTAATTTTTTAAAAACATAAGTAATCATTTAAAAAAAAAGTGGCCGCAGTGGGGTAGTGGGTAGAGTGCGACCCTTACACGCCGAAGGGTGTAGGTTCGATTCCCGGCTGAACACCTCGAATTTTTCACGGCATCACATCTTTCGAGCTGCTGACAACAATCAAAGAATAATAACTGTCCAAGAAAAAGCTTCTCAAATTTCGCCGTTCGGAGTCGGCAAAAAACTGTAGGTCCCTTCTACAGTAGCGCGCACAACACGGTTAGTTGTTGAGTACGCTAGGCCTTGGTCTACTATTAAAACTTCCGATGTGAAGCAAAAAAAAAAAAAGAAATTCCACCGATATGTATAAAAAAAAACAATTCCCGATAAACTACAATAGTTTATAATTCGGAAATGTTTTTCTTTTCTACGATGTGTGTGGATGTGTGGCCTTTACATTATAAACACCTTAACGGTTTCTACAGTCTGTCCCTGACAATCGTGGAGACATTCATAACTTTTAAATGCAAATGTTCACAAAACAACCTGTTGGAGTTTTCCAACCCTATTTGTTCTTTTTAGGGGAACACAACGGTCATGTTAGACTTTTCTAACTTGTGTGTCTGTGCTTTTCTGGAATATTTGAGCTGAAATTGAGTTACCCATACGACTTGCGTTCATGTATATCTAGTTGTCCTCAGCGTTGTAATAGTATGCCCTTGACTGGGCAAGTACAACCTTTCAATCCGTTCTTGAATCTTCTCTGTCTATTAACACAAATAGGACATCCAATTACATACAGAACTTTTCTCTCCTGAAATTCAAGTACAAATCTTTATCCTTTTTCAGTAAAGCACAGATTGATGTAGAAATTCTTCTTAGTATTTGGACAAACAATTGTATTTTTTAATACGAGTACGCAAAAGAAATAATGAAATTGAAATGAGGCAGCAGTAGATTTGAAACGGACACTATGTGCGTCTGTTACTGTGACACTGCTGTAAGTGGTTGATAGATCCTAATGTACTTTGCGACTTTAATTAAAAAAAAAGAAGAATTAAAACCATGAACCTTTTTATACAAAAAGTAAAGCGATTGTAACACATTGAATTTTTTCATCAAATTTCCTATGTTTTCCATCGAAAGAAAACCAAAACAAGTTTTATCCGGTTAAAATGAATCACTTCAAGGGCATCAGGGCAACTAATGCGATTGGGTATCAGTTGTGACATCATGGCATCCCTCAAAACATTATACCCTGAAGGTCGAAACCTCAACAAACCCATACCAATAACTTCCACACAAAAGCTCCAATTCGTTTTGAGACGCCCAACCATGCCGCCAGAAAATATGCTGATCATGTTCGCTTCTACGTCTCTCATCAATCATTTCTTCAATAAGCAGTATATTAGATTCCAGCAGCCATTCACAACCCATGACCTTGAATTACTTTTACTTTTTTGCAATTAGGGCTGAACAGAAAATTTTCTTTTATTCCTTACACCAACTGTCGCCTCGTTAATTAATTGCCGAACAAAAAGCCTTGCGCTTCATTGATCAAGACGTAATTGATGTGCTTTCATATTCATTGGTGAACCGCCCACATCCATACCCTCCAGAAAATTTGCATTCTGCTGTGTCTTCGGAATCGATAGAAAATGTCAGCCATGTAATTATAGCAACGACAATAGGACTGAACTTAATGATGGCATCGTATGCTCAAATATCTACAGCGAGGTTAAAGTTTTCAAAACAAATTGAGTGACCACTTCTCGGGCAACCATACACAAACAAATACACATGGCGAACCAGTTTCAAGTCACGTTCAGTTAGTTACCATTTGACAAATGATAGGGTGTAGATACAATTGACAGCAAATAGAATAATAAGAGCAAAACTATTCTCTTGACAAACACATTTATTCATCAACCGAGTAGATTTTCAATTGGCATAAATTAACATAAGCTCCGTAGGAGCGTCTCTGGATTTTCTTTAGATAACCGAGTTGCACATCGGACATTCGCTTACAGCGCCGAGGGAACTTGAAAATTCCGAACTAATTTATTAATTTATAGCATTGTCTCAGTTTCTGGTGTTTTGCGTCTACAATGCCAATACTGGCGTCTCTAAAAAAATCTGTCCATATGGGGGACAAAAGGTGGCTTTGTTAGTTGAACTTGAATAAAAAGCTGCTTCGATTGAGCTATGTAACTATTTATATCGAGAGACCGGCGCAGTGCGGGGAAAGATTTTCGTGCCGTTTAAAAGCAAACCTCCTTGATGATATATACTGCAATTGTAAGCAGATCTGCTTCTAACTCCGCTGAGCAAGGTGTTATACCTTTTTCTGATTAGATCATGTGATATGATTTTAATAAAATGCTTCTTAGTTTAACACTTGTATAATATGTAGGGCGACCTTTACACCGCTTTTACCGTTCCCCTGATTCTTTTCGCCTGCGAAGCTGAAAATTAAGTATCCTGTGCAAGGGTTCTAGTTCTTTTAGAACTGGGTTATTTTTCTGAATAAATTTCCTTTTTGCATTATTTTAACTATGCTGAAACCTTAAAAGACTTCAATACATAGTAAGTAAGTGTCTTTGTTTACTATATCTTAGAGTGGCGAGTGTATTTGTTGTCATACAATTCAAAACTGACACACGGAATTCCCAAGTCAATTCTAGACATCTTATCTATAGATTTGGACAAGATTGCAGTCCATCGTATCAATACTTTTAAAGTTTTAATGCTCTAAGCGTATTCCAAAAAACGCTGATATCTTTGATAAGGAGAAAAGTAGATTTTGTCTAGTGTGAAGGCAACACTCCTTAGAAACATATTTCCACTTATAAGACCAGAGATGACAGGAAAGAGAAAATCATCAAAGTGGTAGTGAAAAGTAGACAATAATAGAGTTTGATAATTTTAATTAAAATATTTATTCATATTTAAACTAGTAAACAAGTTTAGTTAGTTGATATAAGCTTTTAACTTACCGTGTGACAATATAAAACACATCCAGGGATTGAGTTGATTTGACGTAGATGAACTAGAGGATTTTTGCCGGAAAAGGTAATTGGTAAAAAAGTGTGTCGACCAGTACCCTTAAGATACCTGTGTATCTTAAGTTTTTAGGTCTCATACTTTAATAATGATTTAACCATTGATTTTGGAGTTTTACCATATGGGCGCTTGGCGGACTATAGTTATCTAGGAATACTGCATACATACTCTGGATATGGAAATTTACAATACGTTCTTTATGGATCTAACTAATATATTTGTATTACTAAGAAGTACTTGTTATGTTCTCTTAGGACAATGTGCTAACTCTTAAATTGTCACTGCAACTACCATGTCGTAATGTCTTGTTCTGTGGGCTGGTAACAGAAACAAAAACCCACAGGGAAGTACAAGGTTCTAGAAAAAAAAAAAACGTACATTTAGCTGCTCAAAATATGGCCGCTATTTCGTGCTGTGTAAACTCCGTCAAATGTTCCAGGTTCGAATTCTGGATTGAACACCTCGCACTTTTTCACGACAGTTACTCTTTAAAAACTCTGACAACGGTCAAAGAAGAAGCTTTTAAGTTTTTGTTGGATATGTCTCTGTGGGTCTCTTCTGTAATATTTGTGAAAAAATAATAGTAATAATAATTGTATGGCACGACAGTCCTAGGAGGACCAGGATCTACAGTTTTTTGCCGACTCCGAACGGGGAAGTTTGAGAAGCTTTTTTAGACAGCTATTAATCTTTGAATGTTGTCAGCAGCTCGAAAGGGGTGGTGCCGTGAAAAATTCGAGGTGTTGAGCCGGAAATCGAACCTAGACCTTCTTTTTCTGTGAGTGTTGCACTCTGCCCACTACGCTACATTGGCCACAGGAAACAGTAGCACTTACAAAGTGAGTAGTTTCTGACTCTCTTGTGGGCTGATGAACCATCTAAGCTTCTCAAAATTGTAGTCTTAAGCCGTTATTTAAACTGCAAATCCTCTTGTCCTGTGGTTACTGGAAATGCCATTCCTTGTACTATTGTCGAGACAGTTTCAAATATTTTAATTCATTTCTAAATGGGTAGTATTTATGTTTTGTCTTTACATTTTATTTGTTCTAAAGTAAGACAGCCCTATAACAAACCATTATGAGCCTTTTATCTTGACGATAGTATATACAGTCTATTTACACATTAAACTAAGTCATATCATAGTGCAAAACCAGACGTAGAACGTCGCTATTGTTATTTAAAAATAATTATCAGTCAAACATTATTGCGCTTTAAAACCTATGTCGTTGCAGTAGTTTTTTTTTAATTTTGTATGTATTTTTTTTTTTTCATTTTAAACTTAGTTAATATATGTTCTGAAAAAATGTGGGATTATATACGAGAGGCGTTCAATATATTCTCGGTATCGATATGAAGGAAAATGCGAATTCAATTCAAATTGTGTTTCATTTTTTAATATAATCTCCTCTAACATCAATGCATTTATTACATCTTGAGATAAGCTTTTTTAATCTTGAGATAAGCTTTTTTACACAATCAAAAAAATAAATTTCCTCTTTCTCTGCGAAATACCCATTTATTGCCCACTTGAGTTCTTCATCATCCGAAAATCTTTTTCCACGAAGACATTTTTTCCAATCAGGAAACAGGAAATAATCACTAGGGGCGAGGTCTGGACTATAGCAGCAGCCTTGGAAACTCGCGCCGTGTGAACAGGAGTGCTGTCATGAAGATGCAACACACCCGCTGCGAGTCTACTCCGTCTTTTCTTTTTAATTTCCTCCCGCAAATTGTGCAAAGTGGAAGCGTAGGATGTGGCGTTGATAGTTTCACCTTTTTTTTGTATTCAATGAGCAACATTTCCTTTGAATCCCAAAAAACTGTTGGCATGAGCTTCCTTCCAGACGGAGTGACTTTGAACTTCTTTGGGGTGTTCCTTTTTTGTGCCACTGCATGGACTCTTGTTTGCTTTAAGAGTCATAATGGTGAACCCATGTTTCGTACCCAGTAACCATTCGATCCATAACACTGTCCGCATTCTCACTACACATCTCCAAAAGCTCCCTACAGCATGCGATTTTCACTTTTATCTGAGGCGCTGTGAGCATTCGTGGCAACCACCTTGCACTGACCTTTGAAAGGTTAAGATGGTCATGATGAATGGTGTGATTGGTACCAGTTGAAAGCTTGGTGATCTCTGCCATCATTTTCACCTTTATTCGGGCATCCTCAAGAACAAGTTTTTCGACTTCTTTGATGCTTTCTCCCGTACAAGCAGTAGCCGGGGCGCCGGAGCGGGGGTCGTCTTCAATGCTCTCTCTGCCTCTTTTGAACTCACTTGACTACATTTGCACAGTTGATAATGGACCTTGTAAACAGCCACCATCTCTTCATGAATAGTTTTTTGACTTTCCATGCTTAACAATAATAATAATAATTGTTGGCGCTACAGTCCACAGAGGGACCAGGGCCTAGCTTGCTCATCAACTACTTGTGTTGTGCGCTCTACTGTTATTTAACGAGTTGAGGGGACCTACAGTTTCTTGCCGACGCTGAACGGCGAAATTTAAGAAGCTTTTTCTTTGACAGTTATTACCCTTTGAGTGTTGTGATCAGTTCGAAAGAGGTGGTGCCATGAAAAGTTCGAAAAATTCGGCCACCATGCTTAGTGAGAAATTTAATTACAGCGCAATGCTCAGTTTTCACCGTCATCGTCTCAATTGCCATTTTGATTCTGTTTAACTTGAGATAAAATGCGAATTAATAATCACATTTTTATGAAATTGTATATGAATGCACTAAAATAGTAGTATTACTTGATAAATAAGTCAATTTATATATATAACCACACCTTCAGCCAAATACCGAGAATATATTAAAGGTTCCTCGTATGTATTTTATTTAAATTGAGGATGGTTGAGAAAATGAACCCGTCATTTAATTTCAATCCATGCAGATATCGATTCAAGCATAAATCCGGAGTCAACGAAATACCGAATTGAGCGTTAAAATAAAGTTCTGTTCTGTTACTGAGCCTAACCATCTAATTTTATTTGTATGCATTATACAGAAGTTACTTTAAATCTTTTGAAAGGATTATGATTTAAGTAAGAAATGAGTTCCCAGACAAATAACAAAATGAGAATAACGAAAGAATGGAAAAAAGCAAGTGCATTTTAATTATTGGGTGAATTTTGATTTTTCTGTCAAAATCTTGGGTTTTAAAAACAAGTGGTATTTTGTTTATTCAATTTAACATTTATTTTAGCCTCAAGTAGTTTCATAATAACATTTCGATTCTATGCCAACGGGGTGCTGTTGGTGTCGTACTCGAGGACGAACGTTATACGAGGGTTTTTGACAATTCTCTGACAATTCTTGTTTTATATTTTATTAAAGATATTTTAGAAAGCATCCCTGACATAACTAAAAAAAAATAAACAAATGATGATTCTGGAATAGAAAAAAAAAAACACTCAAGGTGAACTTACAATCAAATGCTTTGGAGCCTGAAAAACTCTCAAGCTACTCAATAAAATACTAATTTACCTGTCAAACTGAATTTGTAAACAAGACATTGACCTTCCCGAAATTTTGTATTTTATTTGGTTACTTTTTAATAGCATTTTTGTTATTTACAATTTTATGAACGAGACATGTTGTTTTAACTCTTCTGAGAATTATACAGGCTATTTTCACAAACGTACTTACGTTTCATCGGATTTGTCTACAAGTCCCAAATGTTTTTTCGAAAATAACCAAGCAACACGCCAAAAATGACATAGATTTTCACCTCACGCACGACCACCCATACCCTTCTTACACGAGCATTGAACACACCCACACTGGGCAATCTATAAATAACTTTACCGGTTTCTGCGTGGGAATATCTCAAAATTAATAAATTGAATAGCAAACACCAACGTACTGTTATAATTGACGATAATGTCAACTGTTGAAAATCAGGTCATCGCCGAGGTAATCAGAACATTTAATCTGGTGGATACTAACAATATTCGAGATATTGTTGATGGTAAAAATATGTCATATAGTAGGTCTCCAGAAATTTGGCCCAAATCCTCTTTTAAATGTCAAGGCATTTAAAATCTACAAAAATGACGGTATTACTTGTTTCACATGATTATCAGTCGACACGCGGTTTGTTTTGCTTACAAATTTGCGTATTACCATTAATGACTCACATAGGAAGCAAAAGACCGTACGTGTTAGAAAGGGACAGATTTTACGAGTCTAATAAAAAACAGTCAAACCACTAACCATTAACTTAAGGAACATAACAAGAAAGAGAGCGTGAAAGGGGCTCGATCATCTGTGAGCAGTTGTCGTCTTACAGATGCACATATATTTGCGCTCTGTTCACGGACAAGTGACATTGTCATATGGCGAAAACAAAATGCAAATAGCACGGGCTAGTCATTACTTTTCCACACTATCTGTCATCGGCGTTTTGTTTTCACATTCTACCGAGTGTATATGATAAACACTTCTGTTTTCAAATTGTTTGTTTACCGATAGCGAACTGAAAAAAAGTTGCGTTATGGAGAGATAGATGTATTGTTTGTGCGGTATCGTGCAAAGTGCAATTGGTTTGCGTTTAAGTGGAAGGCACTCAGAATGAAGTGAGGTTAAGCACGTGATATGTGGCAAGAAACTTAGAAACAGATAGGTATATTCTTTAAATGTGTTCACAGTGCCAATTGAATGTGGTTGTAGGAAAATTAATTCACAACGACCACAAAAATAAATAAATAATGTGAAAGGGTGTGACTTTAATTTTTTTTTTATTACACAAGACCAAGTGTTGCTGAAACGATATTTATAAACATTTAATCATTTGTCAAATAATGGAAAGCAACGCACTTCAAGTATGACCATTTGTGGATAGAATTTAACGTTTTTGTTAAATACAAAGTTTTCTCCAAATAAACATTAACTATAATAATAGTAATAATAATTGTTGGCGCTACAGTCCAAAGGGGAACCAGGGCCTAGCTTGCTCATCAACTACTCGTGTTGTGCGCGCTACTGTTCTCTCACGAGTAGAAGGGACCTACAGTTTTTTGCCGACTCCGAACGGCGAAATTTGAGAAGCTTTCTTAGACAGTTTTTACTCTTTGAGTGTTGTCAGCAGCTCGAAAGAGGTGGTGCCGTGAAATATTAGAAAAATTGGTGTTGAACTGGGAGTCGAACCTAGACCCTTCGGCGTGTGAGCGTCGCACTCTACCCACTACGCCACGGCGACCACAAAAACATTAACTATACCGCGCTTAAAAGCTTATGACTTTCTTACAAAGCACTATTGGTTTCGTTCCTACTCCCAATGTAATGGATACTTTTTTTATGTTTCCCAACAGAGTTGTTTAAATTTTGTTATTAACAAAAACTTTACGTATTTTGGCTTACTAACTATTTCTTATTTTATTTTCCCCTGTGAGAATTTGCTCAAAATGTTTGTCGTATACTTCCAAGCTTTAAATGAGTTAAAAATGTTTGTGAATCATTTAATTTATTTCCCTTTCCCTGTCATAACAATCATTGCACAAGTCATAAATGAGCATGTTGCCTAGTCTCACGTCTATAAATTGAAATACACATATGATCCTTTCGAAGGCAATATTTATTCCGCCACCAAGTCACTTCCTGGTTTAACGCAATTACACATTTTTATTACTTTGCCGTGGATGCACAGGTGAGGTGAAGGGCGTATGTCGACTATTGTGAAAGTGTTTTATCATAATTAGGTTTTTACTGCGGCAGTAAATTCTCGAAGCAATGGGAATGCATTCCGTCGTTAGTTGTTTTCATAAATCGATAGCACCTCCTTCATCACAGCCACCACTTATAGTAGGAAGTTGCTCCAAGGACGCATAAAAAATTGAATGCATCAAGCTTGCATCACGTACAGGCAATTCAGCCACTCAGTCTGAAGCCGGACTCCTTCCTAATGTAAATTAACGCCACAACAATGTTGCATCTATTCTGGTATCGTGTAGAGTGCTTTATCTTTTATAGACTGCCTTCGATCTAT
This sequence comes from Eristalinus aeneus, assembly GCA_955652365.1. Lineage (NCBI taxonomy): Eukaryota > Metazoa > Arthropoda > Insecta > Diptera > Syrphidae > Eristalinus > Eristalinus aeneus. Next base: position 37,391,517 of record OY019130.1, read on the forward strand.
TGAGGATAGGTGATGTTATTAAAAATCTGTCCTTCAAAGGATAAAAATTAAATTTTCCGTTATTGTTATTATTGCTCTGGGTTTGAGAGTAGTTAACATGCACAGAAAAAAAGGGAATAATAAAAAAAACCTCTTGTTGGCACTGAGAACGGCAAAGGAAATGTTATTTTTCAAACAATATGTAGAAATTTGGAACTTTTGAATTTTACGTTTTCAACAAGAACAAAGGTCTGATGGGTTTGGCCAGAGGATTTAAATGCGGATAATACTCCCGCATGACACAAAAAATGATATGTTTTAAGAAAGTTACGAAAAATCATGTAAAGAACTTTTTGAATATAACTTCAAAATACAGAACTTAATTTAACCTTGAGTAAAGTGTACTTTCAAGTTAAGCTGCAGGTGTGTGATACACAGAGTTTATTTAAAATAGTGAAATACCTACACGAAATCGAATTCTAAGAAATTGGCTAAAAAGGGATGTGATGCAATATACATAAATCATTTAAGCTTTGATTCCGCCATTAATTCAATCGATATTCCTGTTTTTACAATTCAAAATATTTTTCAAGACAAAAAAAAAAACAATTTCTAAGTTTTCCACTGTTTCATACAATGTAAAGCAAAAATGTCTGGTATGTAGATTTTTTCCGCGATCTTTAATGTAAGCATCAACGCAATGATTTACATTGAATCACTCTATAACCACATTTATATCAAGAAGCTTCGTTGTTGAAGATTTGTCCAAAATAAACGCTTAAAAGAATTTTTAATAGTTTATTATTCCGGTTTTGTAGGTATTGTACTTCTAAGGACTAAATTAAATTTAATTAAAATGGATCTGAACAATTTTTTTTTTGAAACACTGATAAACCACCAGCTTATGAAATATCTTGAATCCCGGAAGCTTCTTAAAGACCGGCAGCATAGCTAGAGGTCAACTGGTGACATGATGGGATATCGCACCGAAAAATGGAACCAATCTTTGCACAATGTAGAAGAAAGCAAGATTGTTTCACTTGATATTTCAAAAGCATTGTACGTAGTCTGGCATCACGCTCTCTTGTCTAAACTGCGTGCTTTCGGGGAGATAAATCTTTTTAATGGATTAGATTGGAGGTCTGATATTCACCATATTAACGTTGGTGTTCCCCAGGGCTCAGTTTTGTCTCCTCATTTTTATAAGTAATCCAATACACTCCGTCGCTGATGACAGTATCCTTAGCTTTTCATATTCGTTTCTTGGCTCTAGACTCTCCTCTTCGGCCATAGACTTGGAACGGTAACGTTTGTAGAGCTCATTTCATTCCGAACTTGACAGAATAATTGATTAGGCTAAAAAGAATAGAGTGGCATTTAATACTTCTGAAAACCAGTGATGTCTGTAACTTTTTGTTCGCTATTTCAACAAAAATTGCTCTAATGAGTTAGCCAGTTGCATTCCTCCCCTTCAAGAATTTACCCGCCTCGCTAATAAAATGAAGTTATAGATGTCTAGAAGCTAGAAGTTTACCCTTAAGCCCACCTTCGAACGTACAGTAAAGCTTAGAGACTCGTCCTTCAGCCGCACCGCACGAATATGGGATGCTCTTCCCAGTCCAATTTTTTTCCCCCATTTAAATCCACAGGCATTTAAAACCGATGTGCATCGGTACCTCCTTTCCTTCTCTTCTTCTATACCTTCGGCCCGTGCTGTGACTTAATTCCAGTCATTTAAGGGTATTAACAATCCCTTTAGTGCGCGCCAATTATAAAAAAAATACAAATATGAAAATCCTACAAAAATTAATAAAAATGTACTCTTATAATTTTATATTTATTATTTAATGGTCTTATTTCAATTAAATTTGTTTTATAGTGTAACATTTTTTAAAGCAGTCGTGGTGAGACATTTACCCCGATACTAAAACTGCCAAGCTCATGACACAATGACGTCAAGTAACAAAAACCCAACCGTTCTTTCCTTTATAAATTCAACCACTTTTCTTTCGGCAATCCCATCATTTCCACCGTAATGTATGCACAAGTATCTATCTGATATCGAAGAGCTATTTAATCGTATTTTGAATAATTCAATTCCCCTTGTACTGTCGAACTCAAGTTCAAATTCTCATCTCATCCTCATCGCTGTCGTCCAACAGAAAACCCAAAAGAGATCCACAAAATTGCATTTGATTTCGCGATGTTGGTGGTGGCGGTGTCTATATTTAGAATTAGCCGCCAAATTGTTTTCGCCTTATCAAAACAAACAACAATGTGTATCAAGTCCAAAGATTCATCCAACACATTGGTATTCTCTCAGTTTAATTGCAACAAAAAATAAAAACGAGTATGGGACATTTTCTCCGCCATTTTAACATTTTATATATTGTTTGTGTTTACTTGGTAGCACACATGTTGCGTTAACGCGATTTGGCTGCATTCCAAGTGTAATTTTGGAATTTTATCGTATTTCACCCGGCATGCTCTTTGTATGTTTTCGTAGGTTTTTTTTTTCATAAAATAAAATGAATGTGTTGGTTTTAAATAAATAAACCATTAAAAGTTGATGAGTGGCGAAAAAAGAACGACGAACATACATCAACGTACATATGTACACATACTTGAATCGAAAAGGACACCGCGAACTTTTAAGTTTTTTTTTTGAAATGGATGCGTGTTACAGCCGCATGGTATTGTTTTAAATAATTGTCCGTTTTGAATATTGCTGTATTTTCTTTCTTCGTTTTTGTCCTGCCAATTTTTAAAAGAGGGTTTAAGAACTTTCTTTAGTTTTTTTTTATAAATATTCCATTTCGGGTTTTAAACTAATTTGATTGAAAGGGAACTGCCAATTGGTGATGTTCAATTAACGATTCTTGTTGAATACGAATGTACGGTAGAGGAATAGAATTCCGAATAATCCATAATGTAGAAAATCAAAAAAAAAGTCCTGACATTTTAAAATTTTATTAAATCGTGAATATTTAGTATATTGAAAATCACTACATCCCCCATGTCCTTCAGCGTTTTCTAGGAAATGAGGCACCTTGTCCCTAAATCATAATGTTGTAAGATCTTCATTTTTTAGCACTTTTCTTTCGCGATTTTGTTGTTTGTTATTTCAGGTACAAACAGTTTCAAACAGTTAGCATATGAATTAAAGGAGTTGATTTCAATGCTTGATTCGATCGAGTTCAATTGCTTACAAAATTTAATTATATTATAGTTATTTATCAAACAATTGATACGCATGATTCTACTACGCCACCTAACGAACAACATGATTTGCGATAAATTTTATAAATAAAATTCATACAGTTGACGTCACAAAATACATCTTGTTCCTGATGTTCCTAATGTATACCCAAAAGAAGACAACGCCAGTTACATGACACAGAAAAATGAAATGGGTAAATCCCTCAGGATTTATCAAATCCAACCATAACATTTATTTCCACCCACATCGTATTCCTCATTGGTCATCAAAGATAACAAACAACGCAAAAGTCTATTATGGTCTCCAGAGAATTATATGCATGTTTTCATTAATTGAAAAGACAAATAAAACATCGCAGACGATAAGTCAATTTGATAGTACCCAAGGCAACTATCCGATAAGTAGCTTGAAAACTTATCAAGGGCAGAAAGTTTCATCCAAATATTTCCATCAACACAACTTTTTGTTGCGAAATGCGAACTCCTATCTAACAGAATGAGTAAATGTTTTGATAAAGACAATTTCTCTTATCGCTCTGCATTTAATTGGGTCAATTCCGGAAGGGAGTGGTGGTACTCATTTTAAATATTCTTATTAGATTTGAATTCTATTTTTTGTATTCAAAAGTGCAAATTCTATTGAAAATTAATTTTGTGAAGGTGTCACAGTGAGGTTTGTAAGTGAATTTCTGTTGTGAGATGTGTTCAATACTCGTACACGATGGTCAGAACTTTGACGACACGGATTGAGCATTAAGAACTGCAACACTTCGTCAACCATGCCACTATATTAAATACAACTTCTTTTGACAACCCTGATTATTATTCAGTGACCAATAAATGAGACCTTTGGTATTAAAGAAGGAAAAGTTTTTCGGTTACTTTTGTGTCAGAATATGAAAGTGAACTTTTCCCTTGCGGTCATGAAGATATAAATCCTAACATGTTTCAAATAATGTATGGAACATATAAAAACCAAGACATTGCGGCAATGTAATAAAGGGTGCTTTTAATACAGATACAACCCTCAACCCTCAAGCGAGAAGTTGGGCTTTCTGGAGATATATGTTAATTTTACTGAATGCAGTGGACACATATTCGTATTGAATGTGTGAAATACTTTCTCTTCCACAAAACAACCTTTTTTTGAAAAAAAGTTATAGACAGTCATCAGTCTCCAACGGTTATTTTATATATTTGTTGTTTTCAAAATTGATATAAAATTTATTTTATTCCAAAGATAATCTTTTAGATTACAATATAAAATTTGGTCACGGACCGCCACTATTGTCGCAGTCTCATCAGAGGTCTTATTTGGGACTACTTTTTCCAAAATTTGTGGGCGAGTTTATCGACTCTTGTGGTTGTTTTATGAACGGAAAAGTCAGTAAACAGGGTTCTTTAGCGGTCACTGTTGGCTGCAATGTTCTGGCTCACATAAGTAGGACAGACCAATTATTCCACTAACATGTAAAGCACACAAATCAGCCAGTTTTTGTGGATATTGCGGTGTCTCAACATACAGTTCAGGATTATCATCAACCCCATATACGGTAGTTTTGTTAATGTATGTATCAATTCAAAGATACTTTAGTGCTAAACAAAATTCTCTTAAGAAAATTGGGACCAATGACAATCTTATTTTCGTCCCAATCTCCGAATATAAGAAAGCTTTATTAAGACGTCAGTCTATTCATTGTAAAATGCCAAACCAAACAAACATTAATAGATGACGAAATGACATAAAAAAAGTGATTCTTTTCCCTCTCCAAGAAACACTTACCATCAGTTTTATATAAATTCTAAATTATCATTCCATTCTGATTTTGCACTCTCTGTTCGTTTTTAAAACATATCAGCAGACTATTTCAATGTGCTTTTTAAAAACTCGGGCAGATTTTTAGTGTTTTATGTGCTGTAATAATTAAAGTTGCGTGTAAATATGGGAATGGCATATTCATTCGTTCAGTTTGTTCCCTATTTTGAATTGTCTGATTGAACAACTGTGGCCATAGGCAACAAGTCCCTAAGTGTCTAAAAAAATGTTTACTTCATCTTTATCTGCTTGCTAAATTTTATAATGGAAAAATTACAGGTCTTTTATTTTCAGTTTCCTTCGAAATAGAAGAAAAGAACAAATCAATTAAGCATCCGTATAAAAATAAAATTAAATTGTAATCTTTAAAAAAAAATAGTTTTTAGAACTTAAATACTTTGTACTTGTGGCCACAGATTCATAAAAGTTAAATAGAAAATACATGTTTTGTCGAATGTCTTCACTTCAATAAGCGATTCATGAGCATTAATACGTTCGTTCTTGTGATGGTAATGGATTCTCTTGAATGTTTAGAAATCCAGTTTGCATTATTTACCTTAAAGAAGCCAAAACCTTTTACCTACATGTGATTCGATTATTGGCTGCACTTAATTAAAGCTCCGCAGCTTCCAAGAACACTTCATCTGAACTACCAATATAGCCAATGCGCATTAGATCGTACACATGTGTGGGGGAAATCGTTCGTCTCCTTGCGTGATAAATTTCAACCCATTTCGTTGAATATGCAATGCGTTTTTAACACCGAATTTTATTTGCAAAAGCAAATAGTCCCAAAATGAGTAAAAAAGTAAACCAATCGTATAAAGTTATAAAAGTAAATAAGTTTCAATAAGAGAAGTTAAGATTGTTATCTATTGACTTATTTTTCATTTGAAGTGTGGGCGTAAAAAAATTATTTAGAATATGACAATAAAACGACTATCAGAACGAGGGTATAACTAACCACAATATGACTATCAGAGCGAGGGTATAACTAAGATTAGAGCAGATAATAACGATTTCGGTTATAAAATAATAAAAGTGCACTCAACAATTTTTTAGGATACCAATGGTGAACATAGTGAAATCACTGCTCAAAGTGGCGCAGTGAGTAAGTGTAAGACACATAAGTTGTTTTGACACAAACACCTCTTCCGCATTGCTGACAACATTCAATGGTTAATAATTGTAATAATTGTTAATGAAATCAAATCTCGCTTTTCGTAATTGCCAAAAAGACTCTATGATAATTTTATTGCTAAGAGAACAATATCACTGGAAACCGTTGCGCCATTTAATTAATTAAATCAAAATGAAAGATCATTATTAATATATTTTTTAAATACTTCAAAAGTTTTTGTTGCCCAATAATTAATTTCCAAAGTTTAGAACTGAAAAAAACATTTTTTGAACTAGTTTTATTTTGGAGCTATTTATTTCTATCTATACAAATGGTTCCATTAAATAATTATTCTTGATTGGACAGAAATATAAGTAGTGTCGTATCACTAATGATATCGACAAGTATATCATAGATATAGATAGAGGAAGGGTGAAAATCTTAAAAAATGTAGTTCGTCTTTTGAAATGGACTTGGGATTTCGTAAACAACGTTTTAACGCTTCAGTGCCCATATTAGTTTAAAAAAAAACATTGGATTGTGGAGCATTATATTATTAATTATTAATAAAAAATTTGGGTTGTACAGCAACACTACGTAGTAAAACGCAAAAACATAGTTGTAAACAATAAAATTATGGAAAACTCTAACACCCTCTTGAAGTAACTCTTTTCGAACTTAACTTTCCTAAAACGATATTAAAATCATTTGATTAGTTTGCTGACCGGATATTCAGCTATTCTTTTTTCTCACGCCCTTTTTTACCATAAAATTAACTTAGCAGTTCACTTACGCAAGTCTTTTTTGGACGTGTTATTACTTTTATATTTGCTCTAACTCTTCCCTTCCTCTCCTACAACTGCATACTACTACAGCTTAAACGCAATAAAAACAATAAATTGAGCAAAATTTTGAAAAGTAGCCTAGATGTTACCTGACACGACATCGTTTGTTCTACAATGCCTTTATTGTATCAAAGCTTCAGTTTCCCATTGTCACCTTCTTCTAAAAACATTGTAGTTGCGGATCAGATGTAGCACATAGTTCGGTTTACAATTTACAAATCGATACGTCAATGTTACTATGTATATGATAAACACTCCTTTGTCACTCTATAAAGCAAGCTCAATTCTTTGTAATTACAAAGATCAGACGAAACTAACAAAGACGTCTTTTGTCAACAGTTTTTGGGATCTTTATACCACTCTTCATTATGAGATATGAATTTAATTTGTAATGCATGCCTTGCGTCTTCCCTGTCCCTCATACAAAGATTATGACAATCTCTGACCACTGTCATCTCAAAAAGTACACCTGTGCATTAATGTCAGTTATCAGTCAATAAGATTGTCGAAATTATTGCGATCCCCAAATTGTACGTATAATTTTTCATAACAATTTCAGTGGTGCCTGTCTTCCATAACGTCTGTCTTCACTTCACTAAATTTGATTATCGCCAATCTTTTATTACGTAACGAACAAGAGGTCTCTTCATTTGCCTTTAAGTTTCGTATACTTAATGCTTTTTTAATTCGATCCATAATCTTCCCATCACCACCGTAAATTTCTTTGAAATCACCTGCATTTGTATCTCATCAAGACAGTTCAAATTGTTTCCTTAAAAATTAAAATCGCCCAAAAACTTGCAATGAATTTTAGAATCAAGTTGGGGTGTGGCAATCAACAAATAAACTCATACACCAGACGCACTGCCTCATTAATTCAAAGTAAACATCGCCACCAACCATTCTGTCTTCGCCCTCTTCTTTCTTTACACCATCTGATCCACATTCAGATCAAAATCTAACAACGCAATTAATTTCCTCTCAATTGTTGAAAGCAAACAAATTTGCACGGTGTCAGCGAAATGACAATCGACACGACACCAACACAACTCTTGAAAGCGTGAAATCATTCCCTGACCAGAGTCTACAGCCGCTAACACTAACCTTGAACGTGATTATCATTGCACCACCAGGTGATTCGATGTTCATGCCTAACGTTGGTTTTGTATTTCCCTGAATTCAGCGAAATGGGAGAAGACGGGTCACCGGACATTGCAACAGAAATTTCTGCTGAATCCATGCAAATGCACACGAAGTACTCCTTCCCCTGTGTATCATGAATTCTGCACATTTATGTTGTGGATTTCAAAGTGAATTGATGATCTCAAATTCACTGTGCTTACGCAGCTTCCCATTCCCATTTTAATACGATGGTTGTGAATTGATTGTCCACACATCTACGCATCTGTCTCCAGCAAATTAAGCAAATGAATGAATTTGAAAGTGTTGGCATGGAATTGTGAAGGAATGCTGCTGGAAATTGAATGACGTGTGAACTTATTATTTAATAATTCGCCCAATTAAACGCTTCCCGAAGGCTCGATTTCCTCAGAGAAATTTGCATAGTAACAGACGCGTGTCCAGTGAACTGGAATTGCTAATAGCTGCTCGGAATTTTTTAGTGCCGCACGTTTATCAATTAGCGAAATTGGCGCCACAGGGGGGAATTTAGTGTGTGAGGGAGCTTTGTAAGATGATTGAGGTTGAAATAAGATGATACTTATTGCAGGCAGCCGTATGAAATCAGAAACGAGGTGCAATGTGGAAGGTAGACTTTTGGTGAAAAGTAGTTTTACAAAGTACAACAAATTCATAAAATCTTTCTCTCTCAAAAGAATGAGAAACCACTGTAGGTTGAGCACAATTTATTTACATATTTTAAATACATATACATATAGAAAATAACCTCGCACACGTAACTGAACGATATGTTTCATATTTGTTTTTAACCTTGATCGCAAAAGGTGGTCATTAATTAAGCAAGTTCTCCATCCAACATGAGAGACTGTAATCTATTCCGTAAGCTCTACGAATAATATCCATATAACAAAATCAACCACTTACCCTGTCATTCAATCATCATCCACCGAAGTGAATCCCTGAATTCAAATCGAATGCCCGAATCAATACATCAAACTGCCTTCCACTCAATGAACGTCACAACAAAGCGAACCAAACAAAATAACAATGACATAAAGCGTAAACTAAGAAGTGTCCACAGTTAGTCGTCCTTGAAAGCACAGCCACAAACACACCAGACGCTCTTTTCCTGGTCCCCACTGGTTGGGTGAGAGTCATTCAGAAATATTTTTCAAAAGCGAAGAAAATTCGTTCACTCTTTTGTCATTGGGATGGATACACTTGCACACCCCCATAACACTTCGAAGTCGCTTCCTTGAGTGTGCATATCGAGACATGCGCGTCAGGGTATTCCCTGAAATCTGATATAAAGAAGGGAATAGCTTACGGAAGGGCGCAAACACGTTCCAAGGACGCTAATAAATATCTTCCGCAGCATGAACAGCATGTGACTTCTAACGATTAACGGTGGAAAGGGAGAACAATAAAACACTCATACGCCACAGCATCCAGAATTGATGGCAAGTTCACATAGTAAACTTGAAACACGACCTAGCAAGCGGATTTCTGATTTGCAGAAGCGGATTATGCTGTGGAATGGGAAAAAGTTTTTAATTTAACAAGTAAACAGAACTGAGGCTAAATTGTGTGGATTTAAAATTGACACTAAGACTGAAATGTCGTCACTTAGATATGCGTAGTGGCGGTGGGCGTGGTGTTGTTGATTAATTTTAGAGATACCAGCGTCGTTTTCCGCTGAAGTTCGGAAAATGTCACGATTTATGTGGGAGGACCGGAGCAAAGTGCTGCTGAAATAGATACTTCAGCTAAGGTTATAGTGAGAGGGTTATAAAATATTGCACTTCATTACACTTTATATTTTTTGATTTATTTATTTATATCAAATTGGTTATTTTCGAATTTAATATTATATTCAAAATAGAATAACACATTGCGGTCCGTTATATTTCCAATATGCGATGAAGAGAAGCTTTTTGATTCATTTTAAATTTCATTGCCAAACTGACTACATTACATAAAACCGAATCCGTTTTTTATTTCAAAAGGTGCCCTAAACATTTCAAAGTTTTTCCAACAAAGAATCTTTAAGATCATTTTTTCACAGCATCTAACCACATGCAGGACGCACTTTAATCAAAAGACAGTTTTCATGTGCTGTTCAAACTTTCCACTGACGACCGCCCTTCAGTTTTAAGAAACTGCCCTCAATTACTCTACGTTGTCTCAAGTAATTTTCCCTCTGCGCAGCATGATATTTACCAAACCACCCCTCGTTTCTTGGCAACGAATGTTTCACAAAGAAGCATAGAAGGATTCAAGGCAGAAATCTTTTGTGATGCAAATTGACCAAATTAAACCATGAGGAAATTTGACTTGTTTTTCGGTTTTTCATTAGCAACCACTTTTTTCGTTGTCATTAAAAATCGTTCATCTTTTAAGATAAAGTTCTATGCTAATTGTAGATGTTAAACTTCATAGCTTTTCCACTCGATAAATCATACAAAAGATGACAAATAAAAAACATCGTACTGTTTGAGACTTCAACGCACGCTTCAGCGCCGGAATGTTATCTAGACCAGTGCCTTCCGTCCACTCGAATGTCTGTCGAAGACAGAAGAAATATTTCTTGACGTCAGGATGGTAATTAAAATCCAAGTGGGCAACAAATTTATCCAACTCACATGATTGTCGAGCACAAAATTTTCCTCTTAAGCATTCCATACGCCCACATCCTCGTCTGCTTGTCAAAGCGGCACGCAAAAGGAAAAGAAAACGCTTTCGTCTTAAGTGATCATCTGCAAAAAAGTTATCACATGTCAACTATATTGGCAGTGTACTATGAGCGGTTGTCTACTAAAAGTACCATAAATCGTCGTTCTCTTGCCTTCGGTTTTCCTATTTTTTTTTTAGCGAGAAGAAAAAGCGCAAAGTGAGAGAGAGCAGGGAAGCTTTTGTTGGTGCGCGTGATTTCCCTCAGAATTGAAACAGTTCCTCCATTTTGCAAAGTGAAGAAATTTCGCCACAGCACGTGATAGTCACTCGTGATTGTCCTTTCTCTTCGGATCTCAAAAAACTGGCGAGTGCGTTTTGAAGTACTTAAATGAACACGTTCTCGCGCCCGGATTTGTGAGTGTGTATCCGAAAGTTGCTCCCTATGGCGTCCTTGGCTCTGTTGTGAATTGAATCGCTTTTTCAGTGTAGGAGAAGGTCGAGAAAAAAAGCTCTACGCGACTGTAATGAGGTCATTAATCTCATATCAAAATATTTCTGAAAGCTAGCATTTCAGTGCACACTTACGCTTACGTGACGTCGAACAAGCAAAGCAGCAACTCCAACGCTTTCCAAACTTCCGCCCGTAACCAAACCCATAGACGACATTAATCAGTGAGAATAAAACACAAAGAAACCAAATTATAGTAAAATATTGTACTAAATGAACTGAATGATGCCGTCTCGGCGATGAGTTTTCTATGAATCTTCCCTCTGTAGGTCATATTCCATTTAAATGGCTAATTAGTAAGCCACTTAATTTTGTATGTAAACAAAACCGCGCCGCATAAAGGCACAAGCGGATGTTCCAGAAGTGCAGTTGATTGAATCGAAGGCTGTGAGAGATACTTTGTGTCTAGAAGGGACCTTGTCTGAGTAAACAGAGGGTGACGCAGTGCGAGAGAGTTTATCTGCGCGTTCGAGATGGGGTATGTAAATTGCTGGAGATAACCGCGTTCTGATAACCATTCTCGTCTTTAGTTTAATTATGTCCCTGACGCAAATGAGTCTGCTTTTGCATACAATATCAAAGACAATTGCCTACTTTTGTTGTAGGCCAGTTGAGGTTGTTGCCTTTTTGAGAAGCAAAAGGTTTGAAATAAAAGCGAGAGTGTTTAAATCCTTGCCAGTGTGTAGCCCCATTCATTGGGACACTGACTTTATGGGGATACTTAATTAATCAATAATTTATGCCTGTAAAGATTTTAATTCAATTGCGAATAATTAATGGGGCAGTTGCGTTGATAAGGCATTATAGGCCAGCCAAATTGATATTGTAGAGATTTTTGCTGCTCTATTTGCGGAGTTAATTTAAGCGCATAATGTTGCAATCCCTCTATAAGTAAGACGACTTGTTCTTGAAAAAGCTGGGCTTCTTTTTGTACTGTAGGCAATTTCATAACCACACAACATCCATTCATGTAATTAATTCATACAGTGCTCCTTAGTTAACAGCTATTTATTATTTAAAAAAAATCATTATGGTAGTCTGCAAATCACACTGTATCAAAAAACAAATCAAACAAATATGTACATACACGTAGTTAATTTGAGAACACCATAAAGAGTACACTCCACAAAATTCAATTACCTCTGCTGCTGTCTACGCCACAATTTGGTTTATTCTCGGCTTTGGTTTGAGTTAACACATCTTGTTTACACATCACTTCTTCCAGTTCAAATCCATTTTAAATAAAACTTTTACAAAACTCCAATAAAGGCAGCATACTAAGATTTGTCTAAGGGATGATTACTCAGATTTTTAAAATTTTGCTTTATAAGGTAACTAATGTATTGGGCCCTCTTGTAAATCTTGTAAATTCAATCAATATCTTCTCATGCCTATTACATGTGGGATCTACCATGGGGCTTGGTATCTGTTAACAATTTTATATTCTGTTTGTGGATTAAAATTATACAAACACGAAGGAGAAAGAAAACGAGGATTCCTACAAAGCAATTAAGTAGCGAAATGAAATCGTTTTTTTTAGAAAAATTAGAGAGTGAGAAGCAAAGAATCGAATTCCATTTATGGTGCTGCTATATTTTATTATAATTTATGCAGTACCCAATCGTCTAATAGCAGCTTGTCAAAATCATTTTAAAGAAATAAATTTTCCATTCCCGAATTGAAGCTGCAGGCAAACACCCCTCCAAGTGAATCTTTGCGTTGATGCGGGAACTAACACAAATAATTAATTCCATCGATCTTTTCTTTTATTTTTCCTTGATTCCGAACTTCTTTGGCGCCTGCCCAAGATTGTGTTTAAATTATCTCTTTGTTCGCACAGCTAGGCAAGTTCCATTCATAGAAAAATTTCGAATGTATTAAAAAACAATTCGGTGCATCCTGTTTCGCCAAAACAAAAACGTAATAAGATTCAAAATAAATTTTGTTGTGATTTCACTGGACAACTGGAAAAAAGAGTGTCTTAAGCAATTTTGTAATAGTTTCGAATACCTTTAAGTCAGCACACATACTCACAAAGAAAGTTCATATGTAAATCCCTATCAGTCGACAGAAACATTTGAACCTCCTATTATTGCTGACACGATTATTCTCAAGTTCGACACGAAAGAGGCGGGATTTGAAGGGCACAGACCGTGAATAGTAAGAACAAAAATGATGACAGTATGGGGTCATAAAGAGACACATTTCAACTCAAGGATAGGGACGATCAATAAGTGCTCGCCATTTCATTGCACGATAAAACTGTGCGTTGCCCTTAATGCAAGGTTAAGAAATTGACGTTGTAGTTTTGGCTTTCGTTTTCGTCTGGACATGCAGTTTAGGTGACATGTCGCCCGATGAATATTATCGCCATATTTTGCTCGCATGCACAGGATGTCTTGTCAGGATTTAGTAGATTCGCCGTGGGTGCTAGTGAAATGAATCATTACAGAATACCGCGATTAAAGGGTAATAGAAAGCAAATATTTTGGAGAATTTCAAAACATAGGCAACGTTTCAAGACCCTTTGTGCTGCTCTCAGCATATTTGGAAATAATTTATTTGTTATTATAATCCGCAACGTGAAATAACAGTAACAATCCGTTCTTAAACTCCAGACAGGCGTGAGCAATGAATTAAGATAATAGGTGTTCCTAAATTGGTAAAGAATTATGATGGATTTTGTGGAGTTGATTACAACAAAATAACGATCACTGGGGAATGATTAAACAATTATACGAATTATCAAAATTGTTTGACATTGTTAATTAAATTTCTTTCTCCCACCCAAACAGAGAAATCAAAAAAAAAATTTCGAAAAAATAAAGTGTGAAAACATTGTTTTTAACCAAACCTTGTTGACGTTCGGTTTGTGAGAGGATGCCGAGTGTTGTTGAAATGTCCATAGTCTCCCTGGAAAACATTGGTTTGATTAATGCTTCAATTCTACCCTTTAGACAGTTGAACGCTTTACGGTAACATTAAATTTAACACCACGGTCCAAAGTTACAAGCGGACCGATTTTATGACCACCTCCATGTTGTTTTGTTACGTTGCTAGTTTTACGGTAATGAGCTATGATTCGAGGCACAGACGATTTATTCACGTTGCGGGCCAGAAGGCCTCCGAAAGCTTCTTGTGGTTTTACAGTCGGATATAAACTTATCTGACTATCACATCGGAAATTGATTAAAATACATGTAAATAAAAGAAATATCTGTCATGTGTCAATTTGAGGTTTGTTGCAGTTCTAGTATGCTGGGTGTACACTTTTCGTACAACGATAACAGACTTTTCTGTGCTTAAACCAACCATCACTGATTGTTAACCATTATTTGTGTTTTTGGAGAAAATTGTTTCCGTCCTCGTTAAGCTATGGTAAGAATACTTTTCACATGACAAAAGTTACACGTACGTTTCCTTTACGTACTTCGAGTTGCTGACAACATTCAAAAGGTAATAATCCACAAAAACAAGTAGTTGTTGAAGAAACTAGGCCTTGTCCTCCTATGGACAATATTTTTTTCAATAAAAAAAAATAATCACAATTTAAAGTTGTCAATACCAATATGAAGTAAATTCCAATTTGTCTTGCGCATCTTCCTCATGCTGATATGCACGATTGTTCAATTTCACTTGTTTTAGTTAAAAGTTCGAGTTTAAAAAAAATCTACATAACAAATTGGACCTTCTGCCTATCCGTATTGGAGCCTGACACACACTTTATTCCATAAATGAAAACTGATTTGTTAATCAAAAAAATTTCCCGCTAACATTTTATGACTGAAAACATTCACATAACCAATTTGTTATATTTGTATGTAAAGTTTCTTTGGCTAAGAAAAAAACCTACAATTTTTCCACGCACCTACTTGTGAATTCAATGAATACTCATAGGTATTTAATACACAAAACTACTTCCTGTTTATGTTTCTACTGTATCTGCTATTGTTTTTAAAGTCCCTTCAGAATTAATAAAAGTCACATAAATTTTAATTCGCCTACGCTATAGTGTCATAAAATAATTGTGATCTTGCCATATAAAATAATTAAAAGTTTACACTGCGTAGTTGCTGTCGCCTGTCCTTCACAAACTTACGTAGCACACAGTCATTTTTCAACACCATCATAACCCAGTGTTGTCAGCAAAAATACACCTAATTGACACGCCCATCTTTTCTATTTCAAATCACATTATTCCCTCTTCCGAGAATCAATTGTCACATGTGCCAAAATCTTGTGAATTTGTCTTAGACTTAGGCGTTTCACGTACAAAATACAACTCAAAACAACAACATATGATATCGCCGCACTGGCATCAGAAAACGTCGAACGTGATACCGAGTCGTATGCCATTGCATTGCAGATCGCCGGCGACAGCGGCGGGGGAAATGTAATCACGCGTCTCAACCACGACCAAGAACATGTCAAGTGAGAAGAACAGAGGCTACAAAAAAGAAAGAAAGAAGCGCGCTTTTCCCTTGTGTGCACATTCATATCTCACTTTTATTCTCTCGCCCCTTCTGTATACAACT
This sequence comes from Eristalinus aeneus, assembly GCA_955652365.1. Taxonomy (NCBI): domain Eukaryota; kingdom Metazoa; phylum Arthropoda; class Insecta; order Diptera; family Syrphidae; genus Eristalinus; species Eristalinus aeneus. The sequence continues at coordinate 37,407,352 of OY019130.1, forward strand.
TTGACTTACTTTCAGGCCGTTCAACCATCCGACTGCAGTCAATTCACATCATCAGCTGTCAACGCGTGCATTCTTTGTCGTTGGCGATATCGCTCTGTCTCTATCTCGTTGGGGGTCACAAACAGCAGCATACTGGATACCGTTCGCATGCAGCTAATTGGCAGTACTTGTGCTAAAATCTGAAAGTGCGAAAAAGAAACGTGTTGACTTTATCTAGAAAATGTGACTTTGTGCGCTCCAGTGTAGAGTGAAAGATTTTAAATTTTTTCAAAAAAGTTGAGTTTGAGCTTAAATTTAAGTGGGAGCTTAAAACGATTGTGTGTAATATGCATGGCATAACACATCTCTATCGGCAACATGCTGTCGAAAAACAGTTAAGTTCAGATAGTTGGCAGCAGCAGTCTTCGACAAGTTATGGCAGTAGTGATATGCCTCGAAGTGACTCTATTGACGGTCCAGTAAGACTGAACAGTTTGGGCTCGGGTTCATCATCGTCGTCTTCGAAATCATCAAAATCCCCGAATTGGTCACAAGGTGAGTGTGATGTTTGATTGGAAAAATCTGTTGCCATTGTCTTCACTTAGTCTTAATTAGTAAGAAGCAGTGCTTCTTAAAAGCAAGAAAGATTCGTTTCCACTGTATTTCACTAAATTGTTATCAAGTCAATTTTCTAAACGCGGCTTAAATCACACATAAGGTTAAAGTTAATTTTTTTCTGGTGGCTGACAAAACATTACAATGCACAATATCTGACGAGATATGTTTTTTGTAAGAATATTTACACTAACTTTGCCAATAGCGTTTGAAACTAAACTAGAATAAGCATCTTCCTTCTAACTGGCATTTCTGAAAAGTCAACTAAATTCCAAAAATTGACTCATACAAATTACTTTCTACTATGCTTTGGACAGATGTCGAACGTATGTTAAGAAACTTTGTAAACAAGTGGCATTCTTATTTTTATCGTTCATTAATTTGTCAAAAGTTTTTGTTGAATGACTATCCTGACTGCTGTTAAATAATAAAAATAAATAAATAATTCCAAATAATGGCAATAACAGATTATTTTTCCCTTATTTATAATAAAAAAAGATATTTCTAAGACGTTAGTTTTCGTAGACAAAGGACCAGAAAAACTTTCATCACCTCCACAACCCGTGCCCGACTATGGCATCCATCATTTTCGAAACTCACCATCGACCAACACATCCTACTGCCGCGGCTCTTACGACAGTTATGCCAGTAGTAGTCTTCGACGCACCCCATCCTCACGACGAAACTTGTTTGAGCGCAGTCACAGCCCAGGAGTCTACAATGTAAGACAACAGTCTTAACATCAACGTTTTACATAAAGTAAACATTCTTTTTTTTTTTTCAGAACTTCCGCAGATCGATAGGCGAAACTTATGGTTCACCACCCGTTCAGACGGGGTTTTTCCCACACGATCTCGACGACATTTACGAAAACCATGGCGATCATCAGTATTTTACCCACACAGGTGCCTGCCAGTCACGACGGGAGGAACGTCCGTCTATTACGTCGATCTTCCATCGTGTCGGCGCTGCATACTCCTTGGACGACTACAAAGGCACGACGATAGATGGGGGCTTCCCGGGCTATCGCCATCGCTTCGACAACAGCAGCTTCGCAAAAAGTATAAGCAGTGATGAAACCTCTTCGCCAAAGTCCCATAAGTCACACCACCACCACCACCATCATCATCATCATCATTCGATTCAGGAGGTGCTCAAAACTATCGGGAAAAAGGTGCATATCTGGCCAAGAAAGTCACACGACACAAACAGTGCGTGCACATCGCCGATGAATGATCCGCAAGACAATTTCCGTACGCGGTCAAAAAGTCTGGACCCGAGCACACTAAACAAAAATAAGATTCTCAACGATTGTGAGGCCACCTACAAGATCTATGATCGGATTGTTAAAGAAGGTAAACAAATGAGTAAAGGTGGCAGGATGTGGGCTAACAGGTTTGATGTTCTTCAGGTGTTTTTGTGTTCTTGGTACTTGCTTCAGGGTTTAGGATTACATTATTGGATGACATTTTTACTTTTAAATAGTAGCTAACCACCATTTTTTTTGTTCCATCATAGGTGTTCACATGCGGCGTGCGTCGGCTGATTTGGAAAAGAGACGTGCATCGCTAGGAGCTAGTCGAGGCTTGAGAGGTGATGGTTCATTAGATCCACACCATGCGGCCATACTTTTCAGAGATTCCAGAGGGGTGAGTCTTTTTATAATTTTCTTTCACATTTTTGTTCTTAAGTTCGTTATTGAGGTATATGCTTGATTTAATCATTTACACCGCCTTGAAGGGGTGTTGTAAATGACGCCTAACACCAAAGCAGATTCGTCATGCACTAGAACCTTAAAAATGTCAAGAGGCTTACAAAAGGCCGTGGATTGTAAATGAAGAATCACACAGGCCAAACTGTTTGTCCAAATACTGAAATTAAAATCTCTCTGCTTTTTCCTTCGCAAAAAAGAAATATGCACAAACAGCAAATCCGTTGTCTTGTAGCCCATGACAACTGTCCAAACCGTCATATTTTCATCTTTACTCATAATTTTCTTCATTTGACCTAAAGTCTCTATTTCTTTGTTCTATAGTGGACAAGGATTTTATGACCTTTTTATAGAACAACTGTCCTTCTTAACCCCGGAACCCAAATAAGTATATAAGCCACATGTGCTCTAGATCGCATTTTCAAACACGCACGCGCTTTTGTGCACGAAAAACAAAAACGCTAAGACCCATTTCTTTTTCATCTGTAATGATTTAGCGAAACTGCTATAACTGACACACTATAGCATTTACCATCTTCCAATTACTGAAACATTCATCAAAGTCTTTCAAAGGACCTACCTCTATGGAAGTCTTCTTTAAACACCATAGACCACTGAATGCGCTACTTTATCTACTGTCCATCGATAAATATAGAAAAATGACATCCACCCAGATGGCACTTCGGTAATAGGGTTGCTGTCTGTAAAAGAAAGTGCAAATCTGGAGATATGTATGTTCGCTAAAAATACACCGAGGCATTTTAACAACAATAAAGAAATTTGGAATCGGCAATAGCATTTCAATATCAAACAAAAAACTATGGGATTTAACTAGAAAAAATTCTTTCAAAATCCACTATGTTGTGCGCTGCATTTTAGACTATTACAGTATGTGCAAAGTTAAACTAAAGGTTACCCATGGCTAGCTTTCTGTCATTGAAGGTCACAGAGGGTAGATTTATCTTCAAGCGGCCACAATCCTTCTTGAAAGGCCTTCGATAAAATCTCATATAGTTAAAGTTTGTTATGACACATTAAAGGTAAATGGTACAAAGACATTCTGAGTAAAGAATGAGTCGACCAATTAGCAAGGCAATGACTGGTTTACACCCCCCCCCCCCCCCCCCCCTTTGAAAAAGTAAAAACTACTTACCGTATAGTGATGTTTAAAATATCTTAACATACTTCGCATTGCCAATATATTGTAACTTAAACTTGTATTGGTAGTTAAACTGGTTATGATAACATAAGTATATTTTATTCACCACAAATTCTAAATTGCAGCCGTGACGTAGAAAGGAAAACGTCGTTTTTTATTTCTTCTAGGACTATTCATTAGACTATTCCCACAGAATTCTAGTTCGTACAGACAACTATACTAAAATAAATATATTAATCAGATCCCTAAAACACTACGCGACATTAAAAAAATTAAGTGCCAACGACTCCGTTAAAGCGAAGGCATAAAATCATTACACCATTCTTTAATTTACGTCACTTTATCTATAAATAAATAAAATTTATCTCTTGGCCAATAGCGCTATAAAAGGAACCACAAATTTTCTTTTGTGAGCGAGTTTTTATCTTTTTGCAGATTTATATAATTTTACTAATTACCAAAAATGTCAAGTATTCCTCCTTCTACCACTTATGGTCTCATGAATTTAATTTTCAACTCACTTTTATTTTTTATTCTTTTATTTCACTCTTACTCAATTTGAAGTGGAAACAATCACGACATCGTCAAAAATCGAAGAAGGTTCTTATGTTTCTATTGAATTTTTATTTCAACAATTGGGATTTTGGGACATTTTTCGTGTTCGTTCAATCATCCTACGGGATGTTAAAAATAATTGCAGCTTAAATTAATTGAGATATTAAAAGCTTAAAGCACTTAATTTGTCTGTTACAGCGGTAACAATGTAAAATATGGTCAAATTACAATTACTAAAAGAAAATAATTAACGGTCAGTTACGCGCAGACAGTTCTGATTTTTTGATTTTTTTTCAGCAATATTCATGCAAATATAAGGCAAATGTAAGGCAAGGTACTTAACTTCTATTTATTTTTAATTACAACTAAAGCGTAACATTTTTGACAAAGGATCATATTCATAGACGCTTACATAAAGCACAATCAGTTACCCGCACAGAAAAAAAAAATATATTATTAAGAAAAAGATGGCTTTCGCGGAAAACTCGAATCAAAATTTTGTCCTTCAAGCTTTCTTTTAAAGCATGGGTGTCAAGAAGATAATTATATTTCTTTTATTTTCCTTAGATTAAGGACAATACGGAGATTAAGGTCTCCTGATTAGGTGCCAGCTCCACACCATCGTTTATTCTTCAGGCGTTCGTAAATACACAGAATTTCCGATATTCAAGTTATTTCTTTTAAGAGGTGTAAAGACTGTCTCAACATACCGAAGTGGATGCATAATAGTTCGGGCTATAGTCCAATAGATGTTCATATATAAAACCTTCGAAATTAACACCCAAACAATTTAATGGAAAATTGATTGCGTTTGTGTAGAGTAAAACATTAAATATTTTACTAGACAAATCGAATAATAAGATACACGCCTCGAAATAAAACTTGTATTACGAGAAGATGAAAGAAAGAATTCGATGATGCCCGGAACGCGCAAAATATTTAAATTGAAACAGGGTACGTTTTGTATTGCTTAAAAAAGCGAACATTAAATCGACAATATCTGTCATGAATGCATATTTCGAGTATTCCTTTCTTCCTTTCTTCTCCCAGATCTATCGATGCCGATCTTGGCGAAATGTACTTTTTTGACAAAATATGGTACACAAACAAATGCACAAATATTGACACATCTTCTTGCCTAACCTAGTTTTTGAAATTCCTAAAAAGGTGGGGTCTGCTTTCCTTTTTTTAAGGAGTTGTTGTTGTACATATGCTTATTTTTAAAATGAAAATCAACCCTTGTGGCTTTAAAGAGAGTGCCTATCATGACTAATATATGTTTGTCTGGTTACTTAAAACTACGTGCATCCTCCAATCTGTCTGCAAAGAAAGAAGTAAAATAATTGTAGCATATGCTCTTATATAACCCCCGTTTCCTTTAATAAATTAAGAAATTCAACAAATAAGCAGAGTTCACACTCTTTCTAGCAAAAATTATTTTTCTAGCGATTTTATAAAATTTTTTTCCTAGATAGTATGGTTGAAAAATAAACTTATCAAATACACAATCCGCCTCAGAAAAACTCACCACATCACACCGTAGTCAAAGAGAGCTTTTATGAAACAGCGTTTTTTCTCGGATTTTTCTTCTCTGTCGTTTATATTTTAAGTACCCTTCATAGTTCATGCAGAATGTTTGTCAAGTGCAGTGATGGTTCTCAAATTGATACAGTCTGAAGCAACAATTTTTTTTCAAATTAACTTGCTTCAGTCCACAATTTGACAGCTACGAACTGATCTCATGTTATCGTTCACATCAGCTGTCATAATGTAGCAATTTGATTGAGAAGTTTATGTGACAGAAATTTTTTTTTCTATATATAGTTGACATATCAGATCATATAGTTTCCCACTAACCTTGTCACTTTGTCAAATGTATTGTAAATAAAAATAAAAATATACAGAACTTGTTCCGTCAATGCAACTTATATCGTGTTGCAGAATTCCTTGACTTAAAGCGCAATTATTGATTGTTAAAAAATGCAAGTATTTATACAAAAATGCTCATAGTTCTTCTTAAGTTCACACGTTCTTTTATGTCTTGAGTTATTTTTGGTTCAACATCTGTCATCTGGCAGAGACTTTGATTGAATTATTAATCGAATATGAAATCGTTCTTATTTCCGAAAATAGTAGTAAAAGTAGAAAAAACTATAACGCTATTGAAATATTGTTGACGCTAACCGCGATGAGGAGGTGTAGACGACGCATTTCGGAGAAGCAGAGTCATCCTGCGGACCCATATGCGTAAATCTATTGAAACAAATGTGTAGTTTTTAAATGACGCGAGTGGTTGTCAGTTGTTTTAACCCTGGCGATAAGAAATATTAAACACGGAAGAAAGAGCGCACGAATATATGTATATAATTATAATATCTATGTATATATTTATCATGGAAAACATAACAATGAAGCTCTTCTGTGTAGTTGGAGAATAAAATTCAGATAATACATTCTCCGATAAATGATTCAGCATTCATAAACTATTGTCACTTGTGTGAACTTTACGACAAGTAAATGCATTTTTTGTTAAAATGTATTTTTTATAGCTTTTACCAAAAGTGCACCAGAAGAAGGAAGAAGTTATGAGAAGGCATGTGTTTATATTCACTGAATTTATTTTCATATTGACTGAAATAAAATGCACACCTAAGGTTTTTTGGTGGGTCTTTAGCAGGCATGCTATGCATGGAAGATACTATGCTTTAATATCAAAATGACATCGAAATCGCGACTTCCGAACCCGAACACAAAATAGCGGATTTATTATTATTTCTATTCTACCTCAGTACTATATAATGTCGTACATGTATTGGTTATTTTTATTCACATTTATTTATTATTTAATTTATTATTCACATTTAACAAAAGTGCATCTTAGTCTGAGTTTAAATGAAAAGGGACTCAGCATAACTACACGAGAATGACTATTTAGAAACACGTCTGAGCAAAATGCACGTACTTGAGAATGGTTTTAAAAATATATTGTAGAATGACAGTGGCTTTTTTGAAGTAAATGTTCTCTTTACTCAAAAGTTTTAATCAAATTTTTGTCTTAGATTTTGTCTTAGATTGACAGATTTTGATCTTTTGCCCATTATAAATTTTACAAAGTTGCAAAAAGATCCAAAAAATTACATAAGAGATGTTTCTATTTTTGTCAACTAATTGCAAATAATAATTGGTCTTAGAATTTCAGACACCTGTTCAACGGCAGAATTAGAAATTTTGGCTTATTTCTTGCCTGTACCAGCTGTTCATCCTGCTTAAGCAATGCACTAGACATTGTTTTGATTTACATTTTACAATCTCTTTTTCGAAAGCTGTATATTTGACTTTGTTGGAAGCAAATTTGAAAATTCTTTAAATAGCACAAATCGTCTGCCAAAAAGTGGTATGTCTAAAATATGAGCTCTTATCAATATGTTCTATGCATAAGACGACATCTAGCTCTTATGATCCTCGCTCTATTAAAAAAGTTGAGAGTTTAGAATGTATTTTTTCCAACTCATTTCAGAATTCAATTCAACGTTTAGCATTTTTGAAAACATGTCTACTTTTAAAAGCTGACTTCGCTTTGTACTTCATTTGCATCATGCTCTCGATCAATTTCAATTAAATCATTGCCAAGCCAACATTCATGTTATGCCTTTAAATGTCGAATCAATTTCCTTCATGTCATATGCAGATGATTTTTCTCGATAAGGAGATCAACTCGTAAGTAGAGCCACATGTGACAAACGCAGTCATGACAGCTGCGTCATAACTACTATAATAACCTGAACTTCACTTTCCCTCCCTGACAACACTTGCAGCAGTTTCCGACACCTAAGTAGAATTTACATCTCGGCCGACATCCATTGGGCTGTTACAACGACTTCAGCTATGCAAATATCGACCTTGACCTTCTTAACGCAAAAAAAAAAAAATTGTGACAGTTTCCTGTCAATTAAGTAGCTCGAAAGAGAAAAAAACAAAATCACAACAAAATCTATGCATTCCCAACGATGTATTCGGCAGATTTCAATTGCAAATCGCCACCTTCCCCTTGAGCACTCATGAAGCTTTCGATTTTATTCCAAACGAGCTGCCATTTGTTTGCATTTTTCCTCTTCACTTTTCTTTTGTTTATTGACTAACGCAGTCCAGTGAACCCACATGTGTATTACTTACAGTCGTGGATTCACAACAGCCCCGCGTTTTAAGAGTACCAACTTTCCAACATATCTGTATTGTTCATCGTCATCTCTCTTTTGCGCTGACATTCCGTTTAATGTCAGTCTTCGTCATTGCGAACCACACGCAAAAACCCCCAAGCGAAACTCCACTCGCTTCGACTCATTCCAACTTTTGCTATCATCCAACTTAACACAGCGCTCGGAGCAGAAAACCAGTTTCATTTGAAGTCCGCTGCCGGTTAGACGTGTGTGCTTTTCATGTGGTGCGCCATAGTCAGATCCGTTCTGTTTCATTTAGAGCGTCTTAACTGAAAATGTTCCGTCGCTACTCCTTAATTGATCCTTCACCGCCGCAATCGAAGTTGTCGGTGCTGTCAAAAACGTTTAGTCCGCCACCGGAAATACTTGTAGAACATGTTCCACTCTCCGAAGTAATACCGCCTCAGAGAAAATCGAGATCATTGCATTCATCACCGGTGTACCGTAAACGGAAGGACTCGTCTCCCAATGGATTGACTTTTACACAAACAGAGGTCCGCGAACGGCCCAGGAGCCCACACAGTGTGGAGAACAGCTTCGGTGTGACGCGGCATTCCCGACTGAAGAATCATCAGCAGTCGCCGTCGTCAAATCACTTGACGGTGCAACCGGTGCATGAGTGCCTGTTGATGCGAAAGCGTGAGCAATTTGTGAGTGAACACGAGTTCTATGTTAAATCAAATTTATGTTTCACGGAAAATGTCTGATGTTTTCTAAACCGGTTTTTGGGAAACTTTTCTTACGTGATCGTTGGCAAGTATCAGCTGGGGAAATTTTTAACTTTGTCATTCCTTTTGGTATAATGTGTTGATGGTGAATTGTGAGTTGTGAGGGGTCAAGGCATATCGTGCCAAATGTCTGTGATTGTGAGTGGCTTTGTTGTGAAATGAGACTAATTAGTTTAAGGTTGGGAAACAGACCATGGCACTGGTCTCGTTGGTTGGTGGAATGATTTTGCGCGATTATTCTAAAATCCAATTTGACTGGATTTTAAAAATGAACGATCATAACGATTTTGGAATGACACCTTCCTCCACTGGAGAGGGACGATAAGAGATGATGGGGCGCCTTGAAGAATACTTCTGTTGGCATACAATTTGTGTACTTCTTTTATTTCTTTTCCCTCAAATTATATAGATTTAAACACTTCGCGTATTCGTTAAGCTGTTTACTTACTCAATTGTAACAAATTGAATGTAATTCAAAATCATGTTATAACGGATATTTGTTAATGATCCTCAACAGATACAGAAACTGAATTGATTTTTCGTAAGTTGTTTCAAGACGTGTTCATTGAACCTTGTGCTGAAAACAGTTTTCATTTTGTGGTGTAGTGTTGCGCAAAAAAAGCTCGTGAACTTAAAGTCATATGAAAAATAAAAGCAACATATTTTAAATGGAACTAACCAGCGTAAATCAAGGAGTTTCCCTCAAGAGAAAGACTCACTCTCACATTCTTTCCTTACTTTTAGGAATAAAAATAATATACGGTAGAATTGAATGTGCAAATATAAGCAATTTCAATACTGTTGTTATTAATAGAAATGAAAAAGAAATATCCGCATTAACTATACTTCAAATATTAGTCATAGAATGCGAGCAAACGAATAGAGCCTCTCTACATTGTTTTAAGAAAGGAGGCACCAGGTTGTGCATCTTAAGTAAAAGATAAAAAAAAAATAATTTTCTATCAGTAGTAATAAATTGGTTTCTCTTTTCACTGAAAGAAACAGGTTAATACCGAACAATGCGTGTTCTGAACTTCTGCCAAGACATAATTATACAAATGTATTTAACAGTGTATAAAAACTTGATTGGAAGCGCAATAGAAATTGTATGTATTTTGGTTTATAAGTTTTTGGCGAGTATAACTTTTCTCAAAATGTTCCATAACATTATCACAATTGTGAATTCGCAAAATTTATAGAAGTACTTATAGTAGTCTACTACTACTATATAAGTTAGTATAACTTGTCTCAATACTTAGTTGTTTTTATATCATTTCCGTTGTTTTAAATTAATATGGAAATTTGTGCTTGCATTGGAAAGAATGCACATACAAAGAAGTACTTTAATAACTCTGAGCAACAAAATGAGTCATTCGTAGGAAGGAGTAATGGGCGAAATGTAGCACCCATCGTGATATTATAAGCGGTACTGGCTGGAATTGTAAATGAGTAAATTTAGCCTCGTGAATACGATCTTAAAATGTATTATAAATTAATAAGGAAGCTTTTACTTGACACCGTACTAAGACTATTAAAAATAATTCTGTAACTCAATACTCAATAACACTCAACTTAAAAAAGATTTAACGTTTGACAGTAGTTGCAGCGTGTATTTTAAGCAACCAAAATCATAAAATTTCATAATGTATTCCGTTGGCGGCGTTTTGCAGCAATCGGAGGCTGTTGACCTTCACTTATGAGTGAGACCCAGAGCTTAGTGGTTTAAAAGGATGATTGTTATAAATAGGAGTCATAAAAGCGTATGACACTTCTTCAAATGTCACTTACCGGAGTAGACTAGTTAAAGACACCCCATTAGGTGCTGGTTGCGTATTCGATATAATTTCGGTTTATAACGCGAGTTTTGTTAAAAAAGGACTGTATTTCATTAAGTCTTCTTTGAATCGTTGCCTCTCTTTATTTTTTTTGTTTTTTTATTGTAGTTTAAATTAATAATACTAATTGTATGGCGCGACAGTCCACAGGGAGACCAGCGTTTAGCTTGTACATCAACTACTCGTGTTGTGCGTGCTACTGTTCTTTCACGAGTAGAATTAACCTACAGTTTTTTGCCGACTCCGAACGGTGAAGTTTGCGAAGCTTTTTCATAGACATTTATTATTCTTTGAGTGTTTTCAGCGGCTCGAAGGAGGTGGTGCTGTGAAAAATTCGAGGCATTCAGCCGGGAATCGAACCTAGAACCGTGTGAGCGTCGCACTCTACCCACTACGCCAGGGCGCACAATGGGGCAGCTCCATAGAGATCTATGCGCAAAAGGTCACGTTCAAATAGTTAAACATGAAAAAACTGTTTCTTTTCACGGTATTTGTGATACGAAAAATGCACCTTCCTTTTTTTTTTCATGTATTGCACTGAGTTAGTAAATTCATCAAAGTTGCCAAGTTTCCTGTGAAAATTGCAATTGAAGGAATGAAAAAAAAAGTTGTCAATTTTGATTTTATAAGATCTTTGTTGTTAAGCGTTCAATTACAAATATAAAATATGTCCGGAGAAGGTAGATTTTATCCTCATAAATTAAAAACAACGATGTGTAATTAGTTTAGGGGTTTCAAGTGAGAGCATTTGTTTTCTTTCTTTTTTTAAATGTTTTCATAATATCTTCTGTTCCGGAATTATTAATTGGCCATATTTCTCACATATTTGCTTAGTGTAAATGTTAAAACCAGAAGTGCCAAACTTCTGCCGGAAATATTTGTTTAATTTTTAAGAATTGTGGCAACCATTTTTCGAGAGAGCTGTTATATTTTGTTTAAATTTTTAGGGAGCAATTCAGCCGAAAAAACATCAAGAATCAACAATTTAACTGTTATCTTCAACAAAATGATGATTTCTTCTGATCCTTTTTTATTAAGTCTTAGGAGTCGTAACATTTTTGTTAATTAAAAAGACTTTTGTTGAGATAGTATTGATTTCTTTAAGGCGGAAAACATTTCTTTTGAAAATTAATAAATTAAATTGTATCATATTTAAAATAGTATTAAATATAAATTATAAGATTCAGAAACCATTTCACTTTTACTAAATTTATCATCTATTTATTGTTAAGAACACATTTGTCTTTGAAAAAGCTACATTATCCTAAATGATAAACACTCAAAATAAAAAAAATATGTTTTTTGTAAGTTTAACCTAAGTTTATATTGAAACAACCGTCTAAATTCATCTTTTCTTAGTTAAACTTAAATTTGGACTTATGTTCACTCTTATGCAAGGTATTAAAAAACAAAAAGGCCCTTTTGCACAATTCAAAATAATTTATCGCACAAAACCACTACTTTTGTCCCACTGTGCGGCGGACACATAGTTTAAATCATTCAATTTAAAATAAAATACCGTGATTCTTTGACGACAACTCTGCTGTTGATACTTTGCACAATTAAATAATCGTTCAATCAGGTAGACTATTATGTTTTCATTCCAAAAGAAAATAAATTCAATCTTTAAAGATAAAAGCAATCTAGTTGTTTCTGTGTGACAAACAATTTTAATGCACACGCTTGTTATTTGAATAATTTCGGACAAATAAAAGTTCGTCTGCAAATTCATTTAATTTTATTGCGGTTGAACAAGTTGTACACGCCAAATAACCCTGTCCTCCTTTCAATACTTCCTATATCTTTTTTTGAATTTAGATATCTGAACCAAATTAATAAAAAAACAGGTGTTTCAAGAAAACGCAATGCAATATTTGTATTTTAATTCATTGTTGTCATGTTTTTGCTTGAAAGGTGCAGTTCATAATATAGAAAGGTTGGGAAAAATACTGCGTTTTAAACCTGAATACATTCTTGATGGTGGCCGCCGTGGCGTAGTTTTTAATATCTATGTCTCTGATCTGCTACTTTCAATAGCAATGTCAAAGTTGCAATGTTTGCTGACGGTACTGCATTTTTGGCAACTGGAAGATTATTTATAGATGTCTTTAATGAACTACAAACCAAACCCTCAAAAGACGCAACCTATATATTTTACAGCGCGTAGAAAAGACTGCTACCTACCTAACAATATTGAGCTACGGTTATGTTCTGTGAAAATAAATTGGGCTAACAATTACAAATATTTTAGCCTTCTAGATCAAAAACATGGTCACCGTCGCTTAGTGGGTAGAGTGCGACGCTCACACGCGGAAGGGTCTAGGTTCGATACCCAGCTCAACACCAATTTTTCGAATTTTTCACGGCGCCACCTCTTTCGAGCTGCTGACAACACTCAAAGAGTAATAACGGTCTAAAAAAGCTTCTCAAATTTCGCCGTTCGGAGTCGGCAAAAAACTGTAGGTCCCTTCTACTCGTGAGAGAACAATAGCGCGCACAACACGAGTAGTTGATGAGCAAGCTAGGCCCTGGTCCCCCTTTGGACTGTAGCGCCAAAAATTATTATTATTATTACATTCTTGATGATCGTCATATTCTCGTAAAAGTTTAACATATTTACATAAGTTTAACATATTTTGCAAAACTTAAAAACCAAATTCAAGTAAACTCCAAAATGGGTAAAATAATTTAAACTTCCTCGTTAGGCCCTACTATTGTATTAATCATGTAAATAGCCATGCATGTAGTTTTGAAACTTACTTGTTTATTTACTTGTACGATCACTAACGATTATTTCAGTTATAGTTATATATTCTCACCCAAAGAATTGAGATCTCGGTTCATCTTTAATAAAATCAGATTTTCAAGGGATTGCATTAATCCCACATCGCGTTTAAAAGTATATGCATTGTGATTGATGTGCTCATTATCAAACATTTTACCCAATCACAAACCTTACACTAATAAATTGATATATTCAACACATAAAACCAACAAAAACCACTTAACCAAACAATGTATCACGTGCGAAAAATGTCCAAAATTTATTGTTAGTAAATTCATTCGATTGAATTCTCAGTGACGATATGTCGAATCATTTTCAAAAGAAGTAAATGAACCCATATAATTTACTATATGCTTTATGCTGCTGAACTCTCTCTCCCTATCCCACTTTCTTTTTGATCTGTATTTATTGATATATGTGAATATTGTTTTATTTATCGTCACAGCAAATATGTAAGTACAGAGAGAAAAAATTGTATTCCTAATCTAGAACCGGTGGCGTGTGTTGGAGGCCATGGTATTTCACAAATATGAAGCCTGTGTCAGCCATCATGTACACCACTATGTCTAGTATCAGAGTCCAAATGTCATCCAGTCAGGTCTACCGTTGTTGTGACATAAAAATTGAGATGAGAGCACCCAGGCGATAAGCAATTATCGCATAAAGCCGTACGCGATAATTTATAGGAATTTTTAATTATTTGCATTTTGGCGTTCTCTGATGAAGTCTTCTAATGACAAACCATTCCGCGTCATCATCTGCTGATACTGTATGCTTTCGTAGATGAGTTTGATAATAACATGGATGAATACGTTCCCCTAAGATTGAACTTATATGGTGGGAATGGTGTTTATTTGCAAAATCACCACACCCACTTCATTTTTTTTCACCCAACACAGAGTCGCGAATAAACAAATCCTAATTAGAAATTAATTAGCTTACGAATTATTTTACACTGTGTGCGTTGTGGCATGTTTTATAAATTAAACATGTCAATTAGTGAAGGCGTAAAAGTGAGGACCAGAATGAAAAGAACACGTGCGATATAATTATTAATGTTATGTTGTTCTCATCTTGTCGCAAAACTGTGAAAAAGCTTCTTTTAAGTAGTTTTATCAAATTTCGTACAACAACCTAGCTATTGTACAACGTTCTGTGTAAATATTATCACACTCATTGGACTCAAGATAGACACAAGATAAGTTGATAGTTTCGTGCTTGTTTATTCATAATTTGTAAAAAAATTGACTCACATCACACTAGAATTTACGTATTTAAATACAATAAATATATGTGTGAAAATTTTAGTTCCGTTTTAACGTTCCTCAAACTTTACATCAAACACAATTCTTAAAATTGACAAAGGCTTTTATACAAGTATAAGTGATTAATGAACCATATTTATCATTTTAAATACTTAATGAATCCTTATTTTGAACATTTTAAATTTACTAAAATGTTTAAATGTTTAAAATGTTGTCGAACAGGATAATGTCTTATGCCATTTTAGAGTTGCAATTTATATCTTTAGACATTTCACAGGAGTGAACAGGTTTTAAATTTAAATTTACAGATAGATTTCACGAGCGAATCGTAGCTTGGAACAGACAACAATTTTAGGTCTTCTTTCTCTCTTTCATATCTGACTACTCCTACACACATAACTCGGTCCTTCGCTAAAAAGGCTAGACTCTGCCTCCTGTGGACTATATTTTCATAATATTTAATTTATAAAATGAAATATGTCTGTGAACTTCTTCTTGAAGAAAAAAAATTCTTAAATAAAGAGTTGTATTTATCCTTCATTTCTTTAAAAGGTGTACTCGTACTTTCGAGCTGTCAGACGCTGCAATCAAATCCAAAAAATCTTTTTCAAATCTTCAACTTACTTTCCAATATAACAAAATCAGGAATAAATCATTTTTATCTTAAAAAATTTACACAAATTTTAATTTAATATATTTAATTAATTCACACATTTTTTAATAAATTCACACAATTCCCGAATGCGTCTCTTTTCATTCCTATAACATTAGTCAATACATCATTACTGTATATGTCGAAAATAATTTCCCCTGAAATACCCGATTCTACATAACAAATAAAACACTAAATTTTGAACTACTTATAAGAGACAGACCGTTACCAAAGAAGGATCGTTGAATAAATAATCCAAGACATGTTCGAAGTATTTAATGTTATAAATCTGTTTGACAGCAATGCCATTTGTTGCACGACAATGACGCACGATGTCGCATGCGCTTCAATTAATGCGGCGACAACCATCTGTTTGCAATTTTTGCAAATCTGCAGCTAACCGCATGTTGGTGTTTGAATTTTGCCAGGCGCAGATGTTTGAACGTACTTATATGCACAAACATTGCTGTCGCCACAAAATGATAATAAATACATCAATTTGATTCATGCCATGACGTACGTCACGGGAATGCGACTACCATACAAATTGAATATGTCAACCGCGAGTTTCTGATGGGATATGTCAAAATTAAAGTCAACAACTCAACAGAAAGGCGGGTTTTGCGAACATGTATTCTTGTGAAATTAGAAGTCGATTTAAAGAAAATGAACATCATGCTAATGATTCTAAACAGAATATTTGTTAATGAAGGATAGTATTTCGTAAAATGAAGAACAAAGAAAATTAATTTAATTAGGTTTATATTATTCTGTTGCGATGGCGTTGTATCTTAGACCTAATGTTACATCAGGAAGTGTGGAGATTCTTAAACCTTTGTTTGCATATTTTAAAAAGAAGATGTAATTGAAAAAGGTTTTTCGAATTCCTGGTAAGTCTATCGTACTTAGCAGCATGGCCAGTATAAAATGAGTCGCACCGCATTAATCAGCAACAAAATCGATTAAGGAAATTCAATTCTGTTTTATGCCTAAATATTTAAACAGACTAAATCTGGTTTGCTAAATACCTTCTTTGATATAGCTTTTCTCAGTGAAATTTATTGATTACGATCTGAGTTTTTTTAATCTCTTGGACTCAGCATTACCGATATTTAATAGGAACTTTGCCTATTTACAAAATAAAAATTATTATTTGCCACTTGTTGTAGCATAAAATAAGAGTTTTTTTTTCAGAGTCAACTGGGTGTTTTAAAAGCGAGCAATTGATATACATAAACATACTAGCATCATAACAGAACACTTTTAAGTGGTTGTAAGTTCTCAGTGTATCAGTATTTCATGTGGTGTATTAACATAGCACGTTTTTCCAAACAGGTAGTACGATGCTGTAATTTATCTAATTGTCATTCTTATCAGTAATTATAGAATACAAATAAAGGAGTTTACTTTGAGTACCAATGACATGGTCTGTCAAATTTTTTGAAAATTTATCATTTCTTGATTTTTGATTTGATTAAACATTTGATGCATTCAAACTTTAACAAGTCGATTTAGTCATTTTCTAATTTTCTAATTTATAAATGCTTGTCAGATGTGACAAGTGTTTTCCGAGCTCTGCAGATGTTGGAAATAAAGTGTGTCAGTGTGTCTTAAAACCGTAAAGGAAAATATATTTGGCTTCTCACTTCTACATAAGTGGACATAATTTTGAGTGATTTTCTCTTTTTATTTATTCACACAATCCCCAACATATACCAGGCATCATCTTGCAATAAGTTTGCCAAGAGAAATAAAAATTTCTCAACGGTTTTTTTTATCAGAAAGTTGATTCGGTGACCTGTACCAACTACACTCTTGCTGTTTTAATGGACCTTCATCGAGCCAGAGAAATCGTCACTTTTCAAGCCTCAAATTTGTCTAGGTTAAGGGCAGGTCCAAGGGTTAATCTTAGCATTTGGATTAATCGAATGAGGTTATGTTTGGGTAAGTGAAGAGAATTCGGCTCGTCTGACGGGCATTGCTTGGCAACTGTGAGAATATGATCACGGTAACCTAATTCCACTTGAAACAAAAGTCAATTTATTTACAATACAGAGTAAAAAAGAACAAAATTGTCTCTCAAAATAAATATAACAGAACACTCCACTGAAAGTAAATCTTAGGACTAAGCCCTATTCTGAGCTGTGGAAATTACAAACATTGTCATTTTATTAAAATTCTATATTCTGTTAGCTGAATGAGTATAATACATTACATCCAGCAAGGTCAGACAAAGGATTTAACAGTTTCTGAATTGACCTTTAATCATAACGTAGCCTTTTCTTCGCTTCCTTAATTTAAAAAAAATCAACTTTTAATAAACTTTCTCTCGATTCTATTTCCAGCTACCTGTTGCTGATCCGTTCCTAGAGAAGGTTAATCTGTCTGACTTAGGTAAGTGCAATATTCGTTTTCCAAATAAATTTAATTTCTAGCTTAAACAGCTATGGCTGCAGAAGAATTTTGCTTTGATTCCGAAATAAATATTCAGAATGCCTAACACCCACCGCTTAACCAACTGAATACAATCCTAAAAGACAGTCTGCAAATTTGTTTGTTTTCATCCAAAACAACTACTTCGATTCTTGTGTTTTCTATGAATAAATAAAATTACGAATAAATAAAATTGTCAGGCAAGTAGCCAATTAGTCCACACTTATTATGAACGAACGAATCCACAAGCTGGTGTATCAACAAATAACATACATATTTATTTCTTTATTTTAAGCTAAATTATATCTAATTTAGGGCTCAATTATGTGCCAGGATATTTATGAGCCAGTAGTGGGTTTTGGAGTGGTATTATTATTACAGCCCTACCTATTATGAAAGCTTTGATCAATAGTGATGGAAGGATAGTAACATATTTAAAAAAAGAATTGCTATGTGTAAATGTTTAGGGATCAGTTTTGAAATATTTATAGCTTCTACTCAATATCTATTCTGCTAAAATATCTGCCTATAGCAACATAGCAATTTAATATTTTCGTTTTTTTATTTAAAGAGGCACACGCAAATAAATATGTTGGCAAAATTAAATGGTTCTAAATCCTACGCAAAAACAAACTGTAAACGTCCTGCAATCTATTTTACAAGAAATCTGTCATTTCCACAGATAACCTCGAACTTGACAATAATCATTGCAACAGTAATTAACGGGCACATTAGTGCCGCATTCATGCTCTCACCCTAGGGAGGCGACCGTCACGTTTATTCTTGAAATTGAAAGCTTTACAACGTCTTTTGGATACCATTCGAATGAATCTGTTTATTTCAAAAGTGAGATCTCTCAACGGTAGTGTATAAATTACCTGCGGGGAGAAGCGAAGAATCAATCCTAAGCGCTTACCTTTCAGCTGTTTGTTTTGTTGTCGTTTTCATTTTATTCTATTCCGTTTTTTTTTTAATTATCACAGATTTTTTGGCATATTGTCAAATTTAGAGAAGAAATCCTAGCCTGTCCGCTCACAGTCAAGGGTTAACCAGACTGTCTCATCCAAAAATTGTATCACATAGCTATTTTCAAATTGTTGAGAAGAAAATACAGACAAATGCCTGTGATTGTGTTTTCTGATTTTCCTCTTTTACTTGTCTAATGACAAATTTTTGAGAGGATTTAGTACACTACAGCTTAAAAAAGAAACTGTTTGATCTGGTTCCCGTCATATTTGTTGTTTCATTTAAAAAATAAAGTGAAAATTCTGCGAAAGTACATTTTATAATATTGCCAGTCGACTTTGATTTGCTTAAAGAGCACACATGTGGAATAATTTTACTATATGAAACTAATTCTTAAAAGAAAAACCATGTCTTCGGTCTTAAAAAATACAATTTTGCCTAAGTTACAACTTGAGTTTTGGTAAACGACGCTAAACTTAGAATATAACACTATAAAATATTCTCCTAGGATGTGAGCGTATTTTCAAATGGACAATAAATGTGTCCTTGCGGACTTTTGTAAAGACAAATCTGCAGTAAATCCACTAAGGGCTTATACACTAAATTCCGTTTTGTTTATATGCTTTAGTGTCAAAATATTCTTTACGAAATATATGAATGTATAACGCACACGTTGTATCTGACACGACATATGTATATGTGGATGTATTATTCCGTTTTGCCAGCCTCCACCAAAATTGTCAATTTGTTTAACGACCATCAATTAATTCATAACTATCAGTTATTTCCTTCATTACTAATAAACTTCTCTCATTCTTCAAAATCTTAAGACGTTTAAAGGAGTAAAAAAAATTATTTTAATACAAAAATAAATCACATTTGGTCAAGCATCAAAGTTATATAACTGGCTCCTGAATCATTTATTTCAATTCACCTCATAGAACATGATGTCAAACTTTACAATTCGAAGGTTAAACCAAACAAGAGTTCAGCCTAAGCTTGTTCGAATCTCTTCAATATTCACATTATGTTATACCAGTGCTTATGCAATTTGTAACGGTATAAAAAGAATTAAAAAAACGTGTCCTTATTCAAAAGTAATATAACTAAAACATATAAAAATAATATAAAAATTCACTAAAGTTTCGTTAACATATAAACAACAATCAAATAAAGTGGATATTGAAAAATCAATTTTTTTTATCTTAGGTGCAGTAACACTTTTAATCACTACTGTCGATGTGAATTTTCCGTTTGCGCTCAATGAGAAATATTCATTTTCCTCTAAAGATCGCTACGCTCTTAACTCGCCTCTATCTCTGCATAGTTGAGTCCGCAGCTAAAATATTTGTCCCGCCGACATCTTTGTGTATTTTCTTTTTCTCTTTACTTTAAAGAAAATTTATTTCACTACTTCGTTCAGTTTGTGATAAAATTTCGAACGGTTTGCAGAGTCCCACGACTCATTTGAATATTTGTATCAATGCGTAAATACCTCTGAAAGAACATCGAAACATTTTAAACCAAATTTCGAATGGAAAACTACGCGGTCACACCGTTGTGTCGTACAACAAGAACAAGCCTTTGCTTACATCGAGTCCGGAAAAATTAAAGAAAAAAAAACGCGATCAAACCCTAGAAAAATTGATAATGTTTGCGAACAATACAACAATGTGACACACCTCCGCATCTGTAAGCAAGTTCCAAATAGTTCTGTGGAAGCCCAAAACAAACACCGACTGTTTACGCGATATCATTTAGTTAATTTCCTGAAAAAAGGAGAAGTGTTTCCGCGGGCTAAGGGATACTCAATTCAAGGACTCCACCTCTCTCTCTGCGCTCTGCTCTGTTTGACCGCTAGATTTAAAACAGAAAGATTATTTAAAATACCCCACTAAGTGTGGGTGGTGGATGGACGGACAGGGTTTGTTAGTATGTGTACGGATATAATTTATCTGCCAAATTACAGTTGGGATGGGGGTCTGTTATGAGGCGTCAGTCTATCTAGAGAGACGCACATCTTTAACGGGGAGTTATAAAATTAGCATCCGCACGTTCTCTATGGTGTGTGTGACGCCGTGACGATGACAGATTGAATCGAGGAAGGCGTGGTGGTTGTTGGGACAATTGATTCAAATCATTAAACGGATCATTTTTGAGAGTGGAATGTAATCAAAGGCCAAGGAAAATACTATGTCAGAAGAGTTGAATACATACCTGTGGATTGTTTTGGTAACAGTTGTTGCAATAGGCTTTAAATTGATTGTTGTGTTTACATTTGAGTTTTTGTTAAAGCAAAACAAAAATAAAGTCAATTTGTTTATTTCGCACAATATTGTGACTCCCGTAACATTTCGTTTCAAGTCACCTTTCTTTGTTCAAAGATCTTTTTGAAATCTGATTTTTTTTAAATTTATATAAAATAACATGAGTAAATATGACTTTTATACTTGATCTCTCTTAATATGTCGTTCCGATCGTGCATTTTTTAAAAAGACATAAAATTTATATGAATTTCAATGCTTTCTTTTGAATTAATTTTAGTCTTTGAATACATTGCAAATTAGGTTTCTTAGAAGGTTCTTCATATGGTTGTATAATTTGCCATTTACAATTATTTTGATAATCTAATCTAATTATTGTCCTTCGGAAACATAACAGACCTAGTCCAAAAAAAAAAT
Organism: Eristalinus aeneus; assembly: GCA_955652365.1. Taxonomy (NCBI): domain Eukaryota; kingdom Metazoa; phylum Arthropoda; class Insecta; order Diptera; family Syrphidae; genus Eristalinus; species Eristalinus aeneus. The sequence goes on from OY019130.1 coordinate 37,428,933, forward strand.
AAAAAATGTATTACAGGACACTATATACGCTTTTTGCCTATTTCATTTGCCTGGAATGTATTTACCTGAAAACTGTTATCAGCATTCTCCAAATAATAAACTCATTAATTAAATGAAAAAAATTCGTTTCTCTTTTCAATTTTCTGATATTCTTGTGTCAATAATTCATTGAAAATTAAACCAAAGTTCTATTCGTTCATCAGTTCTTTTAACTTAAAAGAGTAAAAAAGTAGCGTAGAACAGAACCAAGCATTTTTTTTTTTAAATCCTGCACCGCAATCCGACGGTACAAACAACGGCTTCCGAAATTTAAATTAAATTTAAATTTAAATAGTATATCTTTATAATCTATTTTTTTAAATATAAACACTGTTATCTTTCTAAATGATTCTCTTTATTTAATTTAAATGGTGTCAGAAGAATATGAAAATTACATACATTACTTGGACGCAGAGAGGGATTTTAGTTTAGCCTTAATAGCACATTTTTGCAGCCCAACACCTTAAGTTTTATAAAGAGACGAAATATTATAAAAGCGGTAACATGTGTCGCCTATGTCAACCTTTTCGTAATTCTTAGAAACTATGTGTATTATGTGAAAAACACGATACAATTCTGCATTTCTTTAAAGTTTTCCCTGACATCTGAATGCAAATGATAATGGTGTAAAGGAAATGTTTCCGAAAAGTTTTAATTAACGGAACGTCAAAATAAATTTTCAAAATACAACATTTTGAATATACGTCTTGTTGCCAACTAGACATGACGCTTAAATTCTTTGAAAATGTTTGTATTCTAAATTTAAACAATACAGCAAGTTCATAGTCAAAAGTGATAAAAATAATTTGATTGGAATGCAATCATCAAACAGAGAGATCAATCAATTATTTAGACGCGATCACCGTTTTGGGATTTATATCCCAAAAGAAACACTGTTAAACAATATACATTATTTGTTGAAGGACTTCATTTCCAATCACGAAAGCTTTCAAATGTATTTTATCTACGAGTACAGCGTGATATCATTAACTGTATAACTCTTTTAATATTCAATTAGGTCAAACATTGTGCAGGGGAAACATTTCATTACAATTCGTTTGAATTAATTTACTAAGGTTGTTCTTTGTTACTTACTAGTCCGTATACATTTTTGGACTTAATGAAGGGTTTTTTAGTACGGTGGCAATAAAATAATTAAATATCATGATTGGATGTCGAATTTAGATTGACATTTAGTCTACCATTTTCCTAGATTATTTTTTTTTTTTAATTTTTAAATTCACTTGTGTTCATTGTTTACTTTTAATACTTACATACAGCGATTAGTAAGTTTTTATACATTTGATTACAAGAAAACACCTAAACCCAAGTTCCAAATCTACGTCATTTCTATAAATACTTTTAGAAATCATCGATATCATACCAGATGTAAATGTCTTAAACATAAATTGAATGTACGTACGCATTGTCGTAAATTAATTAAAATCTGTTGTCACAAATGAATTCAGTTGAACGCATTTCATTCGTTTTATAAGCTACCTTGAAAATCTCTCACAACGAATTAAAACTGCACACCTAATTTCTTAGTACATCTCTTGAGTCAATTTTTGCCCAGTTGTATATACGAGTATTTATATTTGCCAAGTCAAATACAAATCTTCCATGAATGCAACGTTAACTCATCGTCTCCTTAGCTTATACCTAAATTCCAATCAAATTCAATCTTTCAATATTTGTTTTACCTTTGATAGCGGAAAACCTCAGAATTTGCCAGAATATGCATACATATTTAACAATACAATCCCAAACATCAGGTTTTGCAAAAATGCACAATTTAACATAGTAAATGATATATTTCTCTCCAATTACACTTGCGCCAATGGGGCATCTGCACACGCTCATCGTCTTGGATACTGGGCATGCTGTACATTAATCAAATTCTTTTGTCGTGTTCCTTGGCAGATAAATTAGTTCGAAATACATTACAAATTTCTACAGGTTTCTTTAGAAAATATTGCCGTATCACAGAGCAGGGCATAGAATGAAGCAGTGTTTTATTTTTAGAGCGCGTATTGTCTATATTCTTTTGGTGAACTAATTTAGCAATGTCAATGTCGAGAAACGATGTGCAAAACAGCTGAGTGAAATTTCGAAACTAAACAGAAGTAGAACTGACAGTCACTGAAGAGACAAACAAAACAACTGAACAAGAGTGTGTCGCAAAGGACATTTTCGATAAATTTCCTAAACGGTTTGTGTCGTTTTGGTAATGTGTCGAAAAATATTAGGAATTTATGATTGTGGTAGTGTGGTTGAAACCACCGAAGAAAACCGAGTTACTCAGGCTCTCATTGGATCTTTTGGCAGAAGCCCGGAACAAGTTGGAGCCACATGTTACAACTGCATTTCTATTCTAATCATGCTGGTCGATTGGTGCTCGGTGGGCCTACCAACCGAGCACCTGTCCCACCGGAATGTTGGTGGGACGTTGACAGATATCCAATTGAGAGCATAAAGGAATTTGAACAAGTGTCCGAAGGATGGAAAAAATTCTTAGCACGACTGCTAAAGAAAGGTTTGACTGTGTGTGATGTTTTATTTTATCTTGACCTACGATACAAACATTAATCTCTTTTAATAGGTATTTTAAGACTTAAATCTTATATTTCAAACACCTTATGAATATGATATGAAACACAGTATTGAGTTAACAATGTAAGGAGTCTTATATGTAAAGACAATTTGTGAAAGAAATAACGAACTCCCAACCTTCTTTCATATATGACCTTAAAAAATAACATGTAATTAAAACAAGAGTTCTTTTATTTATATAACGTCATTGAAAGGTTCAGTGATACATGAATAACGTGAAATATTAATAAAATAAAAAAAAAGATATTTGATAAAAAAATAAATTTATTACATTAGGTAAATTTTTTTATTCCTCACAATTGTGGAAACCATGTTTTTTCATTGACAAACGGTACTCACTGGATACTGCTAGCAAATCAAAACTCAAACTCAGGTGGTGTCGTAAACAAATGCTAGGCGTTCATACCAGAAATCCAACTAGGGACTTCGACGTGTGAGAATCGCACGTACCACATGCAAAATAAAATAAATTCTGAAATTTCGTATTGCCTTTCTGATTAACTTTTAACTATAGTGAATCACTAGAAATTTAATTTAAATAGCAAATACTTCTTAATTTGAGTAACAGACCGTTTATTAGCATTTAGTATGTAGAACAAGGGAATTGTAGATATCTCCAGAAAGACGACAGATAGCATTTTCCTACTTAAATCAACAGTCTTCAATGTTATAAAGTCTTTTAAAGATAACGATTTTCTTCATCGAGTTTCGGGAAATAGAATGCCTTCCAAAATTTCTACTTATCAAATTAACGAAGAATTTTAAGGGTGGTAAATAGAAACCCGAAGGAATCAGCTGTGGAAATTGCCAAAACTTTGAAGAAAAAGAATTTCATCCGCAAACAGTGCGCAATTTTTTACATAAAAATGATCTAAAAGCTCGCACACTTCGCAAAAAGCCAGCCTTATCAGAAAGAAACATAAAAAAGCGACTGAAGTATGCTAAGGAGTACGACGGATGAGATCTGGAATCAAATAATTTTTTGTGACGAATCAAAATTTAAAATTTTCGGTAGTGATGGTCGACGCTTTGTGTGGAGGAGGACGGAACTGATTTTCATCCCAAAAATGTCAGTTGTACAGTTAAGCACGGTGGTGGGAACATAATGGTTTGTGCTTCAATGGCAACAAACGGAGTTTGTTCCCTTCATGTAATTGAAGGAAATTTAACAAAGTTTAAAAGCGTTGATATCCTAAAACGTTGTATCCCCGAAACCAAAAATTGGGACTACCGTCGGGTGTAGTGCTATTGCATGATAATGATCCAAATCAAACAGCCGGTATAACAAGAGATCGGGGTATTTGGAACATAAAAAAGGTGTTGCCGCATCCCCTCCAAAGTCCGGATCTTAATCCCATAGAGCACCTTTGGGCTGTTTTAGAAAAGGAAGTTCGAAGAAGAACCATTTGTTCCAGAGAATAATTAAAGACAGCATTGTATGAAGAATGGTAAAAAAATTCCATCGGCTGTAACAAAACAAGCTGGTCGGATCGATGAACAGAAGATTGCAGGAAGTTATAAAAGCTGAGGACAACACACAAAATATTAAACAATAATTATTATTTTCATTTTTTTAATTATCCCATTTTTTTTTTTTTTTTTTTTGACCGATGAATTTGCACTATTTTTGATTTAAACCTTTAGTTCCTAAAATTAAAAAATTAACAATAAATGTGTTTTTGGATTACTAAAACCGTATTAAACTGCAGTTTCATATGCAATTTATTTCGATTTAATATGTAAAAAAATGGCGGACATATTTCAATCTGAATTTGAAGGTAATAGGTGTCCCAGTTTTATTTTTTTGGTTCACTGTATGTTTCGATCGAAAACGAAGATCTTTCTTATTAATTCAATTTGCAGATGTTGTTTTTCTATTTGTACAGGTATACCTGTTTCCTTCCGTTTTTATGAAATTTTTTACACAATGGATTTACAAAATATGCATTCAATTTTTTCGTTTCTTTTTTATATCTAGAAGAGGACGAATCACAAATTTTTGTCAAATTTTTCCGTTTCCACAAGTGCTACGATTTGATACCAACGTCAGCTAAATTGGTTGTTTTCGATACTCAATTGCTAGTGAAGAAAGCATTCTATGCCCTGGTTTACAATGGTGTCAGAGCAGCACCGCTGTGGGATTCACAAAAACAACAATTTGTCGGAATGTTAACCATCACAGATTTTATAAAAATCTTAAAAATGTATTATACATCGCCGAATTCTTCGATGGATCAATTGGAGGAGCACAAGTTAGATACATGGAGAAGTAAGTGTGATTTGAACCATATACACAAATGAAATGATTATCATTTTAAAATTTTGTTTTGCAGGTGTTCTCCACAACCAAGTAATGCCTTTAGTTAGTATCGGACCTGATGCATCGCTATATGATGCTATAAAAATTTTAATACACAACCGAATTCATCGACTACCAGTTATTGATCCAATGACAGGAAATGTTTTGTATATATTGACACATAAGAGAATTCTTAGGTTCCTGTTTTTATATGTAAGTTTTAACTCAAGGCAGCTTTCTACTGAATCTAATTGGCGCTTGTGGTGTTTCTTTTCAGATAAATGAACTACCAAAGCCATCATATATGCAGAAAAAATTAAGAGATTTGAAGATTGGCACATATGATAATATTGAGACTGCAGATGAAAATACTAGTATAATTACGGCCTTAAAAAAGTTTGTCGAGAGGAGAGTATCAGCGTTGCCATTGGTGGATGCCGAAGGACGATTGGTGGACATCTATGCAAAGTTTGATGTGATTGTAAGTATTTCCTTGTTTTTAAGTTGTTTCTTTATTTGAGAACAAAATAGTCCTAAAATTTAATAACCTCGCACATTTCCACACGTAAATATCAAAAACTCTTAAGTAATGGATTTACCTTCGAAGCACATATTATGATTAAATATCAATTGAAGGTAATTAATTCCATAGCTGCCGTTGTTTGACAAGCGATTGTAAAAAAAATATTCTTTTCCAAGCTCACAGCATAAGCTCCTTCGTCTCCCTTAAATGCTTCAGCGTTAAATTTTGTTATACAATCCTAATACTTGTGTCGAATCCTAGTCTTCAATTTCGAAAATTGGAAACATACACACTCAATGCTTTTCTTACATCTATACGTCGCTAGAGTTTCTGAAACGTTTTCTGTTTCGACATTAAATGTTCTTTATTTGCCCCAAACGCTGTATTACCAGCAGTTAATCGATCCATAACCCCCACCCATGGGATGTATTCATCAAAAACTTCTCCATTAACGACATTAGGTGTCGCTGAAGTATTTTCTGTTCTCTATTTTACATACATTTATTTAACCTTTTAGATGACGTTCCAGGAACCTAAACAAACTTAAAATAAAATTCGAAAATTTTACATATTGTTATCATAATCTAACAATAATTAATTCATATTTTCGGAAATTTTAACACATCAACTTTCATTTCAGAATCTAGCTGCTGAGAAAACCTACAACGACTTAGATGTATCGCTGCGAAAAGCAAATGAGCACCGCAACGAATGGTTTGAAGGTGTTCAGAAATGTAGCCTTGATGAAACCCTATATACTGTCATGGAGCGCATTGTTCGCGCTGAAGTACATCGATTGGTTGTAACCGATGATAATCAAAAGGTTATTGGTATCATTTCCCTTTCCGACATTCTTCTTTATTTAGTGCTTAAGCCAAGCGGTGAGGGAGTTGGAGGATCCGAACAATCTCTTCGGGCTACGGATCCAATACTAAAAAGAAAATCATCTGAAGAAGAAGTGCCAGTTGAAAAGTCACACTCGGGATCAGGTAGCCGATCACTCATCGAAGATATTGTCGAAGAAGAAGTTATGGATAATAAAATCGAAGATACCGTCAATAATAATAATAATAACGGCATGGAAGACACTACCAACAGTGACGGTGCTAGTCGTGATCCTGCCGAAAATGAGGAGCCAGACGAAGAAACATCCAGTGAAAATTCAAAAAATAATGAAAAAAACTCCAAACATCGTCTGATTGAGGACGAACTGGATGATGATGTGATTATAAAAAAGGATACCACCAGAATGCCGTCCGAATCTAGATCAGTTGATGACGATACGGCCAGTTTAAATCAAGCGACTCTAAATAATTCAGTACCTACGGCCAGAGAAGTAGCACTTGTGAGCGAGTAAATTATTTGAGTTTTTATTTTTAATATTGTTCCAAATTTATACTACGAAAATACTAAATATCAAAATTGTAAACTATATTTGTTTTTGCCTAAAGTGAAGAATGCAACTTTTATTTCTGCAAACCACATTTCAAACACCCATTCTAAAAATAATTTTTTTTATCACTATATCCAGCATTGTTTTATAAGATATAAAATTTAAATTTATTATGAAATATGCTTGGTCGTTAAATGGTCTGCGCATACATTGTTTTGCTAAGATGTCGACATTGTACAACTAGAATGATACATTAGAAATATATTTAAAGAGCAGTTCGATGAATATTTGATTTGAAATTTTATCTAAGCGTGATTTTGTTTAAGGATACATGAAAAAATGTTCCTTAATCCGGCAAATTATTGCTTTTTATCGGCTAAAAGTATCAAACCAAAAATGGATTTTACGAATACATTCTTCACTTGTGACAAAACAGGGTTACATATTTTTTATACTATAATTTCTTACAGTTTGTGTGTTTAAAGTAAGCGTTTTAACATTCAAATGAAGCAATTTAAAAAAAATATATATAAATTAAAACAATTTGTTTTGTTCACAATACACAGGATAATGTTGTTTTACAGTGGCAGTTATTTACAAACCCACCCATATTTATTTCATTAAGAACATAAGAAAATAATAGATTCAAAGGCCTTACAGAAAAGTGACTAGAAGAAATTTGTCCCGACATTAGAACTTGCCCAAATTTGCGTTTGTGAAGAGACCAATCATTAAGAAATTTCGTGTTGTTACAGTAACTTATTACAGTAAATATCCGAATGTCAGTATAGAAAAATGTTTCAGGGATAATCAACAATAGTCCACCAATATTGTTCGGAGGGCATTAACATTTCATCAAAAAACAAACTACGTTTCTCTTAGCTAATTCTCACATTTTTCAATGACTGGTTTAGCACTGTAACACAGACAGTTTAAATATTCAATAAATTTACGTAAAATCCTTCTTTGTTTTTACTAATTCAATAAAAAACGAAAACAAAATAAAATTTATTCTGTATCCCAATGTATCCTTAAACGCGCTTTTTTCTATTTCTACTTCTAAAAACACCGTTATTATACAAAGGCAATATTACATTTATGATAATCCATAAACCTAGTATGATCACAATAAACAAATGAAAAAAAAATAATTAAAAGCAAGTAAAACCAATAAATTAATTAAAAAAAATAGCATAAATAGAGCTACAGCTTAGATTATTTTTTCTATACTTATATACACAATAAAGTAAAATTTAAAATAAATAAATGATACAAAAATAAAAATCCACAACAAAGATTTACATAAAAACTAAAATAAGTAAGTGTACTTGTAATTATTTTAATGGAGTGATATTAAATTTTAATAATTTTTTCTTCTTTTGTTTAAAATTTTTAAACTTTATTTAAAAAATGAACATTGTAAACACTTTGTTTATATATTTTGTGTAAACTGTTATTTTTGTTTTTCAATTTATCTTAATTGTAATTTGTTGTTTTATTTTATAATTTTTGAATAACACAAAAAACAAAATAATTTTAGAAACATGCATACAACAACAACAAGCATAACAATAATAAATAAATAACTTGCTAAGATCTTATAGAAAAGGAAAAAAAAGCTAATCGAAAAAACTAAAAGTAATAATAAATTGTTCAAAGTTAATTATTATAAAAGATATACAATTACATTAAGCATTAAGGAGCAAACGATAAAAAAAACATTTTAAAAGAAACAAATAAACTATAAATGGGTTTAAACGGTCAAGAAAGTTGCGCATAACATAAAGAAAACAACATTGGTAGGACATGAGCACGAAAAAAAGAAGTGTAACAAATGAAATTCTATCTAAATAAGTTTTAGAAAGTAAAAAATTTAAATATTTTATTATTATAACAAAACAAAGCATATAGAATATAGAATGTATACATATATATCTATACATATATATAATTACATTTTCTCTTTCCTAAAATTAGGTGATATTACTGACAAAAATAATATAATTAAACAAGACCGCTAGAGATAGAGCAAATAAAACAAAACTATAAATCAAATGTGAATAAAAATTATACGATGAAAAGAATGAAATAAAAGAAAAGAAATGTTAAAAAAGTTTAGTTCAATTGCGTTTTATTTTCAATAAATCTGTTTTGAAATGTTTTTGAGACTGTTTTTTTTTTTTATTCTTATCTTTATATATTCAACCAGGAAAAATATAAAAAATGTTAATGTTTTTGCAAAGATACTGGAATGTATTCAACGGGTTCTGCCGATATTTATATGTATTCTTTCATATCACTTACCGCTTATATAATAATAATAATTGCATGGTGCGACAGTCCACAGGAGAACCATGGCCTAGCTTGTTCATGAACTACTCGTGCTGTGCGGCGAATTTCAAGAAGCTTTTTCTTAGACAGTTATTGCTCTTTGAGCTTAGTCAGCACCTCGAAAGAGGTGTTCAGTCGGGAACAGAACCTGGACGTTCGGCATGTGAGTGTCGCACTTTACTTACCGCTTATAAAAATAATAGATACAATTTTGTTTCTGAATTTAATGTTATCATTCTGAAAGAACGAACAATTCAAAGAATAAAGCTACTGATACGAACGGTCTACTTATCTCTAATCTAACAACTCGCATGCACCAACTTATAGTGAGAAGAAAGCATATTCAAAGCACGGAATGTGAGTTATGTAACTACTGAGTGTAATATAACTACTGAGCACCGCGTATATGATATTTTCTGCCGTTTTTGTGAACGCTACAAACCATTTATCATTGTGAGTCCACCATGTCATGTATAGTTTTAATATTCTTGCCTGACTGGTGAGGTTGTGCAGGACGGCGATGGAGAACTTTCTAATGCTTTCAATTTTAGAAAGGTTTAAGACTAGGCGACGCTCTGCAATGTGAAATTTTTCTTAAGGGGGCCTCCACTCAGAACACACGGTCTCCCAAAATTATACATACAATTGCTTGCAAATACGACGACATTGATGTGTCAATGTGTGTACGAAAACAACGTCAACAGAGCGTTTGTTAGTATTTAATATTAGCTAGTATTATTATTGGAGATCGAGGGCAAAACGAAGTTTGTGATCAAGAAAATACGCACAAAACATTACTATATGCAGATAAAACTAAAAAAAAAACTCTTAGTTATTGCGGTTTATATAGGTAATTGAGTTTCGAAGGACTAAGCTTACATTATATAACAGATTCATTTTGCTCTATGACTCAGAAGCCCAGACAATCTTAAGAGAAAAGAAAATTTCAAGATTCAATCTATGGCCCTGTTGGGCTGATGATTCTTGAGAACAAAAATCCAAAGATGAATCGGACGGTCTGTTCATAATCGTGGCAAAACGTTTATGGATCTACTGCCAAAGATGATTAGTACATGTAGAGCAAGCAGCGGCTCTTACTCCGAACGAATGGAAAAACGCAATAGAGGACACCCACGGATCTCATGAAACACGTAAAGGAAAAAGGACCTAAACCACCTTGGCGTACATACTCGCTATGGATTGTTGTCGCTCTCTTTTTTATTTTTAACTTTTTGATAATATTTCTTTTGTAGAACCTGCCATCGAAAAACTTACTCTGAAACGATTTATGATGTAAAATTTCACTTCTAAATAAACTATATTATGCCTTTGTGAAATAATGTGAAATTAAAAATATGGGTTAATGAAAATTTATAAAAAATAAATTCATTTAAGAAACAAAGCAATTGCAGGGTAGATATCTCAAATTATGCATTCGTGTTGCACTGTGGCGAACTTTCCTTAACATGTATGTTTTTCTCATGTGTTTTATTACTTTAATGTCTAACGAAATATTTTTAGGGGATCTTTAAGATCAGATTCTGAAAACCATAAAAAAGAGTGCGCCTGTTACTTCATTTAATTCTTAATAATCTAATTTTAAATAGTAAACAAAACAAATACCTTACACTCCAATTTTTAAGGATCTTGACAGTAACATGTATGACTGTCTTCAAGTGGATTGTGAGTTTTTACTTGCGACTGTCATCTCCGACGAAGCGCTGAGGACTTTGTTAGGAATCTCGGAGCAGTCATCTTAGGTGTTGCATTCATAACCGTTTTATTGAGAGAATGCGTCGTACAGTATATTGAGTTGATTGTTAAATCTTCGCCTCGGATAACACCAACGAATACAAGACTTGTAAAAATTTTAGAAAGAAGCAATTGGAAAGTATGGCTCTACTCTTGATTTCAGCACTAATACTCTTTTAGCTGTTAACTGCCGGATTAAAGTAAACGAAGCGTTAACGACCTCAAAATATTTAAGACCCATTTCACTGCTATTTGCTGCTGTTTTCTGCTGTTTTCAGCTGCCTTTGTGAAAAGTTGGTCTGTTCGCGTACAAGCAGCAGCAATTTATTCATTACAAGAATAGACGAATAATATTAAGTTTCATAAACGAAACAATGTATAACGACATTGAGACCTATAACTAGGTACCAGTGTTTCCTTAGCTGATGCAGAAAGAAACGTTACCAATGGGAAGGGAAATTCTATAAATTACAGGAACGACAGTTGATTTAGGTATTTTTTCATATAAAGATATATAAGGTCATAAATATGATTTTGTCGTACAAGTACAGTCACAGGAAGTGAAGTTAAATGTAGAGTGTCGTATATAGCGCTTTCCACACTGCGCAGTGTAGACGATTTGATATGGATGGAATCAAAATTTCATTCATTCCTAACTGCAAGCTTCCCGGAGACAAGGATTTGTCGAAGGACAAAAGTGGAACGTCTCAAGAATTTGTGGCTGATATTAATGGAGTAGAGGTAGCATCTGTGGTTTTAAAAGACAATCAAATAATTACCCTCATATCAAATTTTAATGGAAAGTTACTTTCTTCAAAAGTAAAACACGTCGACAAAAAAATAACGTTGAAATACCTTGCCCTAATTTAGTTACGGAGTTTAATAGACATATGGGGGAGTCGATCTTCTGGCTGGGTTATTTGGGCGCTATAAAATAAAAATGTGCGCTAAAATATGGTACCTACATACGTTTAGTTTACCACTTGGTTGATATGACAATGATAAATTCGTGGTTGCTTTATCGAAAATTTCGAAGTAAATTTCGAGCTCAGATTGCTTATTGCTTGTGCAACCAAAGCATTCAATCTACAAGCAAAAATGGAAAACCAAGTGATCTGAAAAACAAAACATACAAGCAAAAAAGAAACGCTCCACAACAACAGCTATTTATGAGAATAAAAGGCAACCGAATTGTAAATCCTTTTCATTTACAAAATGCTGAAAATGTGGCTTACACTTCTGTCTTAATAAAAATAATAACTGCTTTATAAAATTCCACACCGAATAAAACACAAAATATAGTATCGTACCACTGCACGATGTAGCAGATACGTATATACAATTAGGTTCTTACAATTGATGGAAGAGTTATTAAAAACAGAGATTGTTTTTTTTTAATTTTCTAGTATTTACAAACATAAATTATATAAGAAAATATTTTATTTAAGTAAAAGATAAAGAGTCGCGCAGTGTGGGGTTAAGTTATGTGGTTCACATTTTGCACAGTTTGAGCATCGGCTTAATTCTCTCTTGATCAAATGATCATTTGTTACCTAACTGAATTTTTGCAGATAGAAATATATACATATATGCAGATATATACGCAGCTTTAGCTTATAATTTAACGTAAGCTTCAAATATTCAAAATTATATATCGATTTCTTTTTAATTTTCGTGTTACACTGTTCAGCTATGATATGATTTTCCTCCGAATTCGTACCGCATTCGTAAAACATAATTTAAAATCAATCTTCTATCTGAAAATATTTTTCTTTATGTTATACTTGACTCAACATGGGTTTCTTGACTTTTGTTTGTCTTTTCTGAGTCCTCCGCACTATTACACAAAGCACATTTGACATTCATCCAATTTTTAAAATTATAATATCAGAATCAATAAACCTGAATTTTTAAAATATAGTGTATTATATGTATATCGACGGAATATAGAAAGCAATAAATCTGAACGAAGCACCTAATCTAATTTTTGTGGAACACCCTGCAGATGTACAAATTGTATATTCCTATCCCCTTAAATTTTTAGCAGAAGTGTCAAAATGTCACTCGCTGTCAATAGGGTTGTTTACCACATGAGGTTTAACGTTGAGTCCACGCATTTTGTATGCTCCATGAGATAACCAATCCGGAGCACAATTCGAAATGAGTTCATTTGAAGTTAAAGTTCTTCCTGGCAAGGTATGTTTAAAAAACGATACAATTGTCCTAAGCCATATCCAGTCTTTTTTTGTTTGAAGGGCCGCGCCTTGGTTGCAACAAAGGCTTTTCAGCCGGGCGACACAATTTTTGAAGAAGAACCATTCGTGTCGTGTCAGTTCTCTTGGAATGCAGCCTATGGTTACATGGCCTGTGATCACTGTATGCGACCACTTGAGACAACTATCGAGAATGTGCGCCGTCTAGCTAACAACCCAACTCTAGTAATCCCCTTCCCTGAGCATTGCCCCACAGTAAATTGGATTTCACAATTTACTTTCTGCCCGAAGTGTAAAGTACGATATTGTTCTGAAGACTGCCGCATAGAGGCAAGCAAGAAGTATCACAGAATAGCATGTATGGGTCCTTTTAGTGGAGATGACACGCATCCTATCAATGTGCTTAGAGAGACATGGAAGTAAGTACAGAAAAAATCCTTTAGAAGGATATTAACATCGTTTTCCTATAGAAAGATGCACTATCCTCCCGAAACAGGTACTATAATGCTAATAGTACGTTTGATGGCGATGTATGAACAAAATAATAACAAGAAAGAGTTTCTTGAAACACTCCAATCTTTCCAAAGCCTCACAATCAATACCGAACATAAAATATATCACAAAATCTTAGGTGAAAACTTTGAAAGCCAAATGGAACAACTGTTTGTGGCATTTTGTAACGCATTCAATTCAGAGCAATTTGCTTTAGTAAGTCCGATTTTTTTTCCGTATATGCAGCATACTAAAGTGTTTCATTGTAGTTTACAACACCGGAAGCTTTCAAGTCTCTCATGGCATTGATAGGAACGAATAGTCAAGGTATTGCAACAAGTCCATTAGCTGATTGGGTAAAAAAAGTATCAGAACTACCCCTTGATGAGAAAGCAAAGCAAGAGCTTGATGCATACATCGATGATCTCTATCAAAAAGTAGAAGAATGTAAGTAAATGCGAAAGCATAACTTTTTAGAGGTGGTCTAGAAGCTTAAACTTAGTCAAATTTCGAAATGACCTAATGATTCTGAATATTAAGTCATTAACCTTAATTGTGAAAAAAGAGGGTTGAATTTTTAAATTTAAAAAGTCAATTGCAATAAAAGTAGCAGTATGATCAATTACTAATGGTGGGTCGTCATTAATGAAGAAACATGCAAGTTTCTCTTACTTTATTATTTAAATTGATTAAATTAACTAAATTAATTGTTATACAGAACCTTCAAGGCTATTTCTGTTTCAGTCGCTGGTGAATTCTTAAACACAGAAGGTTCTGGTCTCTATCAACTTCAGAGTAAAATCAACCACAGTTGCGTCCCAAACGCTCAGTCGAGTTTTCCGTATTCAAATGATATTGTCGTTCTGAAAGCGATCGGCCACATTCAACCAGGAGAAGAAATATGTATTTCATACCTGAATGAATGTCAACTAATAAGAAGCAGGCATTCACGTCAAGAGGTAGAAATAATTTCAAAAAAGCCAAAAAGAATAATTATTACCGATAATTTTAATATTTAGATTCTTAAAGAAAACTACATCTTCCTTTGTGATTGCCCTAAATGTCAGGCTCAAGCCAATGACCCAGATGAAACGAGCGAAGATGAAGACGATGATAACATGGATATGGATGACGATGATGACATGGATTAAGAAATTGTTACTTTTTACTGATACATTTTTATTTTGTTAAAAAATAATATAAATGACCAAAATAATACAACTGTTTTTTTTCTGATCTTCGTTTTTAACTGAAATAAGCCCATTGCACATTTCTTTGCTTTTCGATCTTACGGTGGTTTAAATACCCGTTTTAGATATGAGATGGCCGAAAATATTTCTACGCCCTGTTTTAAAAGACAAATCGGAATCCTGAAGTTGACAGTTGCCATAAGGAATGTGAAGTTCTCGAAAGCTATGTACATTGATGAGAAGAATAGCAAAAACAAAAAAGAAATTGCAGTGAATCTCGAAATTGTGCGTAAAGTTTAATAAAGTCGCTGGTTCGATTCCTAAGTCTCACACCCTTAAAAGAATCCACTGCCTTTTCTCTAAAAGAGAGTAAATTGTATATATCTATTAATTCTCACCGTTGTAGTCTGCAGTAAACCGTAGCCCTCTCCTGCTTGTGGGAAGAAAACTTTATGTAAGTTCTGGATTAGAGTGCATCGAGTTAGATCCATTGGCAATAGACTGATGATCAACTTCTGCTAGTTTTTTGTTACAAGTATCATGTTGGTGGAGATATGCAATTAATTTACCACAGCTTGTTTAATAGTGTCCAGTGCTTGGTTTACTAATCTTAAAGATTAACACATTAGTAAAACACTAAACCACTAAAAAATTCTTGGGAAGACAATAAAAACTAATTTCTGTTCGCCATCGGCGATAATTACTATGATTTTTATCTCCGTTTTGAAATCAGGCGCCATATTATTTCAACAATTCACATTGCAATTGGAGTCCAAAATAGAGGAACATGCACCACACATACCACCCCAGATTTTTTTATAAGGAAGTAAAGAGCATTTTTGTTTTCAGATAAGGTTTTTAATAAGTTTCTCACAAATATACCTATATACAGATCTTTAAGGGTGGCGTACGTAAATGAAAAGTAAATAATCTGAATTTTTTTGAACGTGTATTTTAGTTGGTTTAAAGTAGAAACAAATACTCTGAAAAGTACCAAATTATTACATAAAATTATAACCAGTATCCTTGTTTTTAATTTGAAGCGGGTGTTAATCTTATTAACGTATTGCTGCACTCGGCCAGTTCGGAAATAGAAACTCGACCTCTTTGTTTCAAGAATTTAGCTACTGCATCGAGTTCCGAATCTGAAATATATATGAACTTTCCCCGATCGTCAATCACTCCAGTGAGTATACCATCGGCTTGCAATTGAGTAATCCTATCAATAGCTTGTTGAGTTTTCAATTTGAAATGAATGGCTAAATCCTCCAAAACAACAACTTTGTTTTGTTTAATGTATTCAAGAAATTCTTGAAGCATATTTTCCTTTTCGTCGTCTTCACATTCATCAAAACCTTCTTCTTCAATTTTAAAGGCTGCTTTTAGTTTCAAATACTCCTCATGTTCTTTACGTTCTGCCTCTAATCTTGCCAACCGCTCCGCTTCGGCCAATTTACGTTCTTCTTCGGCTTCCTTCTCATCGAGTTTACGGCGTTCTTCCTCGAGTTTCTCATCACGTGCTTTTTTCTCCTCTCGCATTTTCATTTCTTGTTCTCGTTGCGAACGTTTTTCAGCTTTAGCTTCTAACTTAGCACGTTTCTTCGCACCCATCTTTTCATCGGGCATAACGTGAGTGGCAACTGGACCCTGTTCCGTATTTTCATTGTCTGCTTCCGCTTCATTGTTATCAACAGTAGCCGCTGCGTTATTTCTTAATCGGTTTCGTTGATTTCTGGCTATTTGAGCACGTCTTGGAATGCCTTCAACTGGACGATTTGGTACTCCGCGTTGAGCTGGTTGAGCATCTGCAACAAATGTAAAATTTTAAGAATTTTACAAAAAAAACCGTGGGGCTTGCTTTACCTGGTTTACTGGATTTCTTCTGTAAGAAAAAAAGCGTTATTATGACTACCAATAAGGAGACAGCGATTCCAATAAGAAAAAATAAGTCCATTTTGCTCGGAGATAAAGGATTTCTTCTTTCTGAAGTAAAAGCTAGATCCTTGAAACGTCAACAAAAATATTGAAACGTCAACCAGGGATGGATTCTGACGTCAACAAAGAAGTACGACCAGATATGTTTGAGGAACAGCTGTCAACCAGGAACGAATTAAGTTTAGGGGTTTTTGCAGTACTCCCTTTATTTAAACAGAGACCGTACAAATTCGATATTATATAAATATATACAATATCGAATTTATATATATATATATTATATATATAAATTCTTAAATAAAATTTATCGAAAATATAACGCTAATAACAGAGACCAATAATATGTATAACCTTAATGGTTTCTGATTGAAAATGTGTGATTTGCGCAATAAATTTATCCTACAAATTTATATACGTAAGTACGAAGACGAATATACGCATTATACACAAGAAAATTTGTTGTTCTGGTGGCTTTTCTACCATTATAATATATGATCATTATAATATATGATAATAATATCCAATGCTCGAAAGGATAGTTATACATCCTTATAATTTTTTATTTGACTGTATATAAGCAATGTGTACAAAAACCAGAGACCAATTCTATAATTGTTTTTGGAAGAAAGATCATTGGTTTCTTATGCGTACATTAAATGAAACGCAGCCTTATTTTCTCAAAAGATGTTTCAATTCACTAACTCAACGAACATATGCCAACTGTCAAGTCAATTCATTTCCAGTTCATTCCTTCAGCATCGAAATTTCTCATGACGTGTCGGCAATCGAAAAACAAAAAGTTAATATAATATTTTTTTATAAATAATTCCCGCGACAACTAACTACAAAATGTACAAACGAATTGCAACTCTTGTACTACTCGTGTGTACATTGAATTCTACCTTCGGTTTATATTTCCACATTGCCGATACTGAAAGGAAATGTTTTATTGAAGAAGTGCCCGATG
The DNA here is from genome assembly GCA_955652365.1 of Eristalinus aeneus. Classification (NCBI taxonomy): domain Eukaryota; kingdom Metazoa; phylum Arthropoda; class Insecta; order Diptera; family Syrphidae; genus Eristalinus; species Eristalinus aeneus. Next base: position 37,446,680 of record OY019130.1, read on the forward strand.
AGACGACCGTCATCGGTTAGAACAATTCACATTTTTTCTTCCAAAATATAACTTTTTTTTCGTAATTTCAGTAAACTACAAGGTAGAACTTTATGATCCTCGCTCAAATGGTTTCATGCCGTCTTCGCCTAACATTGGAATGCACGTGGAAGTTCGTGATAGCGATGATAAAATGATCCTCTCGCGTGTCTACAGCTCAGAGGGTCGAATCTCATTCACTTCACACACACCCGGTGAACATGTCATCTGTATGTACTCAAATAGTACATCGTGGTTTAGTGGATCGCAATTACGTGTGCATCTGGATATCCAAGTTGGAGAGCATGCCATTGATTATGCCAACGTTGCGCAAAAGGAAAAATTATCCGAACTGCAATTGCGAATCCGTCAGTTGTTGGATCAAGTACAGCAAATCACCAAGGAACAAAACTATCAGCGCTATAGAGAGGAACGCTTTAGGCAAACAAGTGAAAGCACTAACTCAAGAGTGCTGTGGTGGTCGCTGGCACAAACTATTGTTTTGGTTGTAATGGGATTCTGGCAGATGAGGCATCTGAAGAGCTTCTTTGAAGCAAAGAAATTAGTTTAAATTGCTTACATAGTGTAGTAAAAGTGGTTTTCAATTCACATTCGACATTTTGTTTATCCAAAAATGTTTTCATTGTACACCTACTCGCTCCGGACTTGTATTAAAAAAAAACTTGAGAAAGTACACGAGTAAATTTGACATATTTTATTTTCGAAAAGCCTGTACAAATATGTTATTTCGAACGAGCAAAACAAAATAAAGAAATTCTTTTGTGAAGTGGCTTTTTTCCCAATTAGTTCTAAAGTGTTTTGTATTGACTGGGTTATCTGAAACGAGCAGATGCAAGATAATGCATCATGTAAGGAAATCTGGGTAGGAAAACTGATATACCTAGGACAGTATGGCAATTGTACATGGCTTAATTGCGTCTGTTGCTGATAAAATAAGACCTTGTCCTTGTTTGTGTCTTGTGCCGTCTGCCTTTTTACTGATATCAAGGGCTTCTTGTTTTTTATAAATAACTTTCTTCTTCCTGCTTCTTAAATAAGAATTTATTGTAAAGAAAAGTTTTATAAAGTACAAGTTTCAACTACTATGCAAATCAACATTATTTGTTCTTTAAGTCTTTGAGCGGTTGGCCCTTCACATGATGGAAAAATGCAAATAAGGATGCAAAAACAGTAACTCTTGAAAAAATGCGCAACTTTTTACAACTATGTAGTCCAAATACAACTGTTCCCACGGTACGAATCGTATGATGGGTACGGTATGTGTTTTCACATACCGTACCCATCATACGATTGATACGGTGATTTTATGAAGTGCTCATTGAGAATCATATTTTTTCTACTATAAATTGCGTTAAAGTAAATAAATGTGTGCTCTCAGATACCATAGCAATTTTATCGTTCCATTAGTAAGTCGGTTCACAGACACCAAAACATAAAACTGTACTAATTAATTATTTTAACGGATACTAATTCCAAATAGTACGTTACCCAACCGTTGTGGCCACCTTGGCGTAGTGGCAATAGGACAACGCTCACACGCCGAATGTCCAGGTTCGATTCCCGGCTGGACACTTTGAATTTTTCATGGCACCACCTCTTTCAAGCTACTGACAACACTCAAAGAGTACTAACTGTCTAAGAAAAAGCTTCTCAAACTTCGCCGTTCGGAGTCAGCAAAAAAATGTAGGTTTCTTCTACTCGTGAGAGAACAGTATCGCGCACAACACGAGTAGTTGATGAGCCACCCAATTATTATTATTAGTACGTTACCTATGTCCAAATTTAATACGTTTTATACTAAAACAGAAAAGTATCCAGGACTGTTTTTTTCTTATAAAGTCTTCCATACCTGCGTCTTACAAATTGTCTTTAAAAAATGTTCCTTTAGTTACTATGCGGAACACAGTACCTACGCAACGGTCTTCAACGTTGAACACGTCATGTTACTTTTATTTTTATATTATATTTTGTTTAATCATATTGAAAGGTGTGAGTTCTCCATTTTGCAACGTAAGAGAAAACTAATTTCCTTATGACTAAAAGTTACAACTTGAAAAAATGTATTCTAATAATAGGTACACCATCGTCGTTAAGAAAGTACTAAAAATTCTTAATGTCTTACATTATCTTTTGCTGGTACCCTTAAAGAACGCGCTCAAGATTCATTTAGGTGTACATCATCTCAATCTTACTCAAGACCCGAATCAGATCATGTCACAGATACTTCATACAGACCCTTTGAAAATATAAATGAACTACATAGCTACTTATCCTTCAGAAATCGTTATATTTCAATTTGTATATGACTAACAGCCTTATCATTGTAGTCAAACATAAATCTTGATATTGTGGTTTGCTATCATTATATTTCTCTATTGTGAATGGTTGTGACAATTGATAAAAAATACGTTTGGATTGCTGTTGAAGGAATTCAAATAAATTTTAAATTGAGTCTTTAAACAAAGCCATTCTTGGCAAATTATATAGACATAGAAAACCACTTTAACCTAGAAATGTGTTTTTCAACTATTGTCTATGGGACCGCTCTGGTTTCATTTACTTTATGTAACACATGAAACATACAAATTATGGTGATTTTATGAAGTGCTCATTGAGAATCATATTTTTTCTACTATAAATTGCGTTAAAGTAAATAAATGTTTCCTGAAATAATTTTTAAAAAAATTTTACTTTTTCTTTGAATGCTTTCTTGAGACTGTGTGAAAAACCATACACACAAACTTCGGCTACAGAGCCGACTGTGCTACACATTTTAATTAAATAATTTTTCCACAGAAATATAAGTTCAACCGCAACATGTTTGTTATTAGGGTTCCCATATGTGTGTCAGTCATGGCTACGATTGAACCTGTTTTTTATACTGCTGGGTACAGCATTATGCGGTTTCCTTGTGTCACCGACTTTTTGTAAAAGATATCAAATTCAGTGACAATATTTTCCCGTTCATCTTTCTCTGTAGTTTTACATCCAAAGAACGTTAACTTGTTCATCAAACACCTCCCTTCACTTGACTATAATTGCATTCGTGTGCAGTGAGATCAACAAAACAACAGACAATAAAACAACAGTCTTGTTTGTTCAAAGATAAAGCCGCGAGATATAGGAAAAAGAAAAGAGAGCTAAGAGCAAGATAGAGAGTTGCACGCAGCACTCTGTGCAAGGCATACATAAGTCAGTCGTCTTAGGCAAATAGCTTTGCGTTATCAGTCTGATTTGGGGAAGCTTCAGTTGAGGACAATACGTGGTGGCGATGCTTTGATGCCGTGGAATAAAGTTGCATTTTCTCCTATACTGTGAGACTGACCCCAACAAATTTGGAATTACTTAATTTGTGTAGTGTGCATCCCCACCTCATTTACGCCAACAGTTAACCGACTTGTAGCAAAATTAAAGTGTCAATATAAGGTACATATATCAACACACTATCTAAAAAAGAAATGTTTTGCCCAACAAATTATGAAGAAAACGAAAGTAAGCAAGTCAAATTAAGTGAATTCAAGTCGCGTTACTAAGGCTTTATTTTCATAAATATATTCATGTGCTAGCTTCACCATTAATCGTCAGTGGCAGCAAGAAAAACCCAAATTATGAACCCACTAATTTCATAGCGCAGCGAAGTCATAGATATCCAGTTGCCGTTGTGTTCATTCTCATTATGAAATTCTTTGAAGCCTTTGCGGCAAATGGAATTCGAAGTAAGTACAAAGTTATATTGAATTTTTCGAATTCGTTATCGGTTTTAGAGTGCATCTGATTCGAATTCAATTTCTTGAAATAGTTTTTCATAGATTCATCCTTGATTAAATAAATAAAAAATACACGGTCTGTATGTTAAATAATAATCGATCCCTGACAGCCATCTGCTGCCCACAGATTTTTCTTCGGCAGAAATTCGTGGGGGGGGGGGATACTTTGCTCTCTCCTGAGCTCTCTCTTAGCAAATGGAAAGCCGTTTAGGAGTTTTTCGGGGAAATTCGTAGGCATTTGTAGCCATTCAGAACAGCACCAGAAATTTGTTTGTGGATTGTGCTCATATGGATTTGATTTTTTAAGATGCAAATATATTTACTGTAATCGACGGGAAACAGATCTGTTGGAAAAGATCTGTTGCTATTCTATGCGTATTGAAGTCTTTAAATGACTCTGGGTGAAGTTTCTTATTTCTTATTTTAAATAAAAAAAATTGTTTAATAAATATGATTCATAAATTTTACTATAGGCAAAGAATATTTCCAATGTTAACCGGTGGACAATAACACCACCCGATGCCGCCTTTCATCATAGGTTCGGTTTCAAAGTGTAATGTAACCGAAGAAGTTTCCTCAACAGACGTTTGCATCGCAACGCATTCAATAAACTCTCTTCGTTATGCATGACCAGTGTCTTTCATTGCTTCCTCTCTTCTTAGTGTACATCGAAATGCACGATTTTTTTTGCTGAAGAATTAGCGTCATTGATTCTATGGACTGACGCCAAGATGTTTTGCAACAACACGTGTATGCACTCCTGTTCTTGATCTTGGATTCTCTGTTTACTTATAACTTAGCAAAGATTCTATTATCGTTCGGCTCGCTTATCTTTATCTTTCCGGCCTTCATTAGAGATAGATTTCTATGTAGAAGTTTACTTCCAGTCTCCGGAACCCAAACCGTTTTTTTTTTGTTTTTAAGCTATTCCAGTCTTGTACCCAAGGCTCTTCTACTTGCAAATCCGAGAACTCATATTAGTCGATAGTTCCTCATTGTTTAGGCCTTCTTTTAAAACAGAACAGCTTTGTAATCCCATCTTTCTACTCTTGTCCAGAAAAGTAACTTCCACAAAATGCTTATCGACGTCAGACCCACTCAAGTGACTTGCCCCTCCAACGTATTTAGTTCTTATTTAAATCTGTTTAAATAAGTTTATCTAACGCGGGCCACATGCGCACCTAAATATATTTTAAAATAATTAGAAAACAGTACCTATGACGTATGGTAAACATATTACAATGTGAAAAAACACTCTCACATCATCTGGTATTGTAAGTGTTGTTTGCACCTAATTTCTCTTATTAAACGATTTTTTCGAAAAGGTATTTATCGTGCAAAAATAATTTGATATATGTGTATCCATATTCTGTCTTCTTTTAACAATTTCAAAGAGGTTTGTATCGACAAATGTTGTATGACTCTTGGCTTTGTGAAGTTATGACACTTTGTGTCCAGACAGTCACTTTGTCTAGAGGCAATTGCATTGTTATTTGTCGGTGATAATCAATTCGGATTTTTATCAGCCTCACATTTTTTGTTTAATAATTGGCGCGTGCTAGAATCCTTAAGTGACCGGGATAAAGCCAAGCGCGGGCCGAAAGTATAGGACACTTACGGCAGCGAATATTTTTATCAGAGTTGTCATCAGCGATTTATTTTTTACTGTTTTTAGTTGTTATGATCGATTGTGGCTGAGTTGAAGTTTGTCCATTAAGAAGACCGACCTTTCTGAGTTGAAGTTTGTCCATTAAGAAGACCGACCTTTCTGAGTTGAAGTTTGTCCATTAAGAAGACCGACCTTTCTAGGTTTAAGTCAGGTTCTTCCAATTTCACACGTCAAGTTGACTGAGGTCATGTATACCTCGTTCCTACGCACACTGTTATATCCGGCCTTAAAGTGTAAATCCCTTGTTTTCGGTTCAGGCCTCCAATATGTTGTCCAGGGACCAGATGATACCAACATTTGATGAAATACATCTTCATTCGTCACCGAACGAGACAATTTTCTGGTTGTATTAATTCGGTTGTACCTATTATCCTCATTTTGGCATTCCTGGACCTTTATAACTTTATTGGATAGCCAATGTTATTTGCAGCTTTTCTTATTACTTCATATTGATATTTACCTAGTTTGTCCTGGATTATCAAAGCTAATGCTTCATCAGGACTTAAACCAGACATGTTGGAAGATGTTGAAGGCCCAGCAACAAATTTTCAGATATGGTTTATTTCAACTCTTGCAATTTAACATATCACTAACAAGAAATTAATTTTTCATTCATTTTTAAGAAGTTCAAACATTTAAATGATACCAGCCAAATTTTCATGACAATCTAACATTTCGATACCTTTTTTATGGAACGATTTATCTTTGGTCTTATATTGAGACCAGTTTAGGCGGCCACCTCCTTATTCGAGCCATGTTTTAGCTCTGAAAAGAAGTAGAAGTCGCTGGGGGTTAGATCTATAGAATATGGCGGGTGTAGAAGCAATTCAAAGCCCATTTCGTGTAATTTGGCCATGGTTGCCAACGTAAAATGTCTTAATGGAAGAGAATTCTTTTCTTCTTCAATTTCTCCCTTCATGTGTACCAATAATGCCATGTAGTATTCGCTGTTGTCTTTCTCATTATGGTCAATGAACAAAATTCTGACTGCCGAGTTGGCTCTGGACTGTAGTGGTAGATCCATGTTTCATCTATTGTGACATACGGAGGCTAAAGGTCCTGTTTATTCTGGCGAAACAGCCCCAACAGTTCTCAGAACTATAGATAGGATTTTTTTGGTCCAATTTGACCCAATGCGGCACCCATTTCAAGAACAGCTTTCTCATGGACAAAGTTCATACAAAATAGTGTACCACTGCCTTCCAGTCTGTGGGTTGTGGGTGAGGGTAACTTCCTCACCACGTAAAAATTGTTAGTTCAGAGACAACATCATGCCTCGGATAATGAAGGATCAACTATTGACGAAAGGACAATGATTTTCGGTTTTGCACGTGGAATGTGAGGTCCCTTAACAGGCCACGTGCGGCCAAACAACTTGCGGAGGCCCTTGACTGCCACAAGGCAGACATTACAGCCATCCAGGAATTGCGATGGGATGGGCCCGACAAGAAAACGATGAACAACTGCGACATCTACTACTGCGATTGCTACAGAGAGAGAAGGCAGCGCTTATTCGGATGCGGATTTGTTGTTCGAGGCCGACTTAGACAAAAAGCTTTGAGCTACGACCCCGTCAGCGAACGCCTCATGATAATCCGCATAAAGGCTAAATTTGGGAATATCAGCCTAATATGCGCTCACTCCCCGACAGAGGAGAAGGATGACAACACCAAGGATGACTTCTACGATCTCCTAAAAAGAACGTACGATCGATGCCCCACCTACGACAACAAGATCGTTCTAGGAGACTTCAACGTTCAGCTTGAAAAGGAGGACATCTTTGCTGGAGTCATCGGTAAACACAGCCTGCACGACAACACATCCGGAAACGGACTCAGGCTGTTGGACTTCGCCTCGGGGCGAAACCTCTCTGTGGCTAGCACGCGGTTCCCACACCTAGACATTCAGAAAGCGACCTGGCGATCTCCTGATTAATCCACCCTCAACCAGCTTGATCACGTTGCGATCGAGTTTCCCTGAAACTCGCTCAGAGTTCGACGCTGTTTGCACTAAACATAGAAGAAGACTGGAAACGTTGTCAAGAAGCCATCAAAGAAGCTGTCACTGATGTGCGGGGTTTCACGTCACCACCCAGAAGGAACCAATGGTTTGACGATGAGTGCAGGCAAGCGCATGCAGCTAAACAAGACGACACTGCATCGAACAACGAGGGCTGTTCGTGAGCTCTACGAACAGAGAAGATGGGAAGAGCACCGGCTTCTCAGAAGGAAAAAGAAGGAGTACGGGAAGCGCGCGGTCGAGGAAAGGTAAAACAGCTATCCGGAGGATACAAGGCTCGGACCAAGGCCTGCCGGGTCCAAAGTGGATAACTCGTAGTAGAGTCGCAGTCTGTGCTGAGAATAATTTTTGCAGACTCCCTAACGGCGATGACGGCCCAAATCCCGCTGTTAGGCAGAATGTTCTACTCAATTTGGACAATGATAGACAAGAATTCCGTTCACCGACTTGGACGAGGTGAAGATAGCAATATAAAAGCTGAAGTCGAACAAATCTGCTGGAACGGACGGACTGTCCGCAGAACTATTTAAAGCAGCTGGAGATAACCTGGTTGGCTGCATGCACCAGCTCATCTGTAAGATATGGTCGGAGGAAAGTATGCCCGATGAGTGGAATCTCAGCGTCGTTTGCCCGGTCTACAAGAAAGTAGAACCCTTTGACTGCGCGTATTGTGTGAGTGTCTGAAACCGTTTGTCCATAACCTGATAGGTCCCTATCAGTGTGGTTTCGGGTTAGTTATGTCCACGATAGACCAGATCTTCGCTTTACGGCAGATCCTGGAAAAGACTCAAGAAGTGCAAATGGACACTCACCACCTATTCGTCGATTTTAAGGCCGCATATGACAGTGTGCATAAAGACATTTTGGTATTCCTACCAAACTCGTCAGATTGTGTAGGATGACGATGGAGACCTCTCGCTGCTCCGTCAAGGTCGGTAACGAACTCACCAAGGCCTTCAATGTCAAAAAAGGTTTTAGACAAGGCGACGCACCGTCATGTCACTTCTTTAACATCATCCTCGAGAAGATCGTGCGTAACTCAAAAGTCAACACCAGAGGGACGATCTTCCAGAAGTCAGTTCAATTGCTAGCTTATGCTGATCACATCAAGTTATTTGAGGAATACAGAGAGCCGTCAATGAGGCGTTTGCTGGCATTGAAGCGGAAGCGGCTAAAGTGGGTCTGGCGGTAAGTGAGGGCAAAACTAAGTACATGCTGTTATCAAGGAAGCGCACACAATATCGACGTCTCGGACAGAGGACTTTGTCTGCCTCGGCTCCGTGGTAAACAGGGACAACAACATCAGTACCGAAATCACTCCTACCAATTGCTGTTTCTTTGGGTTCAAGAGGTAATTGAGTAACAAAGCCCTCTCTCGAAGGACTAACTGCTCTGGCCCGAAAAGTCTTTGAATTCGAGCCATTGGGACAACGCAACAGAAGACGGTCTAGACTAAGGTATTGCACACAAGTAGAGACTGTAGCACCACAAGAAGAAGAAGAAGAAGATACCACCAACAAATAGTTGTTTTTGATGGAGCAGAGTTTTTGCAACACTTTTCAAGCCATTGCTGGGCTTGTTTTTTTTTTTGTTTTTCCATCAAGGAGCAGTCTTTAATCAACACACAAAATTCTGTATTTTTCATTGAAAATCACAAAAGCAGCGCCACTTGAAGTACTGTAACTTGTAACATAATTATAAGAATGGTAACAGGTGTTACTTGGCCTTCCTCACTGAAAGATTTTCTTTTAATCATTCCTAAAATTTCACTAAAACTTTTGCTTTATCCGACACACAACCTTATATAATGTGACAAAAAAAAACTCTTTTAATTTTCGCAACAAATGTTGAAATGCAACTGCAAGGTTCAGAGAATTTCGAAATGTATTTAAATAAGTTTTTATTATTGGAATTTAAATATTTAATATTTTATTAATCATAAACCAATATCCGATTCCAGTAGTCGGAAACCACATTTTCCAATAAATAACTATTGCGCTCTGTAAACCGGGCGTATAATTTATGACATTGCAATAAAACAGTAAAAGACGAATTAACTATTGACGACTCCAGCAAACACTTGTCTTCATTTCAATATATTTTCTCTCTCTCACCTTCCATCAATTTGCTACACATTTTTTTAATCGAATAAAAAAACTTTAGGAATTTAATTCGATAATGTACTACTGTATGTATTTTGATTTTGTATATTTTTAAAAGCATTGAAAAGCTTTTTATTTTCGCTCCGATAACAAAGTGCAATGCTCTTAAAATATGTTTTAAATAAAAAACATCGATTCCGTAATCTACAAAGTGTAAGCTTATTATCCCCAAAAACACTTACTGATTCTAAATACTGGGGGTAAAAGCCAAACTAAGAATTAACATGTTTATACAGTACATTCTCGATTTACGCAACTTATAAAAACAAGTGTAGTTGAAATGAGTGAGTTTTTGCAATAATCGCGTTTGTATTTTTTAATTAATAAAGCTCTACCGTAGTCTTAGTTATGTTACCTCAGAATCAAATGTCGAGTGGAACCATTGTTCAAAGAATTCTAATGTCATCCAAATATTTCTAGTTGCCTGGTACACAACGGACATATGTTAAACATTTTTAAAATATCGTTGGTTTGCAGATTTACCGTTTATGGAAAGCTTAACTTTGTGTACACCAGATGCATTAGTGCAGGCGAAACACGTGATTCCTTCTTTACTTATCTTTCGAAGCTGGCGATTAAATCTTCAAGATTTTTGTTGAGCATAGGTCGGTAGAACAATCCGGACTCGTCAGCAGTATACGTTTAATGAGGATTCAGGTGTAGTTCTTTGACTTGTTCTTTTAATTTAATTAAAAATTCATTGAAAATTGCGGTTTGTTTGACAGGTTTTCTTTGCAAATTTTCAAAACGCAAATTCCGTGTGTCTTTTTAAAATTTCTTTTTTCGTATTCGGGCATCCGCCAGCCTTTAAAATTACCCTCTTCCCAGGTCCAGCTGTTCCAAAATCGGACAAACTTTCTTATATCGCCCTTTTTTCCTTTTATTCTTTCAAGTAGATTCATGCACATTCTACTTAGGGTATAATAAACGTGTGGAAGCTCCTTTCTTAATCTTTTCTAAAATTTCATTTTTGTTTTTAATTAAAAATTTTAAACTTTTTTTAATGACAACAATTTTTAAAATTCAAAAGTGACTGATCAGTGTACTGAATTCATTAAACTAACAAACATACATGTACAACCAAATATGCACGTAAAACATATATGCACAAAAGTACAAAAGTTGTATGGTAACTTTTTTTCTTGCGATTACCGCGTCAACAAGGTGGTGAATGCAGTTGTTGCCTATATCGAGAGTTGCGTAAATTGAGAACGTACTGTATTTTTTTTTTCTTTTTTTTGCATAAAACAATTGCCATAAGGAACCTGCATTATGATTTGAAAAAACACGCAAATAAACAAGTGTTATACAAACGCCTTGAAGAAGTTCTGTTGAGCATCTACTTTTGAGCTTTAGTTCTGACTTAATAATGACTTAAATAGTAAAAATGTTAACATTTGTTCTTTCTTTAATTGACTGGCCACCATATACAAACTCAGAGACACCCCTTCGAACGTATCTGGATGGTATAATGGCAAAAAGTTGAGGCAAAATCGACAGATATTTTGACACGAAGTTAAGATTCCTTTACTATTTGTAATTATTTTTAACGCAAAAAAAAATGAAATCGTACTAACCATTAACTCACATTACCAAACTCTTTATACTTACTTTTTTGTAATATTAAGCGTGTGTGTGAACACAGCGGAAAGTACTTATTGGAAACTAAGGCCGCATTGAAATTTGATTCAAACTTTCCGGGTTTGTTAACACACTTATTTTTATTACAAACCTATTTACTTAAACGTTTCTTATTTTCCATTATTTAAATTGATAAAATGTGTTTTATAAATTTTAAATGTATGATTTGTATTTTAGCTATCCTTGCCCTCTATCTCCGAGATGACCTATATTTTAGTGAAAATTTTTCCACCGTAATGTTACATGTATTCAACTTTTTTGGTCAATTCTGTCCGATTATTGGAGCGATCCTGGCAGACAGTTACTTGGGAAATGTTCGGACGATATCAATGTTTTGCTTTTTATATGGAGTGGGGTGGGTTTTTCTCATATTCACATCATTTCCATCGGTTGGGATATCTGTAACGTAAGTTCCTAAATATTTAATTCTGACACAAGTTTTAGTTGAATATTCCTAGATTTTTTGTTACAATATCTCTGCTCTTTATCTCAACTGGAAATGGGTCAATTCGTGCATGTATTACATCACTAGGAGCGTCACAGTTCAAAATACCCGAACAGAGCCATCACCTAGTTGAATATTTTTCTTTGTATTATTTCGTGTACTACGTTGGAATTTTCCTAAGTAAAGTTTTACCACCGATGGTTAGAGCTAATACGACATGCTTTAACAAACCGGGCTGTTACCCAGCAGTGTTTGGTACTCTCGGAACCTCGTTTTTGGCAGCATGGTGTAGGTTTTAGGAAGAGCTCAATTAAATTAACATCACACGTATAATAATTTATTCCTTCCAGTTTTTTTTACAATGGGCAAAATGTTTTATAGGCCTGAAAAGCTTTCTGAAGAAAACATTCTTATAAAATTCTATGGATGCATAAAATGCGCGTTGGTTAATAAATTTAGAGAAGGTACCATACAAAGAGGAAACTGGCTGCAACATGCAATCGGTCGTTATGAAGAATCGTTTGTGAATGATGTTTCGAAAGTACTCAAGGTAAGTTACGTAACATATTTTATTAACTTAACTACATTTATATTTGAAATTCTCCTACTGCAGATATCGAAGTTGTTTATTCCTCTGCCTATCTATTTTGCGTTATTGGCGCAGCAGGACTCAAGTTGGACGTTTCAAGCAGCACAAATGAACACAACTGTTGGCGGAATAATTTTACAAGCTGATCAAGCGAAAGCAATGGGTCCAGTTCTTCTTTTCATTTTAATTCCTTTGTGGCAATACGTAGGAGGGCCAATTCTAAAACGATTCCGCATTGAAATTAATCCTCTGCAAAGTGTTACTATCGGAGGTGTATGCTCAGCGTTTGCATTTATTTGCGCAGGGATTCTGCAGGAGTTAATATATGTAAGTAAAAGAAAGTGTAGTATTGAGTGTTTACTAACGAAATTTACTTTATTAGATGAATCCCTACAAATCCATAAGTATTTTATGGCAAATGCCGCAGTTTTTACTTCTAATGATGGGTGAATTGTTTTTGTCGATACCCGGATTGCAGTTTGCATTCACTCAAGTAAGTTTTACTTTAAATTACTACAATAAACTTTGCTGTGTGAAATTTTCATTTTTACTTTATGTAGTATGTAAACTATGGCTAAAGAATAAAAATACTTGCGTATTTATTTGTTTTTGCGTCACGCATATATGTGATACATAAAATATTTACTGATAGTTTACGTGACATTTATTTTCCTAAAATCATAGTTGTGGTTTTGACTCATGTTCAGTCTTAATTCCAAATCAAGTCTTATACGTTTTATTATGGTCCCGATTAGTTTTCTGTTTATTTTTGACTTGCGTTAAAATAGTTTCTTTTTGTTAAATTCTGTATGTTTTCTTTAAGTTTCTCGTTTCTCTTTCTGCTTCTTTCATTTGAGTTTTATGTCGAAATCATTGCAAGTTACATAATGTATTTGGTCTACAAAAAAGAATTAACTTCAAATATTTAGATAATTGGAAATAACTCGTTTAAATTTAATCCTATAATCAAGTTCTTTCAAACACTCTATACATCGTAATGAAATCGATACAAATTAATTCTTATAAATTAATGGTTGTCGACATATTTTTGCTTTTGATTAATTAAATCTAAAATACCTTCATTGTTCCATTATTTTTATTGTGAGAAAAGTGTACTTCTTTGCCTCGTCTTTTTACATTAATAATTCCCTGTCTGTCACTCCTAATCTTATCCACTCCTTCACTGATGACAAAACCATCAGATTTCCGTTTTCGTTAAATTCTGATCTTGACAGCATAATCGTTAATGCGTCCAAAACTCATTGCTCCCTACTATTATCTAAGCGTACTCAAAATGGATCCAAAATTGGTGAAACCGACTTAATATTTAGATGAAACTTTGTGATTGAAGAATCTAATTCGTCGTCGGTTCTTTTGGTCATAAGGTAGCAAATGAAAGAAGTTTATGTCATTTGTGTTATCCAGACGTTTCGACAGGGGATGCTGTCATCTTCCGGGGATCTTTGTTTATTGAGACGATAGAAATAATACAGCATTAGTGGACTTTAATAAAAATGGGATTAAAAAAAACTTACAAAATTATGTAATACTTTTGGTTTTGATACACGAATTCTTTGACACTTAACATTTAATATTAAATTAAACTAATACCATAAAATGTATAATATACTATTTAAATTATTATTATTATTATTTATTAGCATAAAAATACAATTTGTACACTAATAATAAAATGGAGCACTGGCTGCAAGGGCTTTCGTCTCTCTGGTTGGAGACATATTATGGTCTAAATTAAAAAGGTGTAAAATCTGATATATTATAATGTAATTTTAAATATGGAGACTAAATTCGTTATGAGGTTTATGTTTTTAAGCGAAGGATTTTTGAGTATAGTTATTAAGTCGGCCTAGAGCAGACGTTTTGCACGATTAGATGAGAAAAAATGAGAAATTTACCTAGAAGATGGTCTATGTTGAGTATATTGTTGCATATGTGGTATGTTGGTGATGGCACATTTTTTAGTAGGTGTAGATGAGTTAATGCAGTGTGACCCAGCCTGAGTCTTACAAAATTTGTTATAGCACTTTTTGTTGCCGTGGAGAGGAAGATAGAAGATGGTATGCAATCCAGGTTGATTTTTTTTATAGTGGTGATGGTATAAGTGCCAGTCGTCAAGGAGCATTATGCGGAGTTTATTGAGGATAAAATTACTCAAGTCCTTTTTGCTGTAGGTGTTAATTAAGAATGTTGGGGCAACACAAGCCCTTTTTGCGACGGTGTCAGCGGCTTCGTTGCCGGATATAAACATGTGTCCAGGTACCCACATAAGTTTGCATTTATTCCGGTTACTTATAACCATATCCCTAATCTGGCGGATGATAGGCGATTTATTTTTTAAATTTTTGACTGCCTGTAACACAGATAGACTATCTGAGCAGATTACACTTTTGTCTTTGGACGCAGCTGCAATTTTCAATGCCGAGATTATCGCTATTGCTTCGGTGGTGAAGATAGACGCTATATTCGGTAGGATCCTTTGCTTAAGAACACATCCGTTACTTTGGCTGTGTTTGCCTCTGTTTTCGATCCGTCAGTAAATATGAAGTTCCAACCATCCATCATTAAGCTGTTTTTAATGGTTGAAAAGCTAGAGCGAACTAACGTTGTGTTTGTTGTCTCCTTTTTGAATTCAGCTAATTGTAGAAGGATGCAGTCTGTTTTCATTAGCCAGGGCGGTTGTCGAGGAGCAGTATCACGAAATTGGCATTTTGGTATTTGTAATTTTTCGCCAAGTGAAAGCGATCTCTCGAGAGCTGAGAAAATTCTTTTGCTTTTTGTACGGTTCCTGAGTAGGTTGAAATCTTTGTCTATGGGTGACCCAGTGGCGAAATAAAGTTTGGGGAGTATTTTTGCAGAAGCA
Source organism: Eristalinus aeneus (assembly GCA_955652365.1). Classification (NCBI taxonomy): domain Eukaryota; kingdom Metazoa; phylum Arthropoda; class Insecta; order Diptera; family Syrphidae; genus Eristalinus; species Eristalinus aeneus. The sequence continues at coordinate 37,461,892 of OY019130.1, forward strand.
AATTTGTAGCGATGTTCGATGCTAGACAAGCCTGCTTCTGCTAGGATGTTCTCAATGGGTGTTGTTGGGAACACGTTCAGGCTTCTTATTACTGCTTGGTGATAAACCGGTTTAATGATGTTAAGAGTAGATTTTGGGCAGTCACCATATATACCTAGAGCGTAATCTATTTTGCTTAATATGAGTGCCTTACTCAGATAACATAGTGTGTTTATGTGGACATGACTCTTACTACATGATAACTATTTAATATTGCACCTTGCAGCTAATATGAAGTACTTTACATTTATCTAAGCAGAGATTCGCACCAGAGGTTGTGGACCAATGGGCGATATCATTCAAAACGCAAGAAAACAAATTATGTGTAATGTTTTGATCGTTATGTGTACACATAATGAATATATCATCTGCATACACACAAAGATCTAAAGCTTTGTATTTAATAATAATATTGCATAGACTGTTGAATGCAATTACGAATAGAATTACTGAAAGGGATGACCCTTGGGGAATACCATTAAAAAGTGGCACTGTGTTTGAAAACTTATTATTAATCTATACGCTAAATTTTCTGTTATGCAAAAATGATTTAATAAAACCGTAAATTTTTGGGCCTATGCCCCATTCTTTTAATTTATTTAAAACAAGGTGGCTGCCTATCCTGTCGAAAGCCTTTTCGAAATCTAAAGTAAGAATCGAAACACGGTTTCGAGCAGAGTTCATTGGTTGCCACGAATTCAATATGTAAAAGTGCGTCAATGCAACCGCGTTTTGGCTTGAGAGCCACTGGTTTTACAGTGGTGAGATTTTTTGATTTCTTTTCTTCAAAAGTTTCCATGCTGTTACCTTGTTATTTCTTAGGGAGGCAAGTTCTGCATTCCACCATGGTACTGCACGTTTTTGTAGTTTGGGGTAGGATTGGGGGATGGAGAGATTGGCAGCATGCCTCGTGCATTTTAGAAGTGTGGTCGCTTCTTTATTGACGACGGATGATGGTGTTTTTGTGGCTAGCAAGTTGGAGAGTTCTATTCGGAATTTTTTCCAGTCGGCAACATCGGTCTTATATTTTGCAGTGGGCAGAGTCGGCTCAGTATTCAGACCAAAATTGATAGAAGTAAATATGGGGAAATGGTCTCTATTGTGTAGGTCACCTAGGATGCACCAGGTAGTTTTTGGGACTAAATGTACCGAGCAGCAGGTGAGGTCTACGTAAGTAAGTGTGTTGTGGGTGGATAGGTGCGTAGGAGAGCCATCGTTTAGGATAGCCAGCTTGGAGCAGTTTATTGCATGTTCTATTACTGCCCCTCGAGAATTCGTTTGGGGTGAGCCCCAAAGAGTACTCCAGGAGTTAACGTCCCCTAGGGGAATTAATTTAGAGTTTATGTTGGAGATTAAGGTACTTAAATGGCTCTGAGTAATAGATTGATCTGGTAAGATATATAATGTAACAATTGTAAGCTTCATTGTATGTTCAATTTCGATTGCACTATTCACCAGATTTGAAGCCAATGTAAAGTGCATATGTGGTACATTGTTCCTTACCAGTACACCAATACCTTGTTTGGCAGTGGCATTGCTGGGGAAATTGTCGAAATAGGCAGTGTAACCTTTAGGTACAAAGGGGTGTTGTTGGTATGGGTAGTGGGTTTCTTGCAAGGCAATAACGTGGGGCCTGTGGTTTTTAATTAGTAGGTTCAGTTCATCATAGTTGTTTTTGTAACCTTTAATAATCCATTGGAGAATTTTAAAGGTACAATGACAAGAATAAGCACTGCCCTGTTCTACGCCTGTAGAAAAGTGTGTGCTGCGTTATTGCCTGCGTTTTTATGATGGCGAGTTTTTGATCGCAGCCTGTGATGATCACGGGGAGAGGGGTTCGCCTAACTGTAGGCAGTACCCCTCTATCCGTGATCAGCGCGGGTTGCGATCCTTTTGTGAGATCAGTGTTGTTGGGATTATACATCATCATCCATTTCGGAAGAGTTGAGGTAGTAAGCATTGTTGTTTATAAGATCATTTGTGATGGTGGTTATAGGTGAATTTGGAGACGGATGTGAGGTAGACGTTAGCGTTGGTGGTAAGGGAAGTGGGCGGTTATGTTTGGGATGGCTGTTTGCTTTTGCTTTCAGTGTAGTTTGCGGTACGAGATTATTGCTGGTAGGTAAGGGAGGAAGTGTTGTAGAACTTACGATAGAGGATATTGTTGAAGCGAAATTATCTGTAGAAATTGGATTAGCTGAATTATGAGCTGACTGAGAATTGGAAGTAGATTTGATATTGCAGGTTTTATTGGCTGAGGTGGGGGCGGAGTTTGTGTTGGCTGTTAGGCTCGATGGTGTGGGGGCACTTGGGGGTATTGCATGAGATTGAGAAGGAGCTTAGGCACAAACTGGTTTAGAGGGAAGAGAATCGTTTGTAGTTTCTTTGGTCTTTTCAGCAAAAGTGACTGAAAGTGTGGGTAGATGACTGCCATGGGATTGGTTGTACAAACGTTTGGCTTCGGACTTACTACATCTGTTTTTTGTTTTTATCCTGAGTATTTCTTTGTTTTGCTGGTATTTTGGGCAAGAACTGGAAGAGGAGGGGTGGGCTTCTGAGCAATTGGCGCATTTAATACGAGAGCAAATTTTGGGTTTATCACACCTCTTTTTGGTGTGGCCAAGTAATTGACAATTTATACATCTCATCGGATTCGGGAAATATTTACGGACCTTGTCGGTGTACCAACCTATTTCGACACTGTTGGGTGGGACAAAAAGATCGAAAGTGAAAAGAACCATGCCGGTTAGTTGTTTGCTACCGTCAGCGAGTTTTTTGGTGAATTTATAAACATCAGTAACACCCTGTAACTTCATTTCATTTATAATCTCGATCTCGGGTACGTGCTTTAGGAATGGGGCATACACAGTGCCTTTGGATGAGTTAAGGTGTGGGTGCATTTTAACTGTTACAGGGTATTGGTTGGCCAGCAAGGAAACATTAAGGAATTTGTCTGCAACTTTTTGGGACTTGGTAAGAATAAGCAGACTGCCATCTTTTAGTTGATTTATATTTTCGTAATAAAACGCTAACTGATGAAAGGGGATGCTTATCGTCTTTGGCTGATATGGATATAAATTTGGGATTTTTCAAATTAGCACTAGTTTGAAGAACAGGGAATTCTTCAAAGAAGTATGGCTTTTTTCTTTTAGACCGGGGTTCATGAGTGGACGTATCAGGCAGGTAGAGTGAGGGAGAGAGGTATATGTGATCGTGAAAAGGACAAGTTGTGTCCACTTAGGACAAAGAAATATGGAATTACACCACGAGCGAAAGTCACCACGAAGTTGACGCTACGAGAGCTAGACGGAGACTGTATTTAAACTAAAAATCTAGTATTGCACTTAATGTTAGCACTTCGTTGGGTGAAGATCAGTATAGATGTATGTAGAAGAATGACATTGATATTTCCAAATTGGCGGGTCGTTATCATTGCCGAGTAAAACGGCCATTATGTTTTGTGTGTCTTGTTTTCTGGTGTGTTTTTCAGTCTGCAGAATTTTAACATTGTTGAAGCCCGGATGGTGGTAAGTCAATAGGCAGTGGTTGGCCAGTACTGTTTTTGATGCGTTCTTATTGTTAATGTCCAATTTATGGCTAGTCAATCTCTGATTGAAAAACACACCAGCAAACGGTACGGCAATTTTAATTGCTTTTATTTTACAATATAATCTTCCATAACATCAATGCATTTGTTACATCTTGAGATAAGCTTTTTTTAAACCCTCAAAAAAATAAATTTCCTCTTTCTCTGCAAAATACCCATTTATTGCCGATTTGAGTTCTTCATCATCCGAAAATCTTTTTCCACGAAGACATTTTTTCAAATCCGGAAACAGGAGATAATCACTAGGGACAAGGTCTGGACCATACACAAACCACAAACCCGCGCAAAGCCTTGGAAACTCTCGCTGTGTGAACAGGAGCGTTGTCATGAAGAAGCAACACACCCGCTGCGAGTTTACCCCGTTTTTTCTTCTTAATTTTCTCCCGCAAATTATGCAAAGTGGAAGCGTAGGATGTGGCATTGATGGTTTCCCAAAAAACTCTGGCCATGAGCTTCCCGGCAGACGGAGTGACTTTAAACTTATTCGGGGACTCTTGTTTGCTTTCAGGGTCATAGTGGTGAACCCATGTTTTGTCTCCAGTAACAATTCCTTGCTTAGTAATAATAATTGTTGGAGCTACAGTCCACAGGGGGACCAGGGCCTAGCTTGCTCATCAACTAATCGTGTTGTGCGCGGTACTGTTCTTTAACGAGTGGAGGGGACCTACAGATTTTTGCCAACTCCACATTGCGAAATTGGAGAAGCTTTTTTTAAACAGTTATTACTCTTTGAGTGTTATCAACAGCTCGAAAGAGGTGGTGCCGTGAAAAATTCGTGTTAAGCTGGGAATCGAACCTACATCTTCGGCGTGTGAGCGTCGCACTCTACCCACTACGCCACGGCGGCCACCTTGCTTAGTGAGAAATTTAATTACAGCGCGATTTTCACCATCATCGTCTCAGTTGCCATTATGATTCTGTTTAACTAGAGACAAAATGCGAATTAATAATGACATTTATATGAAATTTTATATGAATGCACTAAAATAATAGTATTACTTGATAAGTGAGTCAAATTATATGTATAACCACAGCTTCACCCCGATATCGAGAACTTATTGAACGTTATATATATATATATATACGTATACGTTAGAAACACTTCACATCATTAATAACAGCAACAATATGGACACAAAGCAGAACGCACAAAACATATCGGCTGTTTACTCAGCAATGGTAACGGCCCACCAATTTTAAAATATCAATGGCATACTACTACATACATCTAGACTGATTTTCCCACAACGAAGTGCTAACATTACGTGGAATACCAGTTTTTTAATTTAAATAGTATATTATTAATTTTATTATTAAATTTTAAGTATTTCATAATTTTGTAAGTTTTTTTTAATCCCATTTTTATTAAAGCTATATTATTTCTATCGTCTCAATAAACAAATATACCCTTAAGATGACAGCATCCCCTGCCGAAACGTCAGGATAACACAAATGACATAAACTTGTTTCAGTTGCTACCTAATGACCAAAAGAGCCGAAGAGGAATTAGATTCTTCAACCACAAAGTATTATAACTTGGTCAAATTCATAACAAATATACATACTTAGATGGAACGATCACATATTTGTCTATTTGTCTAGGTTTCTTAAAACGATGTAAAAAATGGTTCACCTATAGGTACAAAAAACAATGCGAACGTTCATTTGCCCAAAGCTTGAATTTAACACTCCCGTCTGGTCAGGTGCTCCTAAGGCCTGAATGTACTGGATAAAATCCAAAAGGGAGCAATAAAAATGATAGGTAATGTAAATATTGTGGAGTTAATCGAATTATCTAGAACATGAATAACGCCTTTGGCACGTGTGAATTATAAAAGCAGAATGTATTATAATATAATTATATTATATATTATAAGTTTATTGCAACCGAAAAAAGCAGGTTTTTTTTTTAATTGTAGAAAGCAAGTTCCATTTTTCGTTTGAATAAAAAAAATTCTTGTTACGATTTAAGTTTTTTTTTCACTCACTATTATACGTCTACCGAATATATATGGTATAGTTTTGCTGCGCTCTTTCTTTTTTCATAGAGTTGCTCTCATGAATTTATCAGCTGTTAGCATAATACTTAAGTGGTTTTAACTCCTACTTTTTGATAAAAAAAATTTCAGGTTCCTTACGCCTTGTTCGTGTTTGTCCTGCACTTGAAATTATTTTAAAAGGATGAATCAATTAGAAGGTGATTAACAAATGAAGCAAATGCTGTTACCTATAGCTTTTAAAAGCAATTATGCGTGTTGTGCACGTTTTCGTAAGTCGTGATCCACGGAAACGTACAATGCCAACAACGGCGAATGCTAAAACCATTACTAACTTAGAGTATTATTAATTAAATTTGCTAAATAACAACTATATAACACTCTTGTCAATCACTGTTTCTTTGGGATCAAGAGGCAACTGAGTAATAAAGTCCTCTCTCGAAGGAATAAGCTCGCTTTATATAACAGCTTGATCATTCCAGTCTTACTCTATGGATGGAAACTGGATGTTACTAAAAGCGGATGAGGCAGTCCTTAGTATTTTCGAGAGGAAAGTTTTGCCTGCTATTTTTAGTCCTGTTTGTGTTGATGGCATATGGAGGGGAAGATATAATGACGAGCTCTATGGGCTGTACAGCGGCATGCGCCTGGTCAAGCGTCTTCCTATACAACGCTTAAGATGGCAAGATCATGTAGAGCGTATGGGTACCACTGCTCCGGCCCGAAAAGTCTTCGGATCAGAACAATTAGGACAACGCAACAGAGGACAGCTTAGGCTAAGGTGGCGCACACAAGTGGAGAAGGATCTCAACCAACTTGGAGTGCTCAACTGGAGGCAGCTGGCGAAAGATCGTGCTGGCTAGAGAGGCATGTTGGTTGAGGCTCAGGTCCCCGGACTGTAGCGCTACAATTAGAAGAAGAATAACAGAAGATTCTCTCCTGTCGTACTGCAATCTAATAATAATTGTAGTCCACACAGGGAACACGGCCTAGCTTGTTTATCAACTACTCGTGTTGTGCGCCCTACTGTTCTCTCACGAGTAGAAGGGACTTACAGTTTTTTACCGACTCCGAACGCTGAGGCTTGAGAAGCTTTTTTAAGCAGTTCTTACTCTTTGATTGTTGTCAGCAGCTCGAAAGAGGTGGTTTTAAGCCGAGAATCGGACCTAGACACTTCGGCGTGTGAGCGTCGCACTCTACCCATTACCCACGGCGACCACCGTACTGTAAACTAGCTTCAATGAATAAAATTTTAACAACAACAAAATAAATGGACTGGATCTCAGCCTTGCCCAGCAATAGATTTTATTCAAGAGTGTCTGTGTAACTTTGTTCAAAATGGAATGTGGTTCTGATTCCAATATTTAAATACAAAAACGTCTTTTTGAACAAAACATCTATAAAGAAAAAACAAATAATGAAATCTAATTTCAGGCACCACTATCGATGAAATCCGTGGTGACGGCAGCGTGGTTTCTCAATAATGCTTTTGGAAATCTGATTGTTGTTTTGATAACAGAAATCGATATTTTTCAATCACAGGTTTGTCTCTTAACTTGATCTAGTTGTATGGGCACTTATATAACTGTTTTTCGTTACAGAGCGCAGAATACTTCTTTTACGCTGTCATAATGGTCATTTGTATAATATTTTTTTCACTTTTAGCATATGGGTATTTCATTGATGAACAAGAATTTGGAGACAGCAGTTCATATCAAAATGATGAGCCAAGTCAACTAGTAAAGAGTCTAAGCTGTAATAGCCTTATAAACGAAAACATGTGATAAAAATCAAACAGATTTGTTTAACCTATTAAGGACGAAATATACGTAAAAATATGAATATTTATCTATATTTAGTAAGCATTCGTTAAGATTTTGAACAGATATTGTACTTCCAGCATTGTATCTTCGGGCAAATCAGTGCAATGGATTGCATTTAGTACTTTGTTGACTCCAAACTTAGCTCTTAGTGAATTCGGTCTCAGAAGTTTAGCTATCTCCTGCAAATACATTTTTTAAAAAATGTGTTTAATTGTGAAATCAGCTACATAGACTTACCGGATCACTAGGTCCACAGAATTCGCGAAACTCCTGATAAGCATTCTTTGATTTATCAGTGCATTCTATTTCTAATGCAATACTGTTACCACTTGCTAACTGAGCCACCATTTGCTGCATTTAACACAAAACTTGTTTATAAAATGTAAGATTTATTGAAACAGTATTACGCACGATATATTCAGGGAGAATTCCGCGATACACTTCATAAAATTCTTCACAATTTACTCGTTCTAAAAGTTGCATCCTCAATGCGCTTATATTAAAACCATTGTTCGTTATTTCCGTTATTATTGGTCCTAATTTACCTTTTAATGTAAAATTATCTAAAGTAAATTTTGTTAAGATGGAAACTGCGTATTTACCCTCTTTAAGTGCGTGGGGTTTGATAAGAGCCAATGTTGTATTGTTACATGTTGCAGTTAGACTAAGTCCGCTTTTTGAATTAAAGAAGGAGTCTATTTCCTACCAGTAAATGACAATAGTACCAAATAAATATATAAAACAAATATATGAAAATTAACTCACTCTATCAGCATCAACATCCGACTGTGAGCACAGTATGCCATTTCGAAAAGTTTGATCTTCAAATAATGACCGCAGGGATGGATTCACGTCTAAATCAACAGATTCTTTACTTTGATTCTTACAGGCCTTTAATTTTTCCATTACATTATCAGCTATTATAGTTAAGCCAATAGATGGTCCTGCTAACAATTCGCCCATAAGGTTCCTTGAATATACGTCAAGTTTATGTATACACGTACTTTGGTACATCCAGGTTTACTTACCCAACATTATTATCGTCTTTGATTTTATCACCCACGAATGCTCGAGCTATTTCTGGAGAAAACTTGACCATAACTGCTTCGCTTATGC